>CM027582.2:13513054-14113054 GCA_015852605.2 Populus deltoides | reverse complement strand
ATATAGTCAGATGATTAGCCATGACGAGGTATTTTGTTCTTTTAGTTTGTTTTCTGTTGATCGGGGTGGTTGGTCTTCACCTTATTAGTACGTAAGAGAAATGAAGAGCAAGAATATGACTTCCTTCATAGGCAATTAAACGCCATTTTGCTTCATATTTTTTTCAGATTGCTGATCTATAGTAAAAAAAAAAAAAAGAAGCTTAGAGAAGAGCATCTTAATTACGAGTTACCTAATAATTATGCTTTTTTTTTTTTTTGAAGTTGATGAATGCCTGTTGTATTTTCAGTCTAATATCTGTCAATCATCACTTTCTCTCTATTTCTTTTCCTTTCAATGTTCTAATCTTATCTTGTACAGCAGGCAGACAATTATGAGAAAGTATTTTCCTGCATCAAGCCGAACAGCATACTTGGGATTTCCCATGGATTTCTTCTTGGGCATTTCATGAAGTTGATTGGACTTGACTTCCCAAGAACATTAGCGTAATTGCTGTTTGTCCCAAGGGAATGGATCCATCTGTTAGAAGACTCTATGTTTAAGGCAAAGAGATCAATGGTGCTGGAATTAATTCAGGTTTTGCTGTCCACCACGTAATCTCTCCCCCTCTCTTTCTCTTTCTCACACAGGCATGCAGGCGTCAAAAACACTCAAGTTTTGTTGCGTGCATTGGGGTTGTCTCATTTCTACGACTGTTAGGAGTTATTGTTTACTGCATTTACAGGATATTGATGGTAGAGCCACGGATGTTGCTTTGGGATGGTCAGTTGCTCTTGGCTCGCCTTTCACGTTTGCTACTACACTGGAACAGGAGTACAAGAGTGACATCTTCGGGGAGTGGGGTGGGTGTATATCTCACATTCTTATTTTGTTTTTTTTCTGATGTTGAACTCCTGACTTCTGCAATTTATTATTTGTAGGCATTTTACTTGGTGCCGTGCATGGTATTTGGTATTGTGGAGTCATTATTAATTTAGATGGTACACTGAAAATGGAATGAATGAAGATGAGGTTTACAAGAACACTGTTGAGAGCATAACAGGAATTATATCGAAGACCATCTTAACTGAGGTTCTTTGTTACGAAATTTTGGAATTCATATCTCTTGCGTATCTCTCTCAGCATGTATATATTCCTGCATTAACGTTTCATTATTTGGGGAAGACAACAATGGTTAATTAACATGTTTGTCTTGTAACAGGGAATGCTAGCTATATATAGTTCCTTATCTGAAGAAAGCAAGTTGGAGTTTGATATTGTGCTTCATATTATCCTCGCATGGACATCTTGTATGAATGCTATGAAGATGTAGTCTTTGGCAGTGAGATTCGCAGTGTTGTCAAGGCTGGGCGACGCTTCTATGTATGTTCATTTTCTCATCAGCTCCGCTGCCAAACCGGCAGCGACGTCATCTATTCCCTCTGCATTTCTTTTTGAAGTCAATGATCTCAATTTACCTTGTAGATTGTGAAATGGATTTAAGCTCTCTTTTTTTAATGTGATTGCGATATTGATTTTCTTTGCTTGTTCATTTTACAGGAAAAAGATGGTCTACCAGCTTTTCAAATGGGTGAAACTGATCAGACACGGATGTGGAAGGTTGGTGAGTGAGTTCGATCTACCCGACCAGCAGGGAATTTGGGTCCATTGTATTCTTTTACTGCTGGTGTCTATGTGGCATTGATGATGGCCCAGGTATGAGTCTCCCCTGATGGGTAAATGGGAATATAAAAATGCTTACCATAATTGCAACTATGCTTCTATTTAATAAAGGTCGGACATGGAGCCAAGTCTATTCCATTTTGGAAGTTGGGAATTAACGAACCAGCAAATAGTTTATTCTATGAAAGTTTAATGGAGTTTGGTCCATTGGAACAGGAAAGAGGTTTCTAGGAAATGGTGTTTCAATGCTTCATTTCTCTTTTATGTGTATGTCTAATGCATTCTTCTTTATATTCCAGATTGAAATCTTGAGGAAGAAGGGGCACTCATACTCTGAGATCATTAACGAAAGTGTGATCGAGTCTGTGGATTCCTTGAATCCATTTATCCATGCCCGTGGAATTTCTTTTACGGTCGCCAACAGCTCAACCACTGCAAGATTGGGATCAATGAAATGGGCTCTTCGCTTTGACTATATCCTCACCCAGCAGGCATTGATAGCGGTAGACAATGGTCCGCCCATCAGCAGCAACTTTCTATCTGATCCAGTGCATGCATGGTGCTATTCAAGTCTGTTCCCAGTTGAGACCAGCAGTCGACATTTCAGTGCCACCAGATGCTGACTTTGTGCGACCTGAATTACGTCAATCTAGCAACTGAGGTCGGGAAAGGGAAACTTCTGCGTGAACTAAGCTAGGGGAGTTTTTCCATGTAAGTTGAGGGACAAGCATGTATTTATTTATATTTTAGTCTTTTGGAACCTTTCATAGGGTTATATCAGCATTCTACCCTTTTTTCCCTCTCTCTATCTCAAATCAGTAGTGGACTATCAAGAATGCTTAATCTTCTGAGACATCCAAGAAAAACAGACATAAAAAACGAGGGATGTCTATTTGATTACAGACATTTGATATGTTTTAATGTATCCTATATAAGATTAATTATGAGTTGGGTAAGAGTCTTGTATTGCTATGTTGAGCATTGAATCTTTTTGGAAAGATGAATGAATCTGCTTGCAAGATGAAGAGTTTTGCTTAGATAATTAAGTTCATGATAGTCAAAAGACTTCTGCATGAACTAGCCGTTTGTTCTTATAGTGCTATCGGGGCAGTTCAATCGTTTCATGCACGTAAAATAACAAAGAAAGAACTCATCTCAGTACACTTTCACAATCCAAAATTTTATCTGGGGCACTGACTCAATACCTAACAACAGCATCACCGTAGGTGTAAATATGGTGCCACAAGCTCCTGTAAAGAACCCGCTCAAGTAAAATTCGAGCTCGAATCCTCCAGCATCATCGGCAACAGAATTTGGTTGGTTTGCAACGGCTTTCGCCAGTGCTGCCTCGCCGTTGGCTGGCACATCTTCTTAACCCTTTGTTTTGGCTGCGTATCCTGCTTCCTTCTCATTGTCTCATGTGCCGCTGGTTGCAAAGTAGTATCCACACCCATGCTCTCTACATAAACTTATGGCGTATCGTTGATTATCCATAAGAACATATATATATATATATATATATATATATATATATTTAAGTATTAAAGAGGTGTAAGAATTTTATCCAAAAACCTAGTCACCATGTTTTCCACGGAGGATCATCATTTTAGGCATCAAATATTAATGCTCCGATTACCTAAAGGAATTGATTTGCTAAATTAATGAAACCTTTCCTTGAATATCCTAAATGTATCTCTCGCCAGCCTACAAAAGCCAAGCAAGAACCTGTAATCCTTGTCAAAACGTTTCACTCTTTACATTTTGTAATTTTTCACTTGATAAGTACATCGAGAAAGAGAGATGACGACAGACAGTGAGAAGCATGATCAGGATTTCCCATCAGAACTTTCTGTTTCTGCGGTCATATGTTGGATTCTTGCAGCTTTTGGTTGCTTCTGAAGGTTATGATATTGCAATTTCAGGTATGCGGTCATTAAGAAGAGAAGAGAAGAGAAGTGTGTAACCAAATACATTATTACATTGTAATTATTAACAAAGAAAATAAGTTTAAAAAAAGAATAAGGGTTAATCTAGATCGATCATACATGATGTAGATTTTTTTTTAATTAAGTTTGAAAATAATGATAATAATTATTTTTATTTATATATTAACTCGGTTAACGTGAGTCGAACATGTGACTCAAGTTTTGCTTTTGGTTGGCTCTCGGGTCGATCGGGTTTTAAAACTATGATCATAATCATTTTTATTTTTAGATTGATCCTCTTAACTTGTGACTTGGACTTTACTCTGGGTTGACCCCGAGTCAGGTCTTAAAGTTATGATTATAATTGATTTTATCTTTACGTTGACCTGAATTGACTCTCCTGATCTGTGACTCGGGTCTTGTCTCAAGTCGACTTTTGAGTCAAGTTTTAAAATTATAATAATAACTATTTTTATTATTTAACTCGGGTTAACTTGAGTTTGCCCTCTTGAATTATGACTTAGGTTTTGTCTCAAAATAACCCCTGAGTTAAGTTTTAAAATTATAATCATAACTATTTTTATTCTTATATATTTTAGTTAAACAATTTTAAAATTGAGAATTGTTTACAAAGTTATTTTTAACATAAAATAATAAATATTATATATGCATATTCTTATGTATTTCCAAAAAAAAATTACAAAACTCACTCTAAAATTATTTTAAAAACAAAATTATTTTTATGTTTTTATATATATTTTATTAAACAAACACATTTCTTTCTTATTATCTTCTTCACTTATGTTTTTAGATCTCATTTAATATTATGGTAACAATTATTTTTTAAATATTTTTTGTGTAAAAATAAATTTTATTTTTTAAAATTTATTTTTAATATTAGAGCATGAAAAAATATAAAAAATTATTTTAAAACCCAAAAATAATGAACGGCCAATTCTATTGGATAGTAACGAAACAATGGCTAGATGGTCAAAGAAAATTTAAAAAGAACGCGGCTCTCACCCAGCGACAAGTCGCGAGTCGTCCACATATGAAATGTCAAAATACGTGTCGTTCAGTTCTCGCAAAGTCAAATCCAATTTTCAGTCTCCGTCCTCTCCATCTGAAAGTAACAAAAGAATTCAATTCCTAAGCCAAATTTCCGTTACTTTGCGTGTAAGTCTGTATTATAGAAATCCAAAATGATGGCGGAGGATCTGGGCATCGAAGCGAAAGAAACCGCCGTGCGTGAGGTGGCGAAGCTGTTACCGCTTCCAGAACTCTTGCAATCCATTGTTTCTATCAAAGCCGATTACATTACCCGCCAACAAGTAACTTCAATTCACTCCTTTTTTCTCTCAATTTTTTTATGGATCTCAATTCAATTAAATTGCTATTATTTTTGGTTTTTTAGGCTAATGACGCGCAACTTAGTACAATGGTAGCAGAGCAGGTACACTTTTTATAGATTTAATTAATTATTGCTTGTTGATTTTATTTTGTTTTTTCTTATTTTTAAATAATTTTGATAATGTGAAAGTGCAGGTGGAACAAGCACAATCTGGATTGGAATCGCTGTCCTTGTCGCATAAGACGATAAATCAGCTACGAGAGAACTTCATTTCTATTGAAAATATATATATATATATTTATATATATATATATATATATATATTAATGACAAATGCTTGTGCATTCTTTTTAATTTTTTCTATGGTTTGATTTAATAGTTATAATAATTGATTTAATTTTGTGTTAGGTTATGTCAAGAATGTCAAACTTTGATTGAGAATCATGATCAGATAAAGCTACTTAGCAATGCAAGGAATAATCTAAATACTACCTTGAAGGTCGGTGCCATCTTTTCACCTCTTAGATTTTTCGAAGTCATTGCTTGTGATTAGTGTGACAAATGAGAGTGTGTTATCTTGAGTTGATATGATATTTGAGCTCGTATAAGCTGTATGTTCTGATGCCTGAAGCTTCAGCTAATATGAGTATGCTGATTTTATTATTTGCTCCACGGTTACTTTTTGGCTTACCTCTTGATTCTATGTAGGATGTTGAGGGTATGATGTCAATATCTGTTGAAGCAGCAGAGGCACAGGATTCGTTGAGTGATGATAGAGAAATTGTTAATACTTACGAGGTAGAGCTGAGTTCTTTATCTTGTTGAGTTGTAAGTTGAATATATATATATATATATATATATATATATATATATATATATCATGAATGTGTAGTTATAACTTGGTTGATAACTTTTTTTGTTAATTTGTCGTAGAGATTAACTGCACTTGATGGGAAGCGAAGGTTTGCATTAGCAGCTGCTGCATCTCACAAAGAGGAGGTTGGAAGATTAAGGTCCGTATCTTCCTCTTCAAGTTAATTTTGATGAAGCACAACAAATTACTACTATTAAAGAGAAAATAAATAGCACCTAAGTTTTGGCTTGGCTATGAGTTCCTGTACATTTGTTTGACATTGTAGCATGTAGCTGATAAAAACTACAAGTAATTATAAATATTTGGACTTCAAAGAAAAATGTTTAACCCCTTGTGATGCCAGCCTTTGAATTATACACAAGAGATTGGAATTTGATGACAACCTCATGACCCACCTCTCTGTTATAACTCTTTTCCAATCACTTTTTCCTGAAATAAAAATTCTAATGTGTGACACTTTGACTTTGGCTCAAGCATGAAGCTCTGTCTCACTTGGTGGTAATGTTGATGCAGCAGAACCTTTATAATTGATATATTTCTTCTCTCTCTTGGTATGTGTGTGCTTTTTATAGTTTGAGGTTCAATGAATTGATTTCTTTTTATGTGCAATGATCAGAGAATATTTCGAAGACGTAGATCGGACATGGGAAACCTTTGAGAAGACTTTATGGGGACACGTTTCCAACTTCTTTAAACTTTCTAAAGAGAGGTACACCCCTTATTTTCTCTTGAAGTTTTTGATAGTGGGTATATGAAAAGTTTGTCTAGTTCTTGGAGCCACATTTGACAAGGCCTTACTGATGTTCTCTCAGTCATCCTACCTGTACAAACTGTATATTTAATCTGAGAAATCAATCAAAACAGTGGTGTAAATGTTTTATGGTGGTGATAATAATTAGTGTGCCTTCTGATCATCATTTTGGCAAAAGAAACCTTAACCCACCTTTTCTCTCAATAGAAATACCACCCCGAGCAATCATCCAGGAGCATTGAGGTTTGTTTGAAGTAAGCTATTTTTTTTTCAGAGAAGGCCACATTCCTTGATAAAAGCCTTTTGCTCATCTGGTTCAAACATGTTAACTAAACCCACTCCCCTTAGTCGACTGAGAGGTCTCACTTCAATCTGGGATTTTGGGTGGGGGTAGAGAATTTGCCACCAAAAACCTCCAGAGAACCAAAATTAAAAATCTTAACGATGGCAAATGGAACCCGTTCTGCTTGATAATACCACAGTATCTACTTGTAGGCTTTCAGCCTCAAAGAGCTAAAATTATGATACCTAGCATTAAGTAGTTGATCCTAATGGTACGAGAGTAAATGCCATATTGCCTGCTCATTAACAAATGTGAAAATGTTTGTTGATTAGACAAACACATGTATGAGAGAGAACAGAGTGACTGGGGTTGAGACTATTTTGCTTGATTCCTGATCCTTGTGGTATCCTGGAAATACAAAGCGAAATGATTGTTCTTGAGGATTTAATGTATATAGATCTTCTGTATAATAAATAAATTGCCCATATAATTCTTTTCATTTATTAGTTCTGTTACTCTTTGCTATAGAACACAATATATGTTTTATTGACCTTGTGGTTCTTCTCCAATGCTAAACTCTATTAATTGTGCTTTTTCTTTCTACTTTCACAGCCCACAAACACTGGTTCGTGCTTTAAGGTATGTTTCTGACAAGTCTTTCAGGCTTCTCTCTTTTGTACTTAGGCTGCTGCATATCAAAATGTCCTCTCTTTCATGTTCTTAAAGAAGTTGTCATCTATTAGTGGCAAAACATTAGTTACTTATTGAAGGTTCCAATAACTATGAGGTTTTGTATCATGTAAGATGATGATAGGAGATCTGGTAACTAGAGATAGCATTCTTTTATAACCATTTTGTTTGTAACAGAATCCTTGCTATGATATGAGTCCATTTTGTTTAGTCAACCATTACTAGCATGATGAAGAGAGAGAGCATGCTGTGAATACATTAGCTGCTTGTTTCTCTTCCAAATGGTTTGATATGGCTTTTGATTCAACAAATGATGGTGAAATAATGAAATGTGAAACTTCATATCCAGTATGTTGAAAATTTATGACATGCTTGTTTGTCTTAATTCAGTATATATTTGAAAGGCTACTGTGTCCCCTTTTCCTTTTTCTAGGGTTGTCGAAATGCAAGAAATTCTTGATGAACAAGTTGCTGAGGAGGCAGCTGAGGCTGAGGGAGGTGGTGCAATGGCAACTGTTGCAAATCCTCGCAGATCTTCCAAGTAACTTGAGTCTCATCTGTTTGTGTTTATATTTTGTTTAAATTCTGAATTACTTTTTCCACCAATGATTTTGTATTTATTTTATCCATTTGTATTTCATGCTGCATTCACCTTTGTTCCACAAAGTGAACATCACTAACAGAAAGTTTACATCACTAACAGAAAGTTTACTTGTGAACCGCAGAAAATCCACCACCACAGCAGTTTCTTCCGAAAACCTCACGCAACAGAAGTTGAAGATTCAGGGGAAAGGGTTTAAGGATAAATGCTATGAGCATATAAGAAAGTCAGTTGAAGGACGGTTCAACAAGCTACTAACAGAGGTGTGCTTCTTTTGAATAATGTTTCACTCGATATAAAATTCACTTCTGATGCTGTATATGATTGATAATGGTATTTGTTCATCAGCTTGTACTTGAAGACCTCAAAGCTGCCTTAGAAGAAGCTCGAACAGTATGTACAAGTGATATCTCCAATTCGCAACTATTTAATTTTCCCTGTTCCTTGAGATTGGAAAATTTTATACTCTGTTTTTTATTTAATTTAAATGATTTTCATTTGATACACAAAGGTCTTGAATAAAAAAGCCCTGAGATATAATAAAGCTACTATTATGAAATTTTAAGAAAATCTGAACCGGGAAAAGGATTGTTTTTTTGTCCCCCACACAGCATTTTGTCTGTGTGTGCAAGCATGTGTGTATGATTGCCTCTGTTCTTCTGCTTGTGCATGTTTTCACCATTGTGCTGGGAGTAGCATTTATTGCATTTGAAAGAGAAAAGTAGATGGAGTCGATTGCATTTTTGGATTTCATGTCTGCCGTATTGTTTTATTACTATATTTTTTCTTTAAAGTGCTTTTGTGGCTGCTTTTGGCACTACTTTGCTTGTGAGTGAATTTTAGTTTATAATCTATCCAGAGCTGTTGATACTGCATCATATTGATCAATAATTTTTTTATTTTTATTTTTTTGACATTTAGATTGGTGAAGAGCTTGGTGATATTTATGACTATGTAGCCCCATGTTTTCCCCCAAGGTAAGGCCTGTGCTAAACCTGCTTCCTTTTGTTAATTTATCTGGACATATGCAGAATTCAGTCGTTTGATTTGAGAATCAAAGTTTCTCTCATTTTTTATTCATCAATCTCAACCATTGCACGATATCTTTGTGCTGCACAATGCAATGGTTCTATATGGAAGTCTCAGTATGCTTGGTGCTATTTCCTCTGTATGTTATGCTCTCTAATAGTCACCCTTAATGAAGTATCCATTTTTTCTAGTTATTAGTAACAGATAGATGTGAAATTGTGGGTTGCTTTATAAGTTTCCTAGTGGTTGTAAACTGGTCCTTTGAGTCAGCTTCTGTTTCAATTGGATAGCCTAAATAGGAACTCATGTCTTTATTGGAGAGTATGATGCACTTAGATCAAACACTTCATCATCTGGTAATTTGTTTATTTTCTTGATCAACATTAGCATGTCTAAGAAACTGCTTTGCCTTGGACTGTGAAGAGCTTTAGTTGCATGAACAATTCTGCTATTTTTTCCCCAGAAACCTTTTTCTGGAGCAGAGCACCATCTTCTTGAAATAGGTTGTAATGTGGTCTAAGAACTTTGGGATATTAAGTTGGTCTTTGATGTTTGCAGATATGAAATATTCCAACTCATGGTAAACCTCTATACCGAGAGGTTTATTCAGATGCTCAGATTGTTGAGTGACAGGGCAAATGAGTTATCAAATATAGAGATTTTAAAGGTATTCACCTGTTCAATAATGTGTTTGAAACACCTCATTTCATACCTATAAGAGCACCATATTGGAGGGTGACCCTTTGTCCCTTTGCATGGTGCTTTCTGACTTTATGTACAATTTTCTTTTATGAGAAAAGAAAGTTGATTTTCTTTTACCCAGATCTCATTTATTTTCACCCTAAGGTAATATTAGATGATTTCTTTCATGTAGATTAAGTGGTTTAATTTTGATTGTTTACAACTAGGTAACCGGTTGGGTGGTTGAATATCAAGATAATCTGGTTGGACTTGGCGTTGATGAGTCTCTTGCTCAAGTCTGTTCTGAGAGTGGTGCCATGGATCCCCTCATGAATTCATATGTGGAGAGAATGCAAGCTACAACAAGGGTAATGATATAAGATCCCATAGCTCTACTGTACTATTTTGTGTGGAATATGTATATTATTCAGCTTTGACCTTTTCTATTGCTCATCTGATGCTTTTGCTCATATTTTTTAGAAATGGTACTTAAATATCCTAGAAGCTGATAAGGTACAGCCACCAAAGAAAACAGATGATGGAAAGCTATATACACCAGCTGCTGTTGATCTGTTTAGGATCCTTGGGGAGCAAGTTCAGATTGTTAGGGATAATAGCACAGATGTCATGCTATACAGGATTTCTTTGGCTATAATTCAGGCAAGTGTAGATAAATTCTGTACAAATAATAGCTTCATTTTTTGTCACTTGGAATTGATTTCTGAGCTCCTTTGCATAAAAACTGGAAGAGAGTTTGACAGTATCTTGAAGAATATGGTAATACGTGGAACAATCCAGTTCACTTAATCGTTTTCAGCAGTGTCCCACTTGAGTCTTGCTTCTATGCCTTGATAATAGGACTTCTGGCACCATAGGGATGACTGTTTTTATTGTGAATTTGTGCAGTGGCATCTAGCTGCGCCTGCACTTGAGTGTGTATTTATGCTTCATGCTAGTTCTGCATAAGTCTGCCCTCCCTCTTACTTTCTGACCATGTGCTTGATGTTGTTTTCTGTATCCACCATTAAAATTTCTGTTATTTGTGTTTTATAGGTGATGATAGATTTTCAAGCTTCTGAAAGGAAGAGGTTCCAGGAACCTGCTTCAGAAATTGGTTTGGAACCTTTTTGTGCAATGGTTTGTGGATTTTTTTTTCTGTGTGTTTTATGCAAGTATTTTGTCATGGTCGAGAGATAAGTTCCATTTTTGTTTGCCACTTGTTTTTGCTATGAACAGATAAATAACAATCTGCGATGCTATGACCTTGCAATGGAGTTGAGTAGCAGCACCATAGAAGCACTACCACAAAACTATGCTGAACAGGTTATTTATATGATTACTTTTTATTTGCTTCTGCTTCATCCATGTGTTTTCTTATAGGTATCTATGCCAAGATTTTCAGTTGCATTACTATATAATATGCTTGAAAACAACTATTCTAATTGCATAGTTGAAATTAAATATGTAGCTTAGCTTTTCTTCTTCTTCTTCTTCCTCATGTTATGAAATTTATTATCCTTGTCACTTTTGCAGGTTAATTTTGAAGATACTTGCAAAGGCTTCCTAGAGGTTGCGAAGGTATAAACAAATAATTGACAGTGGTTCCTCCTTTCTCTCTGCCTCTTTTGTTGTATTCAAATATCCTTCAAACTTCTTCCTGATCATGTATAATATCCTTATCTTATTTAATATTGATTGGGCATGAGGTAATTTCATGTCTGACCATCGACTCCAAGCATTATTCCCACTATATTTGATGGTTGATGAAATCAAAGACATACTTTATTTTCTGAGTTTTGGCTCTGCGTTATCTAACTTGAAGCAGAAATCTTTCGTCAATTAATTAGTAGTTGTTGTTGTGTAGATAAAATTCTTCTGGGTTATGAGCAGTCTTGTGTGTGCATATTGATTTGGATTTGAAAACAGTAGAGATGGACAGTTTAGGACTTATGGTTATGTGAGGCCTCTTTGATTTCTGACTTTTTTGGTGGCTAGATATTGCTTGTGAAATATGTGCAGAAACAAAACTGTGTGCATAAACCAAGAATTTACAGTGGTTTGCAGTAGGATAACTAGAGATTAAAGGGATGGATAAATGGAAACCTGAACGTGTATAAATGTGTTTTCATACTTTTTGTTGTGCTGGCTGTGAATTTCCAACCGCACCCTATGGGTACTGCATGGAGCTTGGTCACTGCAAATGCTATTTTCTTCCACAATCCTGATGTTTGTGTTGTTGTAGCCAGTGACCTTGCTTAGCATACTTTATCATTTTTATGGACATTCTTTTTATGAGATGATGATTAAGCTGATGCTCAATGTTCCCTTTGATGGTAGGAAGCTGTGCATCTAACCGTTAGGGTTATCTTTGAAGATCCTGGAGTGCAGGAGTTAATTGTCAAGCTTTATCATAAAGGTAAAGCAATGTTCAGATTTATCATACTCTATACTGTTAACTTAACAACTTGATATGTCATTTATGCTATCTGTGTTAAATAATGAGAACCAAGCTGACAAAATTTAAGCGCATGTTAACAGCCCAATACAATCACAATATCTAATTACAGTGATGTGGGACTACATAATAGCTTTTCTAGGACTACTTATTTTAGAAGGAAAAGGTTTTAATTTAATTCTAATATTGTAGTTTCCTTATGTTTCCTACTTTCATTAGGGGCTTGCCCATTCTATTTGTTTGGGTGCCTTTAAATAAACACTACATGCAGGCATTCAGTTCTGAGGTTGAATTTTTGAATAAAATAAATTGAGTTTTCTTCAAGATAGAGAGTGTCTCTCTTTTATGTTGTGGTGGTTGTACACCATCCAGTGCTTAAATGAGTAATTGGCAGAGGTCAGAAAGGGCATGATACTACCCTGGGAATACAATGCAAAAGGAGCTTATATCACTAATGGATGATCTTGAAAAATATTAATGAAATGTTTCAAGTTTAACGACTATAAGAACTCATGTTGATTTTATAGAATATTGTCCAGAAATGTTGAAAGATATTAACTCAACCAATTTTCTTAATGCATTTGGCCCATCTAATATTGCCTCAAAGTGTTTGCCTCATATTTCAGAGTGGTCTGAAGGACAGGTCACCGAGTACCTAGTTGCAACATTTGGTGATTATTTTGCAGATGTGAAGATGTAAGTTTGCTCGTTTGTCACCTTTCTTCTACTGCTTTTCCCTTTGGGTGACATCTCGTCGGATGTGGGATGTGCTGCGCTTACATTTGCATGGAAATTTAACTTCATAGTTTCCACAAACAAATCATTTTAGTTCATGCTGTATTGCAGCTGAACGTACATAATACACTCCATTTGCTTGTTGCATGTTCTTTGCATTTCCAAGGGATAAGTCCAGGTTTATGATTTTTGTGAGGGAAAGTCCCAACTTTTATAGCCAAGGCTACTTAATTGTGATCCATGGTGTGTGTGGCAAATTGAATCAGGCATGCATCCTGGTTTTAGAAGCTGGGTTTCAGCCTGCTAATGGAAGGGGAAGTGTTAGAGGAATATCACAAGGTTTTAAATAACATGGTGTGCTTTCAAGAAACTACCTCTTGTCCGTGAGATACTGGAAAATCTTGAAGGGCTTTGCACTAACAGATTAGATAAACCCATATGATTAAAATAGTTTGCTTAGGTTTTCCTCTTATCTGGAAGTTGTTATCTCGAAATTTAAAACATGGGTTTGGGTGTGTAAATTATTTCAACTACTGGCAACCACACATGCATATAGCTTTATTGATCTTGAATCTATAGTTTAAACAAGAAAAGCTGCTCTTATTTGTTTTATTTTTCTTACCTTAGGTATATTGAAGAAAGATCATTTAGGAGATTTGTTGAAGCTTGTCTTGAGGAGACAGTGGTGGTTTACGTGGATCACCTTCTGACTCAGGTTTTATTTCAACTATAAAGTTGAACCTTTTATTCTTGGAAGATACTCCTGCATGTCCTCTCTCCCAGTGTCTTTCTATTTTAACATAATGTTCATTTGTAATGTGTTGTGATTGTTGTAGAAAAACTACATCAAGGAAGAGACGATAGAACGGATGAGGCTAGATGAAGAGGTTATTATGGACTTCTTCAGGGAGTATATTAGTGTGTCTGTAAGTAGCTGCTTCATGTAGAAACTTGCCTGGGTTATTCTATGCTTACTATATTCACAAGCAGTTTCTGTTGAGATTACCAACATTTTCTATCATCTTTTTTTTCTTTATTAATATTGATCAACTGACCTTTGTTTCAGAAAGTAGAAAGTAGAGTCAGGATACTGAGTGATTTGAAAGAACTTGCTTCAGGAGAGAGTTTGGATACCTTCACGCTCATCTATATGAATATTCTTGAACATCAACCTGACTGCCCGGTAAATGCTGCTTAATATTTCTTCTTTTGAGTGATTATATTGGTCCGATAATTATTCTTCTTGTACTGGGTCCTGCTGGGCACAAGTGGATCACCAGTTGTCAGTTGTATGATAGGCTAGGATAAAATAACGGGTCAGACTTCAGTGATTTCTTGTAAAGCCATGGGCAGGAAAAAACAATGCATTATAAATTTGCGCGTATCAAAATTTTGTGATTAACCTGGTATCTGATTGTATCGTGCTTACGAATTGCAGCCCGAAGTAGTTGAAAAGCTTGTTGGACTGCGAGAAGGCATACCACGAAAGGATGCGAAAGAGGTGCGCGCAACCCTTGATATGGATCCAATGCATAACAGACACACTTAATGACAACAAACCTCAAATATTTCTTATGTTTCTCCATTTTAACATGGGAATATCTCCACTTGCATCATATACCATGTTAGGACTAAACAAAATAATAATAATAATAATAATGAAGCTTATTTTCACGTTATTCCTTTCACAGGTTGTACAAGAGTGCAAAGAGATTTATGAGAATTCACTTGTTGATGGAAACCCCGCGAAGGCAGGTTTTCTCTTTCCAAAGTTGAAGTGCTTTGCAGCTTCCAAAGGATCTCTCTGGCGAAAGCTCACATAATTTCAGTGCCGATGTGTGGGCAAAAAAGAACTGCTGTGAAGTTAGTCGTCCATAATCATCCATTGCAATGACCTGAAGTATTCATTTTATTGATGGTAAATTTTGAGCTTGTATTTTCTTCTCATATATTTATATATATAAAGCCAACCCATTCTTTTCTTTGTAATTATGTACTTATAGATAGCAATGACTCTAAAGTGTTGGTGATCTCAAGTCACTGTTCTTGACGAAAAGAAAGAGTAAAAAGTTCTAATATTTAGCTGCTATCAGATGTTGCTAGCCAAACTATAGTAATTCCCACGAAAAAAAATCAGTCAAAACAAGAACTTTGTTGTATTCGTTTTCTTGTACTGCCAGCCTATTAACGTAATCATATGGTATTTTTACCCTTTTCTTTTCCCTCCTCCCACCATAGCCAGCCTAAATTCTAATAATGTCAACAAGAATGGAAAATTTCCCTCCATTGCTTTACAGAAGCCCCAAAAGAAGCTCCAGGCAATCAAGTAAATACCTTGGGAGTATGGAGATGACCATGGGGGAGATATGCTGTGGCGAAGATTCCAGGTGCGGCTGCTAAAATATTGGTTGTTTAAATTTTGATTTTTTAAAATATTTTTAGATTGTTTTACTATGATAATATTAAAAATAAATTTTTTAAAAAAATATTTTAATATATTTTCTAGTAAAAAAAACACTAAGAAACACAGCTTCTATCGTATTTCTAATCAAGCCCTAAGAAAAGAAATTGGCTAGGCACATTTGACACTGCTGAGGAAGCTGCTATAGCATATGATCAATCATCCATCTCTTTCAGTGGGCATTGAAAGAACTTGGTATGGAAGACAGAGCTAGGTACCACACAAGATGATGAGTCTACTGTTATTGCTTTTATCTTGCAAAGTTTTTGCCAGTCCACTAGTTATTCTTTCCATCCACAAATTTAAGTTTATTTTTCCTAATAATCAACTGCCTCCTTTCCAGCAAGATAATATATAGCCCTCTTGAAATCCTCCTGAAAGTTGAGAATGAAAGGTATAGGATTTCAACATGTGAGCATGTGTTCTTTTCATTTTCTTTTTCTAATTTCTACAGAGGAGCGCTATGGCATTGTTGAAACTAAGGTAGCTCTAACTTAGTTTTCTGAAGAGAGCCACCCCTCTAAGGATATTATTGTAATTTGGTTTTCACTGCCACGCACGTCTTGTTAGAATTCACTCTCGTTTGTTTGTGAGGTAGATTTGTTAGAATTTTTTTTTTTTTATTTAAAATTATTTATTTATATTTTTAGATTGTTTTGATGTGTTAATATAAAAAATAAATTTTTAAAAATATTATTTTGATTTATATTTAAATAAAAAAATATTTTAAAAAACAATAATAATCAAACTCTCAAATGTCCCCTTCATTCCATCCATTTATATCTAGCTAGATTAAATGTAGGTGCATGTTATTTTTTAAAGAAGTCCATTTACTTAAAACTTGAAATTTAAGGTTTAATGATTTATTTTCTTGTCATGTGAAGCATTTTATTAGAAGAGTAGACTAATTTTGAATTATAAAAGATTAGTTGTGATAATTAAACGAGAACCGCAAATTTTCTGCTACTTCGTAATTTAAAAAAAAAAAATGCGGCAGCTTTCTGGTCTTGGAGACTAGCTTATTTTCACCTTCGACTGAACGAAACTTGAAATTGAACCCTCTATATATGAACCACTGAATTTACTAGCATGTGTGAAAGGCTTGCGGTGGATATAATATTTATTTATTTATTTATTTTTATTAATATAGGTGTTCGAGATAGCTTGTGTGTATTCAATTAATTTCACGTGTCCTAAAATTAATAACTATGTAAGTCTTTAGTGTCTCTGAGGAGACTCGAACTTATGATCATTAGGAGATAAATCCAAAATTTAACCAGTTGAACTACCTCTAAAAGTTAGTGAACATAATATTTAACCTCACAGGTGTTAATTAAAAGTGATTATTATTATATAAAACACTAAAACGTGTGGGACAATTATATTACACTCTCACATTTCGTTGTGGACTTATTGTTCAATTTTTTTTCTAATTTTTCACAAACTTGTGTTTTGAGTGATTACATCCTTCAAGAGTCAAATTAAATTACGATTAATTCAAATTTGTTGATCAAAGACATGATTGAAAAAAAGATGACAAATGTTGTAAAGGCACAAAAAATAGGTGATGGGTTCAAAATTCTTGTGAAAAGTTCACTTTATTTCTCCTACTTTTCAAATTATATAAATTCAGTCCCTAACCAACTTAGTCCCTTAACTTTTTTTGCAATTCAATCTTGGTATAAATATTTATTTTTAATATTTTCTAGTCCCTGTTTCAAGAGAGACAAGAGATTGTTGGATTATGGCATTAAGAGAAAAGGTTATTATTCAAGTCATTTCCAGCCACTAAAATGGTTGTTTTTGGTGTTCACGAGTTCCATGCAATGAGAAAAGTTTGATAGTGATTGTTTGGAGTTTCAATATTTCTTGAAAAACATATTTAGGTTGAAGAAGACAAATCTAACCCGATTTAATTTTGATTTTTTTTATTGTTTTTCTAGATTGATGAATTGGTTTCCGGATGCTTTAAGAGTGTTGGTAAGGCCCCACAAACCTAATTTTCTAGTCATCGCAGTGATAGCTGGAATTTAGGTTGATAAACAACATGTTATTTTCCTATTTGTTTTTCAAAAAACAATAAACCAAGCCTATGCATGCAGGCCAGCACAATGCTCAACTTTTTTTGGCCTTTTTTTCAATTTTTATTTTATATTTGCATTAAATATAAATTAAAAAAAATAATTATTGAGCCCAATTGAGTCCATGATTCAGATTGCAAGTTTGATAGGTTAAGCCACAACGTCTGATTTTTTTTATTTTTTGTTGTTTAATGCATTTTTTGTTCCTTGATTTAAAAAATAATAATTTCACTATTTGTTATCAATTATCTATTTTTTTATTGAACTTAAAAATAAAATAAAAATACAATTTCACCTTTTGTTATCAATGATCTAGTTTTTTTTATCTCAATCTCACGCTCCTGTCTAGTTTTTTTCTTTTTAAAAAATATTTCATACAAAAAAATTTTCATTCGCTTTATTGTCGTATAATTAAATAAAATTTAATCTCTTAGATAAAAAAAAATAATGAATTTGATGATATGCATGACTTATATTGCGAGTTTAGCTGGTTGAATTGAGTTTACTTGGGTTATTTTTTTTAATTAAGTCTTGTTTTTTTATCATTTTTTTCCTTCAACATTGAGTTAATTAGAGATTGAACTTTCTAATTTATTTTTGCAAGATTATCTCCACTGATTTCATAGGTTAACCCAGATAAATCTAATATATTTTTGTCTCAATATTAAATAAAAATATCATCGAGTATGCAACTGATTTTGAATTTATGATTAAAATCTATTTGTTTTCTTAAGAAACACGTTAGCAATGCCTAGACTCTTTTTTTGCATTCAATATATTTTTTGCTCCAACATGTGGCGTAGCCGGGCCAATTCTTTTATTGTTTGATTAGATAAAGAGTTTATGATATGTATGCCCTGTGTTGCTAATTCAAATATCTTAATCTATATTTATCTCTTTATTTTTTAGTTTAGTCTTTGATTATCGATAATAACTTATTTATATTTTATAAGCATGGATAATAGTTTTATTAAATAAAAAAATTTATTCAAAAAAACAAAGTTATGAAACACAACTAGGTACATAACATGTGTTATAAGATCAAATATCTTAATCTACATTTATCTTTTGATTTTTTCAATTAAGTATGTACTTATCATTAATATCTTTATATATATATTAGCATAAATGAGTCTTGATTTATTTAAATATATAAGCATAAATGAGTCTTGATTTATTTAATTACACAAGTGTATAATTTTTTTTTTATTAGAAATTTTTTTCATGGCCACAAACCCGTTGAGAATGCATGCACATTCATTTTTTAAAAAAAAAACTAAAATTACTCAACTCATAACAAAAGCACGGGACAAGTAGCTTTAGTTTTACACTTGAACAATTTCTAATTTTTTGTTGCATCTGGCCTCTTTTAAAAGCATCAAGATGGGTTGACATCAGTCCAAAGACTAGTGTGACCTAGTGTAACCAATCTCAGTCCATGAAAAAAATAATTATGGAAATCTCACGGGACCAAAGATACCAAAAAAAAAAAAAACCTAATATATAGACAATTGAATTCGATTGTGTGATATATATCAATGAGCAGCTTGTAACCCAGGTGATAACAATATCTTGATAGATAACAAAAGATTTGTTAAAATTTAATATGATTTGTACGTTTTGGATTGTTTTGATGTGCTGATGTCAAAAATAATTTTTAAAAAATAAAAAAACATCGGGCATGTATTTAAGCACAAAAGGTTATTTGAAAAGCAACCGCTACCACACTACCAAGCATCCTCTTACATCTAAGGTAAGAAAGATCAAAGTTAATTATTATTATTATTTTATTAACGTGGGTGTTCGGGCCAACTTGTGCGCACCTCAACTAATTTCATGGATCTTGAAGTTAACAACCATGTAATTCTTCAGTGGTCATCATATTAGCAACCACATGACTCAAATCTGAAACCACAGGAGAAGCGAACCTTTTAGTCTCAAACTTTTACAACTGAGCCACGTACTAGATGGTTACATCACATTAGATCAAAGTTAATTATTCATCCTTACTGTAGTGGTCAGATTAAAATACCTATCAGCAAGTTTATCTCTCTTTTTTAAGAGTCACAATTTACACTAACCATGTTTATAACCTAATATATAATAATATGATTGTGTTATTGTTAAAATAATAATAACCTAACTCAAATTAATATTATATCTTTGTATCGCCATATGATCAGGCTGTTCATAGAACAAATAGTGGATTAGTTGGGTCAAACATTTGAAGTTAAGAATTAAATGACTCCTTTAATGAAAGATCTGCACTTATCTTTAGTACAGAGTACTTTTTTCTTTTAAGCCCTTAAAAATGAAGGGATCCGTTGCATGGACTCCATTAATGCATGGAAGAGACAGCCTTCTCAAGTGTCGAGTGCGTCATGTGTGCAGTGCAGTTATGATGTTGCAGTTATAAGGTTTGCTGTCTGAAAATTTAAAGCCTCAAAACAATAACCTAAACATATGTAATATTCATATATGTATAACTGGTACGAGATTTTCAAGTTCATGTCACCCAAGAGAGAGAGAACGAGAGAGAGAGAGAGAGAGAGTATCCCTAAGCGCGCACACAATAATTACAACTAGTACTCGTGAAATCTATAGAGAAGATGATTTTTTGGACTTTAGCAAAGCTAGCATGGTGTGACCGACAGATCTTTGAGCTTCTGCGATTCTTAAGCTGAGGTGGAATTAATCTGACCACCGCTCCCGCTGCTTACTGGTGGAGTCCGCCTCGCAAGAGCACTTACAGTGACTGCAGGAGGATCTTCCTATATGCACATCACACAAAATATTAACTGGTATAATTCTGTTGAACTAATAATCATGAGTCATATTTAAGAAGAAAAAAAGATTACTAGTGCTACACGAATTTAATTTGGAATGCAAGTTTATCTGTTGGATACGAGGAATTAAGTTATTAATGCCGATTTGATAATTCAGGAACTACTCCATTTGTTTAGCCCAAAACAGATGAGAAAAAAGCTTAATATCACATCGATATGTGATCAAGTCACATTTCACAGGTTGGATTCACAAGCTGAGAGAGAGAGAGAGAGAGAGAGAGAGAGAGAGATTACAGAGTTATCTGTGGGAGGATCAGCTTTTGGGTCGGTTGTTGTTGGAGGAGGATCTTGGGAGCTTTCTTCAGAGGCTTTTTCATCCTCTTGTTTCTCTGAACTGGAAGTTGACGAGCCTTCTTGGGTCTTACTTTGATGATCAACAATAGCCAGTCCCAAGAACTGTAGAAGAACATTATGAGCTTCAATAAAGAAGGAAGAGAGATAGGAACCCATTTTGATACTTCTTCTTCTTCTTCTTCTTTGATCTAACCTCAACAGTCAACAGCCCTAGTTAAATAGTTTTCTCAATGGTTGTCTGGTGTATGTATTGTATCATGACTATCGTTGACAAAAGTACGAAACTGTCCCCCTTTCTGTCTCCTCTTATTTACGTGTATGCACCCTTTTATGACCAAATCTAATATGAACTAGCCCATTAAATGTAAATTGTAAAAAAGAAAACTAGGAGAGTGGAGTTTTTTTTTTTTTTTCAATGCTATTAATCTCGTCAAGTAAATAAATTTTGAAATCTTTTCACCTATTTCTTGTTTAGTGTAAATTTTTAATTACATCATATAAAAACTACTTTGGTATAAATTAGTTGATTTAATGGGTTTAAAGAAAAGCTAGATGACCGTAAAAAATATTGATCAACTTATAAAAAACAAGAATAACTTTTTAAAAAAATATTGAGACGATAGCATATTTGATGACCTTGCTCACATGAAACTTGGTTCATGAACTTATTAGCTAGGTTTGATAAAAAAAAAATTAATAATTTTTACTTAATTATATGATAAAAATTAGATGCTCGCAATTTCAATCATCAAACCTAAAATAGATGTTTATTCAAGACCATGATAACCCTAAATAAAGCAGAGAAAAAAATCATTCACGAAGTCTATTTCTTAACCAATTAAACATCGATGGATGAAATAGAAAAAAAAAATTAATTATTATCAACATTAATTAAAAGATCAAATTGCCTTTAAGACGATAATTAAGCCCCTTAAGTCAAGCTTTAAAAATGAAACTAAAAAAAAATAAAAAACCTCAGACCCAAGTGAAGTGTTGTTTTGCATTTATGGGCATTATAGTACTAACTTAATTTTGCAAAAAAGAATAAAAAAGACATCAATAACTTCGATCAATTAAAAAATAGTTAATCCATAATAAATGAAGAAGGGCGAGTATGAAAGCCATTATAAAAAAAAATCAGTAAATTTATTGTTTCAATTCATACTAATTGATTCAGACGAATCTTCTAAACCGGGGTTAATATTTCAAATTTGCAACACATGAAATTAAAAACCCGGGTTCAATTAAGAATTTTAATTGTCAACCAATTTAATACTAAATGATGAAATTGAAACAAAAATCTCATATTAAAATACTAACCAAAGCAAGGAAGGAAAAAAAAGAACGTAAATCAAATATGAAAGGAGAAAAACAAATGAAGGGGTGAAATTGAAAAAGAAAACAAATTTAAAAATTATTTTAAATTAAAAGAATAAGAACTAAATCCAATAAACAAAAAAATTAAAAGATGATACTATTGAAAAAAAAACAAAATCTGAGAAATGAATTAAAATAAAACAAATAAAAATAAAAAAATGAGGGACAAAATCTAAAGAAAAATAATTTGAAGAGCTGATATGAAAATGTGGAGGTTCTGACATGGATTTCTAGGAAAAAGAGAAAGAAAAGAATGTTAACAATACATCATAGGCTCGCGCGAATACACTCATCATATAGGAAGGAAAAGGAGCTCAAGATGAATTGAATGACGAGACAGAATAATATTTTTAATCATCAGAGTCAACTATATTCGTCGCTCGAAGACAGTGGAGCAGCTGACAAATGCAACGCATATGTCAACAGTTTTTTGTATTTTTGTATTTTTTTTTTTGCGAAAATACTACTCTACTCTAAGGACCCAAATATTATTAAAAAAATCATTGTGAAATTACAAATTAGCCCCTCAAATAAAGCTTTTGAAAATTTGAATCCAAGGATAATTGATTAATATTGTAGCAAAAAATATAAAATGCTCAAAAAAAAAAAAACCTCGAGAATAGTTAAATGATTATTTACTTTTAAGTGCACCAAAATCTTTTTATTGTCCAAAAAAATAATGAAAAGACCTAAACACCTCTTAACAACTCTAAAATGATAAATGAACTAAAAAAAACCACTATAACTATATATAAAAGACAGGTTATAATGATAAAATCATTAATTTATTATTACAATTCCCAATAAACAAAGGGATATAAAAAGTGTTTTAGCTTTCTCTTTAATTACCTGAATGGAAAAGTATTTAATTTGCATGCATGAGGAACTTACAACGCAAATTATACCAATATTGCATATCATTCTTACAAATGCTCACTAACGGAGTTTTTTTTTTTTTTTTTTACAAATGAGAAGTTCGAATTCAAGTGTTTTAAGAAATGGAGAATATTGAGTTATTGCATAATAATAATGAAGAATTGATTTAAATGGAATTACCTTTTAATCATTCAACATTATCATACACCCCTTCAATTTCATCTGATTATTTAACCCATATATGTTATCTATATGTGTTTGTACGGACACCATCTATCTGATTTTACCTTACAATAATATCGTTATGGTATTATTCTACAGAACTCTAATCAATCAGAGCATGCTACAGAAACAGCTTGAATTGTCTGTCACTCGTGAGTCGTGAGGGTTTCAAAGTAAATAGCTTGAATTGTCTTAAGGTAATAAATATTATTGAAGAGACATGACACAGAGATGAATCTACCCCTTACCTACTCCTGGGAGGAGATGTCAGATAATAATACATCATGCCATGGCCCTTCTCTGTTTGTCTTTTTACACCTACTCCGATCGTATATTAGACTATAAGTATTAAAAATTCTTCTTACTGGGATCGCAGCTCTCTGTCTATGAAGAATCTCACTTAAAAAATCTAATGTTCTCGTCAGAAGTCTGAATACGCTACATTTCTTCTTCCTCTTCTCTGCGGAGGAATCAAAGTTTCGAAGTCGCCCCAAGTTTTTGATGACTATAATATTTTGACATTATATCAAACCAGTTGCTAGCTGTTTACTGATTCAAGACCACCATGTCTGTGGTCATTTCTTACGTCAATGGTAGAACAGTTCCTTCAATTCGAGTGTGATTTGTGGAATTCCTCTTCTTTTAATATCAAGAATTACATTTCAACATTGCATGCAACCATATACTTGGAATAAATGATGCTAAGAATCGAGAGCAACGGCAGAAGGGTTATTAGGAAAATAGATAAAAACTTTACTGTGCAGTGATGTTTTCTTTCGGTGCATGCTAAGGGCATTGTATAACAAAAATAAATCAGAAGAACAATTTCATTCGTATGTAAAAGACATGTACCCTGTATTTAAGTATGGAGAGAGAGAATGCCGACCTCCTGCAAGGAAGACCAGAGGTACCATGTTACCATGAATGTCATCTTGGGAATGATGGAGTCGGCAGGTTCAGAAACATTAAAGTTTCTCAGCTCATCGAAGCATTCATACAATACTCAATTGCTGATGAGTTCATTTTTTTAATAGAATCCCCGCATATTTATATTAACTACGTAACCGAAGTAACTTGCTTCTATTTATATTAATTCTATGAGTTTTGAAATTAATAATTATATAAATTTTTAATAATTTTTATATTAATAATTATAAAAATTGAATATGAAATTACAGAAAAAAATAAATTTTTAATCCTAAATTTTTAATACTGAGTTACCTGCTATATGATATATATATATATATATATATATATATATATATGATTAAGGAAAGATCACTTTATAAAGACAAGCAGGTGGCGGCATGAGTCATATGTATATACCTCCTTCTATGCTATGGGCCAGGACATCATGAGCTACCGTGTTCCCGTTTCTCCTCACATGAACACAGAAAATACCTCCCAAGGCATTAAAAAAATGTTTCAGAATCTCAGCAAAAATAGTTCCTCATCTAAAGAACTCGATTGCAAGCAAGAAATCACTTGAGAACCAACCATCACATCGAAAAGATGCATTTTAGAGGTGTTAATTGAGTCCATTGCAAGGTTAATGACAAAAAAAAAATTAAAAAGATGGTTTTATGTTTATGTTTTTTTTCAATGTGCAAGTTTATACTAACAATTATAATTTTCAATTTAATAATGGGTTAAAATTTAATTTTATATAAAATTAAAATTTCATACCAATCAAATTTTAAAAAGATCCTACAATAAAAATCAGAAGCTACTATATAAGAATTATATTATTTTTCTTGTTAGTTTAAAATTATTTTTCCTTCAATTTATGAATTTTCAGGATATTTTTATATCTGGACACTGTGTGTTTCAGATCTTCCATATTCAACAAGGATAGTATTGGCTTACTAAGCAAGTGGGTTTTTTTATTATTATTTTACAAGAAATCCTAATATATAGTCCAAGATTCTTAGTTTGCAGCTTACGAGTTATATTTTGGCAAAAGGATACTTGTTCTCCAAGGTCACAAGGTCAGCTACACAGCATTATTCTCCA
Organism: Populus deltoides; assembly: GCA_015852605.2. Lineage (NCBI taxonomy): Eukaryota > Viridiplantae > Streptophyta > Magnoliopsida > Malpighiales > Salicaceae > Populus > Populus deltoides. The sequence continues at coordinate 14,087,847 of CM027582.2, read as the reverse complement.
AGAATATTACAAGGTCAGCTTACGAGTTATAATTGTATTATATATAGAAAACAAATTTAATGTCAATGTTCACGAAAGACCAGGTAAATTTAATAACTCAAAATATTTAGTTATTTTTTTAATTACTTTATGATAAAATATTGAAAGATGGTTTCCAACTAGTTTTTTCAACTAAACATACGAGATTATTTGCCCAGTAATTGAAAGAAAACTTATTATCAGCAAACTATAATCAATAAACAGCATGCATAGCACAGACAGGTTGACTTGTGAATTGTGAAGGTAAGCTGGGTGTGCATAAGGTGAGAAATATTATTAAAAAGACATGACACAGATGAAGCTACCCTTACCTACTCCTGAGAAGGGATCATAGCAGATAATATAACTTGTTATTCAGGTATTAATTCAACTTACAGCTCTGTCAATGGAGAATCTCACTTACAAAATTATTGTTCTCATTAGAAATCTCAATACGTTAATTTAAACTATTGTTATTCAGGTATTAGAAATCTCTTCTTCTTTTATTTTGATTTTTTTTCTTTTGAAAAATCTACGTACATGTCTTCTTCCTCTTCTCTGATCATTGTCAACAGTGGGGATCAGAGTTTTATCTTTGACTGGTTTTATGGAAGGTCGAAGAAGATACGAGTATGAGCTGACCCACAAGATAGACTTGGATTGCTATTATCCGAGCTGAGGGTTCCAGGATTGTGCTTCTTTTACAGCAATAATATTCACAACACTTCGTTATTGGTTTGTTGTTGTTAGGTGGGGTTCAGCTTTTTGAACTTGAAACTTGCACATGTTTATATTACCTTGTACTTAATTTTTATTAATTAAATAAATATAATGAGATTCGAACTCGTGACCATTTGATCATCAAGATTCTGATATCATATCAAAGAATTATCTCAACCTAATAGCTTAAGCTATTAAATAAAATCTCATGATATGATTTATATTATTTTCTAATATTAAATAATGCTTTGCAGGATCTTTTGGTTGTTGTTGTTGTTGAGATTTTTCCATAGATTATTATGCAAAAGGTCTTTTGAAAAATTAAGTTCCAAGTCTGTTGGAAATTTTCCATTTAAAGGTATTGGGTTGAAGGTATTGTAAGTTAAGAAAATCTTATTTTATATCTAAATAGTAGGTGTGATAATTTATTTTTAGGTTACTTTTTAAAATTTATCCTTAAAAAAAATAAAAAATGATAATAATAGCAAGAATATTAATATTTTGATAAAAGCAGGTTGAGGAGGTACTAAATATATAAAAAAAAATCAAATTGAATTTTTTTGACAAATTAGAAGCCTAATCAGACCCTTTTGTACCAAAAATAAAGAAATAATGTGGATTTTATGTCAAATTAAATGATTTTTTGATAAATCTACATAAAAATTAAATCCAATGATATAATTAGATTTTTAATAGGCCAATTTAATCTAATTATTGGTCAAAATAAAAATTTTATTTATATTTAAGAATTAATTTTAGTCTAATTAAAGGATTTAATTAGAAGTAATGACTTAATTATACTTTAAATGAATATACCTTTATAATTATACTCAAATCCTTTTTTTATATTTTAAATGGATATATCTTTATAATTATACTCAAATCCTTTTTTTAACACATCATCTCAAAAGACCGACCCGTCATTGCTCGATGCCACGAGCGCCCCGTGACAATAGGTCTGATAATGAGTAATTCTAATGTGTGAATTATTCAATTTGTTTCCAAGTAGAAAACCTTGATGAATTAATTTACAGATATTGTAGTGTGAAAATTTAAAGGTATTGGCATTGTGTCGGGTTTCATGAAATTCAATTTGGTTTGATATTGCATCTAATTTTTAAGTTTGTTAAAAAAAACTTACAGAAGACTAAGCTCAATAAAAATTTGTTCAAGCTTAAAATCCAAAAAATTATTAGAAATAATACAATTTATTTACTTTTAATATAAAGATAAAAATTACAAGGAGTTTTTATATCTAAAATATTATTTGAAATGATACAATAGCAAAAAATTCAAAGTTCGTTCTAAAAGAAACCTCAACGATAATTAGAGATATTTCAACCTATGTCTCATGGTACAAGAGTTATGGACATCCAAAATACAAAAAAAAAAGGATAGAAAATGAAAATCACAAACTCTTTGGATTTCTAGTTGTAGTTCAATTGTAGTGTATAAACTAAAAATAGACTTGTTTTTCTTAGACATCTTTTAAATCAAATTCTTGACTTAAGAAATCAAGATCTTTTCATTATAATAACACTGTCATAATAGACTAATAGGATTTAAAACATCATCAGATTATAACAACCACAAATAAAAATGATGTATCCAACCAAAAACTCTTGTACCATGAGACATAGGTTGAAATTTTTTTTAGACAATCAATTTTTTTTTAAAAATCTCTAAAGATCAATTAAATTTTTTAATAATTATAATAATATGCATAATAATATGTAGCAATTTCTTATCCAACTAAAGACTTCTTAACTCGTTTAGAAAGGGTTGTCGTGATGTTATGTTGTGACGAGGGGAATGGCAATTATAATTATATTACAAAACATGATAAAAGAAACCTTAATTCATACTTCATTTTTATCACTTTCTAATACCTTAACTTTTTAAAAAAAAAACAAATAGGTGAACACGTGCAGTGGTATGGAATTACACGTCCATGAGGCTCGTTTCTTTCCCAAATTAAACAAGAGAAAAAGCTAGTGACCTTTTTTCCTCAAGGGGCCAGTCTTCGAGGTTCTGATTGCTGGGTTTTTTACCATTAAGTTTTTTAAGTGAAGATCCATCCTTTTTTTTAATTATTATTATTATTATTGTTATTGTTAGGGCATATATTGCCCCCACAAATTTAAAAGAACAGAAGATCCAAGTACAGTGCTGAGAATTCCCTTGTAGGCCGACACCCTCTTCATAACCCTACTTTTGTGTCTTCTTCTTGCTTAGCGGGGGAGAAAAAGTCACGAAACTAAGGTGTTTTTGATAATTTTTCAGGTTTTTGGTTTGCTTATTAATTTTAAAATCTATAAAATTAATAGAAATATACGTCAGTTAACCGGACAGGTAGGAACACACAGGGCGTCCACAGGCTGTTCTGTTCTATCAATAGACTTCTTCCGTTATAGAACGGGCCGGTTTCTTAAAATATATATATATATATATACACACACACACCCCTTCAAAAGGAAATGAAGACGCTTTGTTTTTTATTTAAATAAAACACACACACGGGCACACATCGCTATTATACCATCTCTCATGCCTTTATCACACCCTTCGGACCGAATATTTGACATGTCCAAACCAAAACATTATACAAAAGTGTAAATCTATCCCCCAATTATTAAGGCACGGAATGTTTGGTCCCTCGACAAAACATTTCATCAATCGAGTCTGTGGATGTACATAGACGCATCCCGCTTCATAGCTGTTTGGAGTACAAAATCATACGTTTTCTTTTCCGACGATACTTATGTTTGGATTTATCATGCGCATGTGTTGATGTTGATGAATTTGTTCATTAATGTATAATAATCTCTGATTAGGTGAAAGGGATGCGATTTTACAGTTGCTCTAAACCCTTGCATGATTAATGTTGCTTGCTTTGAAAATCTTGTTTACTCTTATAAATTAAATTTCCGAGGGCCAATTTACTTGATCAAAGGTTTTACAATCTAATTAAGGTTAAGGTATTGAAATTTATGATGGGGATAAAACCATAGAGGTTGATGGGCTAACAAATCAAGTAATTATGATGACTGATGCAAAGGTAATTAGAGATTAGTAGAATTATATGCCCTTAAAACATAATTAATTTCTTGTTTAAGGACCAAAGCCTTACCACTTTAATAGCACAAGGACAAATTTATACCTTACCCCAAGAAAATGTATTGACAGAAAAACGGTGTTTTTGGGGGTCATGTCACTTTCCACGATATAGCGCGAATGCTGTTTTTGACTGCGTTCGGGCAACGGGTACCTTCAGCTCCCTGTCCGGGCAACGCTACATCTCTCTCCTCTTAAGAGGAAACCATTAAAAAAAAGAGAAGAAAAAAAGGTGTAATAAATAAACATAGATAAGCGCACACTTTCACTCATTAAGCTGAAAAGGAGAGCTTCCTTTTTCTTTTCTTTTTTTCCTTTCATTTTTAGTTACTATTATTACGAAAAAGAAAGTGAAGTGGTAGTGAACCGAAAATGCTTTGAAATTTTTCGACTTGGTAATTTTTGTTGTGTTTTTTGTGGTGGGTTTTGTGGTCTTGTCATAAAGTTGTGACCTTTTTGAAGTGAGGTATAATGGGGTGTGAGAGATCAGGTTAGTTTTTAGAGGGAGAAAAATGGTGGGGTTGTTAGTGTTTTTGTTGTTGTCACGTAGATGAAAGAGAAAATGGAATGTTAGGGGTTTTGTGGGTCTTATTTTTTAATTTTTGGTTGCCTATGTAATGGTGAGTTGGGTTTTGGTTTGTTGTTGTTTGGATCTGAGGAGCTTGAGAGATTAATTCAAGAGCTTTGGTGGGTTATGGAGAGGAAAGTTGGGGACTTTCTTTTTGTGTGGTTGTTGATCTTGGCGTTGCTGCTGCATCCAGTATGGCTGGTTTTGGGTAATATGGAAGGTGTGTTGTTTCTGCGCGCATTTATTGGTTTTTTGGTACTGTAGTTTTGTAGGTTTTTTCTTTTTTGGAAAATTTGAGTTTGATCCCGGTTTTTTTTGCTATATTTGCTGATTTGTGAAAATGGGTTTTTGTTTTTGCTTTCATTAATTGTTTGGTGAGTGAAGGATGAGTTTCTGTGGTCGAGTAAAGTACTTTGATAATGGGTACTGGTGATCTCATTGAATTCTTCAATTTATTGCTTTTGATGGTGAATTTGAATGTGTGATGTAAATTTGCGGTAAAGGTTGTTGATCTCTTAGCTCAAGAGTTAAAGATTCTATGTTAGTTTTTACTGTTCGTTACTTTTTAGAATTAAGATGATAGTTGAAATGGCTTTATGTGTACCTGAGAATTTGCCTACTGAGACATTGCCTTTTTGTTCTCCACTTTAAAATTCATATCTCTAGAGGGATTTATCAAATGCTTTAAGAATCTGTACTTGCTTTGAGATACATTTTGTTGTGGAGGTATCCTTCCATATACATTAGATAATGAATGGATGGTTACTGTGAGATGATTCCTGTCTTGCACATTTGGTGCATTTCTGCCTTAAACCCTGCGCTTTCTTCTTCTTTTTTGAGAAAAAAAATCTCTTTTTTCTTTTTCTTTCATGTTTATAGATGAAATGCCCTGAAGAAAGGGCCAGCCTCATTGTTCCTATACCTCATTGACTTATCTCTGTATATAATGTGCCTTAACTAGTGTATTGTTATCAGTTGTCAACCCCTAACTTAACTGGTTTGCTTGCTTGAAAACAGGTGATGCTTTGCATAGCCTTAGGAGCAATTTGAATGATCCAAACAATGTCCTGCAGAGTTGGGATCCTACCCTTGTCAACCCATGCACGTGGTTTCATGTCACCTGTAACAATGATAATAGTGTTATAAGAGTGTAAGCTTCTTGCCCTTTTGGTGTTCCTCAAGAACAAGCTTATGATGTAACTTGTTACAAACGTATTAGCTTACTTAAGCATTCCTGAGGAATACGGGCTGTGATATTTCTTCTTAATTGCACAGTGATCTTGGAAATGCTGCTTTATCTGGTCAGCTTGTTCCACAGCTTGGCCTGCTTAAGAACTTGCAATACTTGTAAGTCCTGCTCTCTGATTTTGAATACATTTGTGCACCGCACCAGTTCTCTTGCTCTTGTGAAGGGGATTTTGAAGTGCAATATTACAGATCCAGTTGCATTTGGAGACACAAATAAATGTTCTCAAGCATTCATTTCTTTGTCAAAATGAATAATGTTGATTCCCCAGAAATATATTTTTCTGAAATCATCAAAAAGTTTATTTCTTCTTTCTGGAAAAATATGACTTTGGAATTAGTGCATATACATTTAAGTGTAGATGTATTTCCATGTTGAACAGTTTAGCAATTCTTTTCCGAGTTAAAAAAAGATTCTTGAATGACATTAGTAGCAAGTGCTTCATTTGCTCTCGAAGATATTGTGTTATTATATCCTCACTGGGGTAGAAAAGGATCTAGTTCATGTCAGACGTATGGGTTGGATGAAAGTTCATAGGTCAATTGGAAAGGGTTGACGGCATTCTCTGCCGGGGCTAGTTCTCCTAAAGAGGTTACATTATAAGGATGGGAGATGTGATGACAAAAAAAAGAGAGCAGCATGAGATATTGCTCTCAATACTCTTCCAAGTGGGAAACGATTTTGGAAATATTATCTAGATTGTTTATGTTGGCAGATATTTTTCTCACTTCCAGCCATGCAGATGATTGTGCTCTCTTGACAGACTGTTGCAACCAAAGATTTTTCACTAAAACTACGTAGCCCATGAGACAGAACAATGAACTGTGAAAGAATTGGATATTTCCAATTATGTTAGCATTTCCAGTGGTCTAACTAAATCTAACGCACATGTAGTCAGCTGTCTGGTTGAGTGAAACTCGTATTTCCTATTGCAAGTCAGCAGAAAGTAAGAAATGTTTTATGTTCTGAGCCCCTGTTCTGTGTATTGGATGACCCATCACTTAATTATAACTCCATTCACAATGAGTGAAATGCTATCTTGTTATAAAGAAGAAGAAAAGAAGGCATTTCATGGGTATTGTTCCACTGAAGTGGTATCCTGGGAGGAAGAATTTGGAGACTATCTTAGCATTTTGCTGGAAGCGCCTGTTCCCAAGACTCAAGCCCTGTTTCTCCATGGCTACTATCCCAAAAATCTTAGCATTGTACCTAGCTAGGGCCCCTTGAGATTTTCACGGAACAATCTTACATGTGCTGATGCTCATCTTTGAGCATAGGAAAGTCTCAATAGTACGTGCTATGGTCTCAGGAAAAGGATTTAATGCTTTTCCGGCATGAAACTGTGTGCTTTTAGCTTTGGTCAGTGAGATTGAATGTCGCCAAATGTATTCCACGACTGAAAATTTGTTTAGAAGATGTATCAAAAACTTGTGGCACTGTTCTGCTGCTTGATCTAGCAGAACAAGATTAAATGGCTACATTGTGATATTCATCCTAGATCTTGTATTAGCTCCATGCCTCGATGTTATAGTTGGGTGTATGTAAATTAGATAGTGTAATATAACATCATCTCATGTGGATCAAGACCTGGAGAATTGTTTGGTAAAAGGCGCCAAATAGCTATTTGGAAACTGTTTCAAGCAAATTTAGCAATGATGTATTTTTTCTTGAACAGATGAAAAAGGATATCCTGCTTGATCTAGTTATGGAAAATGACCCATAGCAGTTTGTTAAATCTTGTTTCATGAATCTATCGTCGATGCATCTTTCCTTATCTTTAATTTTTCCTTGCATGATTCACCAAGCCAAATTGTTTGCTACAGGGAACTCTACAGTAATAACATAAGCGGACCAATTCCTAGTGATCTTGGAAATTTGACTACCCTGGTGAGCTTGGATCTTTACTTGAATAGTTTTACTGGTCCCATTCCAGACACTTTGGGCAAGCTGTCAAAATTGCGATTCCTGTAAGTATGCTCCTATAATAGTCAGTCTCAATGTTTATTGTGTAGTTTCCAAATTGTCATTATATCCCATCTATTCTTTATTCCTATCCATTACTAGTCATGCTTTTTGTTATGTGTACATTGTTGTAGGATGACTAATGTTTGATTGAATGGTCATTTGAGCTATTACACTGCAAAAGAAAACAAAATGAAGTTATTAGTTGGCTCTTGGTTCTATTGAACTGCCAGAATCTCTGAGCTGTAGCCATATCTAAGGAGTCATCAGATGAAAAATTGCAGTTGCTTCATGTTAGACATGCACACAAGTGCTGTTAACCTGCATCTGCACTTGCATGCCCAATCAATCGTGCAAATTCATTATTTCACATGGCTTTTATATCCTTCACCTTAATAGACTTTTATGGTATATGTTTATGATGCTAATGTGAGTTGCTTCTCTTGATTGATTTTAGATCTTGTTTATTTATTTATTTTGGCATGTTTGGTGCAAGGATAGTCGGCTTAATAACAATAGTTTGACGGGGCCAATTCCAATGTCATTGACTAATATCTCAGCTCTTCAAGTACTGTGAGTGCCAAGTTATTTTCTACCTGTCATGAAGAATTGTGTTTTGCTCTTTCAAAATAATCATTTGCAATACAAGACTAAGATTTTTACTTATTTTTTTCATTTTGAAATGCAGGGATCTTTCAAACAACCGACTCTCTGGAGTGGTTCCAGATAATGGTTCCTTTTCACTATTCACTCCCATAAGGTTTGATTATCATCAGAGCATTACCTGTCTATAACAGACTGGTTTTGAAATCTCTTCTGAAAAGCTTCGTTTTCCCTTTCAGTTTTGCTAACAACTTGGATCTGTGTGGACCAGTTACTGGTCATCCCTGCCCAGGGTCTCCTCCATTTTCTCCCCCTCCTCCATTTGTCCCACCACCTCCAATTTCTTCACCAGGTAATCTGCCGTTTGTTTTTAGTTTGAACTTAAAAGGTGTAGAGCATGCTCTCCCATTGTAGTTTTTTCTTAACCCTTCAGCATGGTTGGTTATCATTTTTGGCATGTGAACTGGACCTGGGATTTTTATGCCCAAAGTTCATTGTTCTAGTATTGCATGGTCAATGTGAGCTGTTGCATGGTCCAAGTTATGCATACTGCTAAAAATACTCCTGAATTTTGTGTCTGCATGGTCTGTATCAATATGAAGGTTTTTTTATTTTTCCTGTTCATTTCTCGTGTTGTACACACTGGCCGGAATATTTAATACGTGATATAACATTACTTACACAAAAATATAATGCTACACATTTTAACTTGTAGGTTTTAAATTAATTGAAATTGATTTAATTGTGGTTATAAAACCCATTTGATTAATGCAGTGATATTTTAAGAAATTTATAATCTGATATGGATATTGTTGTCTAAAACATGTTGTACACTGCCAATTCCATCACCTAAAGAAACCATAATTTTTTATCTCTTGTTTTTCACTTTCCTTGATTTAGTTTTCTTTTGGTGGGCAAATATGTAATGGAAAACCAGTTGGAAGCTTCATCTCTTTTGTCTGCAAAGGCATCAAGGTTTCACCTGCCATAGGCAGAACTACCATTTCTTAATGTTATTGTTAATAATCAGTGAAAATGAAATGTATTATCTGACTTGATTAACTTTTGATCGATATTCGGTTTACAAGTGAATAGTTTGTCTAGAATTTGATATCCTGTGCTAATTTTGGGCTTTTTTTTTTGCATGTAACTTCAGGAGGGTACAGTGCCACTGGAGCAATTGCTGGAGGAGTTGCAGCTGGTGCAGCCTTACTGTTTGCTGCCCCAGCATTGGCATTTGCTTGGTGGCGTCGGAGGAAACCTCAAGAATTCTTCTTTGATGTGCCTGGTTAGTGTATTAACTGAAAACAGATTTTAGACTTGTAGGATGGTTTGATTAAGTATGTTTATACTCCTTTGCAGCTGAAGAGGATCCTGAAGTTCATCTAGGACAGCTTAAAAGGTTTTCTCTGCGAGAATTACAAGTTGCAACGGATACCTTTAGCAACAAAAATATTCTGGGTAGAGGAGGGTTTGGTAAGGTTTACAAAGGACGTCTAGCAGATGGCTCACTGGTGGCTGTAAAAAGACTTAAAGAAGAGCGTACACCTGGAGGGGAGCTACAGTTTCAAACAGAAGTAGAGATGATAAGCATGGCTGTGCATCGGAATCTCCTCCGGTTACGTGGCTTTTGCATGACACCAACTGAAAGACTGCTTGTTTATCCCTACATGGCTAATGGAAGTGTTGCATCATGTTTGAGGGGTAAAGCTTGCTATCATTGGCATTTATCTTTGATATTTTAACTGCCTTGGCACAATTTGTTTCGATAATCAGATAGGTCGATCAGTCTTTGTGCCTTTTGATACTACCTTTTGTGCCCACCATTATAGCGTTGTCTTGACCATTCCATGGATGTATGTTTGTAGAACGCCCACCTTCACAGCCTCCTCTAGATTGGCCAACACGAAAGCAAATTGCATTGGGATCTGCAAGGGGCTTATCTTATTTGCATGATCATTGTGACCCAAAGATTATTCATCGGGATGTTAAAGCTGCAAATATTTTGTTGGACGAGGAATTCGAGGCTGTTGTCGGGGATTTTGGGCTGGCAAAATTGATGGACTACAAGGATACTCATGTCACCACTGCTGTCCGTGGTACAATAGGACATATTGCTCCAGAGTACCTATCTACTGGTAAATCATCTGAGAAAACTGATGTTTTTGGGTATGGAATCATGCTTCTGGAGCTAATTACTGGACAGAGGGCTTTTGACCTTGCTCGGCTGGCAAATGATGACGATGTCATGTTACTTGATTGGGTATGCGCATTTCACTGTGCTCTTATTTTATTTATGTTTTTGTCGAGGTATTGTGTGGTTGTGTTTGTTCATGTACCTGATGCACTTGATACTGTCTCCAGGTAAAAGGACTTCTCAAGGAGAAAAAGTTAGAAATGCTAGTCGATCCTGATCTCCAAAACAATTATGTGGAAGCTGAGGTAGAGCAACTAATCCAGGTTGCCCTGCTCTGCACCCAAGGCTCCCCAATGGAGCGGCCTAAGATGTCGGATGTGGTGAGAATGCTTGAAGGTGATGGTTTGGCAGAGAGATGGGATGAGTGGCAAAAGGTTGAAGTTCTACGTCAGGAGGTGGAATTAGCTCCTCATCCTAATTCTGACTGGATTGTTGACTCCACAGAAAATCTACATGCAGTCGAATTATCTGGTCCGAGGTGACCCTGGCACAGTTACAAGAGAGAATACTTCCCCCCTTTTTTTTTCTTCTGATTTGATGAATGTATCCTGATTTTAAGCTCGTGTAAGTCCAGTATGCATTATTCTATTCATTACCTTTTGTGCATACAAGTCGCTTTGTTGAACTGCAATTTGTTATCTGCCGACATTTGGAGTCAATGACATTTAGATGCGGCCAATGCAGTTCAATCTTGTCTACTGCCTGCAAGTTCATGCCATGGTAGACCTGAGTAGTGAGTTTTTCAACGAGGAAATCGATTCCATGGATTATCTGTGGCTGAACCCATGCGTCATTCACTAACTGCCCTCTTTCGAATTGCTGAGCTATTTGAACACTGGTGTAAAGGTAACAAATTACTTGTCCCATGACGCTGGTCTTGTATGAAGTTAGGGTTTAGCAACGTACATTTTGAACTAGAATTGGACAGGGGCCGCGACTTGCGCAGCCCCCTCTGCCACAAATTTTGACGTAGGCTCTCCCTCTTGGGGAGACCTTAGGCCAGCACCCCTCCTGCGTGCAATGGAGGTCACAGACCTAGACCATGGGCCTTCAGGATCACCCATTGATCCCGTCCAGGTAAGTATGTGTAACGTTGCTAAGGCCTTCTAATTTATACCCGCATGCCTTATGTCCCTTCTTGTTTTTCCTCGATGTGGGATTCTAGACTACCTTGCGACATCACTTCCTCGTGCGAAGCAGAAGACTTAAATACCCCCACATGTGCCCTGCCTACTTCCAAACAGTTTAGCGACTAAACTATTTTATTTTTCTAATTAAGTTTTTAACTATTATTTTAACCTCTTTTAATTGTGCTCTTTTGAAAGAAAAAAACTCCAAATTTCGATAATTATTGTATTTTTATGCTAGATAATATAAAATAGAGATAATTCAACCAACCAATTATTTATTTCCATAAAATTTATATAAAAAAGCTAAAGCTGGAGGTAAAAACATCATGTATGTAGACTGATTTCACTGCTCATTGATATTCTTGTTTTTTCAAAAAATTTAATTGCCTTTGTGTTGGGGTGTTTTAGTCTTTTTTTTATATGGTGCATTAATTATGAAAGAATTATACATGGGTATAATTGTATTTTCTTATTTTTAAACACAATAAAATGACTTGAGGTCTTAAAATAAAAAATTATAAAATTTGTGAAAAGGTGTATAAATATCTTTTTATTTATTTATGCATAGTTGAATAAAAAAAATAAATCATAGGTGGAAGAGCCTTTTGGTCTTTTCCTTCATGTTTTTTTTTTCTTGTAATTATTGTGATAATCAAGGGCATTTTGTTTTATAATTCAATTAAAAATTAATTAATTCAAAAAAATTGTTGGCATCCACGCACCAGCATGTGGAAGGTACTCGCGCATTTTGGGTGGCAAGTGTAGAGCCTCCCGGCAGCATAAAATGCTCATTCATCGTGTATTTGGATGCATTACCATGTCCTCTTTCTTCTAATGCGATGCGTGTCGACAACAGCAGGGCGACTTGTTGCCAGTCGACCTTCTTTTTTTATATCTCTCTTCTACCCTGAAAAATACAAGTTGGTTCTCTTTATTATCAACATTTCAACTTCAACCCTTATTCTTTTTATTTTTATTTTTTGTTTTTGACCCTTTTGTTAAAATTTTATTTGTTTTCAATTTAATCTTTCAATTCTAATTTGTTGTGTATAATTATTATTTTTTCCAGTTCTTCTTCTTTAGATTTCTAATTTTTTTCCTTGGTTTTTTTGTAAAATTTTTGATGATTTTCAATTTCATCATTCAATCCAAGTTTATGGTATATTGTTTTTTTTTTAATAATTTGATCCTCCTTTTTATTTTTTTATCCTTTTATTAAATTTATTTTTCTTTTCAATTTAACCCTCTAATCAAAAATTTGTTCTCTCTCTAATTTATTTTTTATTTTGATTCTCTTTATTTTATTTGCTATTTTCTATTTTAAATCCTTTTGTGTAATTAATTTTTTTTCTTAGTTTCATCCTTTGGCATTTGATTTGTTGAAAATTAAGCTTTATGATTTTTTTCATATATAGTGTTTTCGGTCTAATGACTCAAGTTATGGGCTTAAGAAGTTAACGGAGTCAACATCCTCTCTTTTCTTTTTTTTTATTTCATCGTTCAACATTAGTTTTTTTTTAAGAAAATAGCTTTGCGGTTTTTTTTAAATTTTTTTATTGGATTATTCCAATCTTATAATCAGGACCATAAATTTTACAAGTTAACTCAAATTAACTAGTTTTTTATTATCCATATTATATATTTATCATGCTAATATTTATCAGCTAACTCAGAAGTAATAATCTTTTGATTTTTAAGGACTTTGAGCACTGGTTACTTACATTCTTTTCCATACTCATGCAAATGGTATAAACAAACCAAAATTCGCCCCATTTTTTTTTTGTTTTTTTTGTTATGATGCGGCAGGATGCATAATTTATGTCTTTTCATTTTACATCACCTGCATTTCATGGACGTTTATCCAAATGATCAGCACTTGATTTAATTTCAATGCTTTTTATCTAAAAAAATAATCTGTGATGTCGATATCATGGTGGTTTCAAAAAATTCAATGAAATGAATAAATTTTTAGCATTTTGTTTTTAAAATAAAAAAATATAGTTTAAAAAATCTTCATTTAATATTATGATCCCTATAAACTTTAATTGGGCTACAGAAATTCTATGATACAAAATTAATTACGTAAAGAGAAAAATATTATTACTCCTTAAACGTCCTGTCTAAGATAGGCTGCATTGCTAGTTTTGTCTTGAATTGCTAAAAGTTTGTTAGTTTATACTATGATGGTTTGATTATCATATTCATGACTCTTGCGTTAGTGAATATTCAGCTACAGATACTTCCAACTCTGGTGTTGGTAAATATTACGTAACAAAAAAAAATAAAACGTATAATATTACTGACTCTAACATCAGTGAATGAACCAATAAAATAAATTTAAATCAATATATGCATATTTTTTTGTTTGTTTATTTTTCTCTAAAAAGAAAAGGTATTGTACTCTAGATTTGTATTTCATAGTAAAAAATCCACAAATTAATTATACAGTGAAATACCTATAAATAAATATGATGGACACAGCCGGCCTGGTCCAGTCACTTGCCCAAGCCAGTGACCCGGCTGGGCAAAGTAGCAAGCGTGCGCTAATTCACGTGCGTTGCTACTAGAGGTGATCATTTTCGGTTCGGTTCGGTTTTTATAAAAAAAAAGTAACCAAACTGAAAATATTTTATAAAAAAATCGAAACCGGTTCAAACTGACCAGTTTCGGTTCGATTCGATTCAATTTTTTAGGACAAAAACCAGTTCAAACCGGTTTGGCTCGATTTTTTTGGTTTGACTCAGTTTTTTGCCGATTTGGCTTAGTTTTTTTTAGTTTGGGTTTGATTCAGTTTGATTTTTTCTGTTTTAGGCTTATAAAACCGAAATCGAACCGAACCGGCTGGTTTTTTTAAAATTTTAATCTGTTTAGTCAGTTTTTTTTCACGGTTTGATTTTTTCAATTATTTTTTTTTAATTTTCTTAGTTTTTTTCTCACCCTAATTGTTATAGTGTTCAATTAAAATTCACATGAACAATGCAATGTGAATTAAAATGAAGAAGGAGACAAAGCGAGAAGAGATTAGAAAAAAAAAAAAAACCTTACCTGGTTGCTGAAGACTGTGAAGACAATGGTAATGGCGTGCTCTAGACAACACTTCTGTTTTTCTTCCCTGTCTGTCTGCGTGTTACTGGGTTTTTCTGTTCTCTCTGTTTTCTTGCTTTTTTTGTTCGCTCGTTCTTGGTTCTCTGCTTTCTTGTTTTCTCTCTGTCTCTCCTCTGTATTTTTACTTTTCGTCTCCCTCTCTCTTTACTGGTTTCTTTCACTTTGGCTCTCTGCCTTTGTTGCTCTAGTTCTTCCCTGGGTTCTAACTGCCTTCTCTTTCTATATACTCTTTGTCAATTCTTTCCTTTTTAGTTTGTCCCATGCTTGTCTTTCCCTAGCCTTTTATAAGGCCAGAGAGAGTGAAGACGTTAACAATCTTGTTCTTGCAGGACTATTAATCGACTGGAAACGGGATCATGGGCAGGAGACGTGGTCCGAGTTTGGTGCCATTTCTTCCTATAAATGAAGCCGTCGACAGTCCTGCTCTTGCAGGACTATTAATCGATCTGGAAAACGAGATCGTTGGCAGGAGACATGGTTCGATTTTGGTGTCATTTTTCCATGTTGAATCGGTCTTCAGGATGATGAGATGATGAATAGTGTGCGTTGAAAACGACACCGTTTTCACTCGAAATAAATATTTTCAATTTGACCTCTGAACTTTTGACATTTAACAATTGGATCCCTGATTTCATTAATTAAATAATTTCAAGTTCAATTAGGTCCCCAAACTTTCAATTCTTTTAATTTTTTACCAAATTAACTCTCAAATTATAATTCAATCCTCAATTCTCAAACTTCAAATTTATGTTGTCTTAACCCAATTCTCAAATATTTTTTATTTATTCATTTTTTTATATATATATTATTTTTAAAAATTTAAAAATGAGGTTATGACAATATGTGTGGTTGCATAGTAAGTGTAAGAAAAAAAAAATCAAGATAAGTTCCATATTTGTATTTTGTCTGGATAAATCATACTTTGCCAAATAATTGCAAATCAATAATGAAAATGGATGCTTTTATCTCCTTTGTTTTAATCCCCGGAATATATATATGTATATATATTCACCTAATTATTGATGACATTGCTTCCTTGGTAGATTTTGCGCGTAGCTCAATATTTATGACAGCCATAAAATAAACTCAGATAAAAAAAGGAAAAAATAATCTGCAAAACCAATGAACACAGGCACAAGGTTTTGTTACATCTTTGCACTCTTTACCGGATGACATTCTCAAAATTGAATGTCAAAATTCAAGGAAATA
Source organism: Populus deltoides (assembly GCA_015852605.2). Lineage (NCBI taxonomy): Eukaryota > Viridiplantae > Streptophyta > Magnoliopsida > Malpighiales > Salicaceae > Populus > Populus deltoides. The sequence goes on along the minus strand of CM027582.2, from coordinate 14,071,975 downwards.
TGAATTCATTACCTGCAACATAATACGGTTTCTGTACATGAATCCTAAACTTGACCAACACAAAATATATGAACTTGTCTGAGATGGCTTCTCAACTACATCAAGTAATTGAAATTTCCTTATTATAAACCTCATTGGACATGATTGCAGAAACGACTCTAAGGAATTAACACCACTACGACTAATAATCTCACACTCTACAAGTAACAATAAAAATGGCTCATACCATATTTGCATCGATAAACTACGTAGCAGTCAATCAACTCACCACATAACCAATGCACAGGACTCGACTTAAAGGTTCCCACATAACCAATGCACAGGACTCAACTTAAAGGCCATAGGTGGAACGAGAATGATCTGTAGCAGATTGTGCACCAGATCCGAGATTTGAGTTTTGTGATGTGAACAAATTTGGGTATGAGAAGTATGGCTCATCGTCCATTGAAGGCAATCTCTGTGGCTGGTGACTAACAGGCCCTTGCTCAGCAACATGATTACTAGGAGGAGAATTATAATCCACTTTGAGTTTCTCAAAGGAAGGAATATCCAACAACTCTGATGCCTGGTGGTCTTCATGAGGTCGATGGGAGTCTTCATAGTTGGGAACACTACCTGGGTCACCAAAAGATTGTTGGTGAACAAAGTGTGGCATTTCAGTAGAGGCTGAATGACCGGAAGTATCCACAAAAAACGGGTTATCATCCCCAGGGAACTTCTCACTGTTTTTCTTGGTCAGCTCACTAATCCTTGCCTGGGCAAGAGTTGCTGCTGAGCGAGCCGCCGCCGCCGCACGTTCAGCAGACTCGGCAGCAGCATGTGCTGCAGCTAAAACATCCTGAAGATCCACATTAGCCTCGGTTCTGGTCCTCATTACAGAGGGTGGTGAAGTGCTTGGTATTGGTGCATGTTTAGCAGTCTCCACAGTGCCCTGCACAGCAGCTGAAACATTCTGCAGATCCAAATTGGCCTCACTTTCGGTCCTTGATGCAGAGGGTGGTGAAGTGCTTGGTATTGCTGAAAATGATTCAGAAGATAGTGAAGGGGGGGAAATGAAAGGAAGAAACTGTTTTTCTTCCCTGTCACTTACTGCAGTGCTTGAAATTTCATCCCTGGTAGCCACTGACTTTTTTTCAATCACATCACCATGTTCAAAATGAGGTTCTTGTGACAGATCTTTGTTAGTCACGGAGTGATTTGATGACTCATGATCGATGTCAGGGTGTAGAGCAGCTTGTGCAGGTGGAGCTATTTCTGGTGCCAAGGCAGAATTTGCACTTCGCCAAGGTGAGATCTTAGGAACTTCAGGAAAATCTAATGGGTCGAAATCCGTATCGGAATCAGGCTGCTCATGCTCAGCATGATCAGGAGCATTCAGTACTTCATCATGCTTCTCTTTTGGAAGAGGCAACATAGTGATATGTGTTGGACCAGCAACAGGTGTTGGATCAGTGATATGTGTCGGACCATTCTGACAGAGAGAACACACATAAGACATGGAAAGATAACAAGAATCGAAGCAGTTGCACCAAACTACTTACCAACAAGTCTTCGTGCTTTTTTAAGAGCTCAGTTTCAGATGCAGCTGGGTCCCAGTCTAACTCATGCTCTTCAGCAATTTCCTTCAGAAGCTTCAGTTTTTTTTCAGGTGAAGGCGCACGAACTGATAAGAGTTCTATTAACTGCAGGATTTCAATTTATAGGAAAAATGTCAGAAGAGAAGAGGCATAAGCATAAACATAAGCAAAAGGAACTTGTTGTGAGAAATAAATCAAGGCACAAGATAGAAATCCAAAAAACCTGACGATTAACACCACAAGATGGCATAAGCTCAGTTGCAGCAGCTACAAATTCCTTTCCATATTTGGAAGCAAATAGGATTTGAACCTGCAGTAGCTCAGGTAGATCCGCACATCTTGGAGCCGCAAAACAAATACTGGATATTGCTTCTTTCAAGTCTAGAGGACATTCCCTGAAAAAGGAAAACATGACATTTGAAAAATACAATCTAAGAAAATGAGTGTTCTCAGCTCCAAGTAGCTACGGAGATTCTTCAACTCATTTCACATAGGTATAAATTTATTACATGCTGGATTAAGCAAATAAAATAGCAGAGCGACACACAGATGTTGGCATTCATGAAATTGTATAACCATAAAGAAATATTGACAGGATAGGAAACAAAAACAAATTGATTCCCCAGCTACATTGGAACTCCTATATGAAGAAGATAACTGGTTAGATTAGATCCAACTTGGGAATTTATAAGAGGCACTTAGTAACTATACTGTCTGCAAACCTATCATAGTATTGACTGATTTTAAGACATCCCACGACCATGATGCCTCTGCCAGTTCACAATTAACATGTTATAGCAACTATAAGATAACAGTCACCAATGAACCTCCTAATTTTTTATCTTGCAGGTTTGACCCGATTCTCACCTTTAAGAGTTCACAATCTTAATCTTAAACAATTATGTCAAATGCCACATTTAGACAACGGCCTAGAGTTTCTAAGGTAAAGAAAAAATATAAAAGATCATTGACTGGCACTGCTCTAGCCAAAACAAGTCTGGAAAGTAATCACGATTTCTTCCTAGACCAAGAAATGGCAACTCTCCAGAGTTAGAGCAGGGCAGCCCAGAGGAGTCAAAAAGCATCCATCATTATGATGTAGTATGTTAAAACTTAAGAAAGGTTAAAACATTAAAAACCATCCCAAGTTTGTGCTTCTCTAGTCTTTTTGCATGTATAGATATGAATATCAGTAGTTTGTTCATTGACTACTTCTTCAACCTTCCATTTCCTCAGCCTTTTGGTTCTCTGGTTTTCAGGGAAGGTCAGTAGTTTTTTTTAAGCCTGCTACTTGAAGAAAACACAAGCAATAATACCTACAAAACTTTCATACCTATGATGCACTGTTAACAAACCTATAAAATTCATGTGCAGATGGATATATATCTCTAGTTCAGCGCATCAAATATTAACGAAAACAAACTATCTAAATTTGTCCCTATTAGTTTCCGGTCACTAATTGCAAAAGGCGCCATACATAAGACAAGAATCCAAAGGGAAAGTTAATTAACAAACCAGGAGAAATAAACATAGTGCAAGCCAGATAATGTAATGCGAGGAATAACCTTTGTGTTTCAATAATTGGAAGGCGCACAGAAATAAGCTCACAGAATAATTCAATGATCTCTTGAGCAGCCATCATATTCTCCTCTCTTATTATGTGTTCTACCTGAAATGGAAATATCAACAACACCGTAAGATCATTCCTTCTGCAGGTACCTTAAAAAGACTAAAAACAGGCAAAGCTAGTTCATACTATAAAAGATGTTATTAATAAGAAAGTAGCAAACCCGAATGCGAGCAGTAGCTTCTTGACCAGTTTCAAGAAGCTTAGCAATGTCTCGACGCATATGCTTCATCTGAATATCTCTCCTGTTCCTCAACAACTTTATCCTAGGTATCGTCAACTTCAACAGGGTTTTACTGTGTACAAGCAAAACAAGTTGAAAAAACAACAATCCTCATCAAAACTTTAAACCCCAAAAACAATAAGTAATGATAGCATTTAATGAAAACATAACTCAAAAAAAAGTACAAACACTCCAAATTCTCGATGAATTCTATTTACTTTTTAATAAACAAAATATCTACAGCACAAGAGACAAACACCCAAATCCTTAATTGATAACTTTTTTTTTTTTGCTAATAACCAATCAAATATGAAAAAAGAAAAGTTTTGTGCAGTCCATATTTCTTTAATTTATCCAAAGAACAACAAATTCAAAATAGATTGTACATTGAATTTCATCACGGTTAAATTTTGAATTTTTTTATTACTAATATCGTCATTTTCTCAGAAACCAAACAAAACCCAGAATTCCAAATCCAAAAAAGAGAAAAACAAAATAGAGGAAGATAGAAATCAATTACCATTTAGCGGCTTTAAAGCCTTTGTTGAAGAAGGAATCGATCATCGACATGATTTCTTATTTTGAATAAGAATAACAGAGATCAGATCAATAATTATAACTGTAGAGAAATTGTTTCTGTTAGATAATATAGCAAAAGAAGAAAAGAAATCTTGAATTTCAAAAGGAAGAAAAGGTAGGGGATAAGGAATCATCAAACAATTAACAAAATACCTGCTCCGCTGGAAAAGAGAAGACAACTAGTTTAAGTATTATTATATATATACACAAACGAGTTCTGTCGTTTTTTATATAGTTTTTGCTTAAGATGTAAGATTTCTATGATTCTTTTTTTTTTTAATAAAACATATTTTTAAAAAAATTTAAAAACAGCTGCTGTAACTTTTCAAAAAAACCCCTAATTATGTCCGGAGAAAGAAGATATTATCAACGTTTCGCCCTTGTTTGATATTATGTTTTAAAAGGGGTTGGGTAAAATTTAATTCTCTTTATTATTAATTTTTTTATATTGATGTATTAATATAAAAGATAATTATAAAAAATAAAAAATATATATTATTTTAATATATTTTTAAATAAAAAATATTTAAAAAAACAGATATTAAATATCCTCTTCATGTGGGACCAAACACGGCTTTATGTGCTTCCGGTGAAGCTGCCTCGTCGGTCAAGTACTCGTAGAAATTTTTTGCATTATGTATCTAAGCCCTAATTCAGCGGGCCATGTAATGACACTAGAAAATAAAATATAGTAAATAATATTATTAAGTCTTTGAACTTTTTCGATTTTTAACTTTAATCAATTGACTAGCTCATCTTATAATTAATATTATAATATACTTTATGAAAAATCAATTTGAATTTTGTTAATGTATATGTTAAATTATGATATGAAGACCATAATCTTTAAAAAAAAATTATATATGCTGCCATTATGAATATCTAATATGAGTTCTGTATTATTTCTTAATTTTACTGATTATAAGATTTATTTAGAATGACATCAAACTCTGAAATCAAAATAGAAATTCAAATGGTAATTTATTTATAATATAATCTAGATTTACAATGATAATGATAATTTAAAAATTATGAAAGATCTTTTAAGAAAACTAAAAGAAAAGAAAAATCAAATATTTTATCATTTTTAAAAAATATATATATATAAAAAGAGTGATATAGGTATCATAATTATATATATATATATATATATATATATATATATATATATATATCTGAATTTATTGGTTTTAGACACCGTTTGAGAATGCAAACCCGTTCCAAAGAAATTTAATTATTTTTTTGTTAAAAATTAATTTTTTTATGTTTTGAATCGTTTTGATGCGCTGATTTCAAAAATAATTTAAAAAAATAAAAAAATATTATTTTAATACATTTCGACACAAAAACATTTTGAAAAGCAATTATAACCACCTTCCTAAACAAGATCTTAAAAAATTATCATAGAAGTTATTGGTAAATTGCTTTTCAAAATTGAACTTATATAACCTTTTATTTGACGTTATGTAAAGTCCTAAAATTTTGTAAAAATTTATATAATTTGTTATTAGATTTAAAAAAAAATCCTAATATTAAACACTACAAATTTGTTATTAGATATTTAAAAAAAAAAAAAACTCTAGCCATTCCACCCATCTTCTTTCCCTAGACATCACACTTAGCTACAATAACCTTCCCTTTTTTTTTTTTTTACCCTTTACAGCCACCATCTCCAGTTATAAACCCATAATCTAGCCGAACTGCATGGATTTTCTTAGAAATGCTTTGGAGTATAATAATACATGCACTCTTCAAAATACCATACTTCATTTCATTTCGTACCAATTTTATATATTATTATCATAGTTTTAAAATCTGGTCCGGCCCGCGTGGGTCGACCCAGGGCTAGAACCGGGCCGAGTTAAAAAAAACATAGGAAGAAAAAACCCGGTGTGACCCAGCTGACCCAGCGACCCGGTCAAAAAACTGGTTGCAAACCATTAACTTTTATTTTTTTACTAAAAGGACATCATTTTAGTTTTTTTTAAGAATTGACCTAGATAATCCGGTTAAAAATCTAAAATCCAGACTTTAAACTAGACTGGATTTAAAAACTATAATTATCACTATTTAAAAAAACAAGAAAAATGACAAGACAAGGACAATTTACCTGAAGAAACTCGTCAATTCTCCAGACCAATTTTCGTGATAACAACAAAGAGCATATGCAGCTTGGAGGCTATGAATTTGCTACTTGATACGTAGAAATTATTAGTTTCAGTATTATATAAATTTTTGAGTTATTAGAGGTTTACTTAATAATTAATTTTAGGATTTAAGGAATTAATTAAAATATGTATAAATTGATCTGAACTTCTACAATTAAAAAAACAAAAAACAAAGAGCAATATGCAGCCATCAAACAAGGTCTATGGTCATTGTGCTGAGATTCACAACTCCTTTTTAATTCAGCTGGTTCCACGAAGGTGTCACCTAACAAGGGTGAATTAGGGAGTTAATTTGTACTAACTGTGTTTTTTAAATATTTTGATTTTGATTTTATCTTAAATCATTTTTTTAATTCTTAAATCATTTTTAAATACTGATATCTAAAATAATTTTAAAAAAAATACATAAAAAAAATATTTTTTTATATTTTTTAATAAAACAGAACATTTATCACACTACCAAATAAAACACAAAATAGAACTAAGGTAGCAATCCTCCCTGCCTAACATTAGACGTTTCACCTGCATGGTGGAGAAATTGGACATCCCAAAACTGAACCAGTTGGATCTCCAAACATAAATGCAATCACGTAAGAAACCATGAATTTCATGCTTTTCAAGAGGTACACCGCACAATGTGTTTGTAACTGTGTTTCATTAAATTTTAAATTTTTTTTTTGTTAAAATTAAGTGTGGTTTGTACTTTTTGAATCATTTTGATGTGCTGATATCAAAAATAATTTTTAAAAAATAAAAAAATCATTGACATGTCTTTCGGCACTAATAGCTATTTAAAAAGCACCATGAACCATACTGCCAAACACATTTTTAAACAAACATATTATTAATGCGATTTGAAATTGTGATTTGTACCTACTTTTGAACAGTTTTAAAAGTGTAATAAAAAAATATTAAATTAATAATTTTTTTATTTTTTTAATAGCTATGATATACTAATATAAAAAATAGTTTTTATAAAAAAAATATAATATATCAAAATATCAAACAAACAATAACTTAATATTAAAAAGTAATTTATAGTTTTTTTCAAACATACAATCACAAATTCTCTTTTGAAATTTTGAAAAAGAAAAATTTATAATTTATAGTTTTTTTAAAACTTATTTTTTCAAGAAAATAACTGTAAAAACTTCTACAATGCCAAAAACATACCAAAAAGATTAACGATTTGGGGCATTTTTGGCATTGCAATTGAACCATTATTTTCTTATATTTTGTGTTTTTTAATATACGAATATAAAAAATAAGTACATTTAAAGCTAAGAATTTAAATTTAAATTATAGTTATAAGATCCACCATAATTAATTCACAAATAAGTAGATTAATCTATTTTTTTATTGTTTAAGTTTTTAATAAAAAAAACTAAAATAAATATCATTTTAGTTAAAAAAATCACATTCAAAATAAACTCAACATACATTGTAACATTTACTAAAAGGGGTTAGTGTTTTACTGTGAAATACATAGTGCAGTCCACAGTAAAACACTGATGCTTTAGGGTTTTTTTTTTAACTTTTTTTTATACCTTTCGGGATTTTTTTGTTTCTTTCTTTGTTTTTTTCTTTTAACAAAATTTTTTGTTTAATTTAGTTTATTAATGTTAATTTTTTTATTTAGTTATCAGACTTTCATGACACATTTTCCGGATTTAACGGGTTAACCTGGTTTGATAAGTTAATCCATAATTTTTTTTTGCTTTTTAATTAATTTTTTCGTATAGTTTAGTTTGTTAATGTTAATTTTTTTTCTATTTAGTTATCAGATTCTCATGACACATATCCTGAGTTTCACGGGTTAACTTGATTTCACGGGTGAACCCAGTTAATTATGAGTTGACCCGTCAATTTTTTTTTTGTTTTTTTATTTTCATAAATTTTTTTTTGTTTAGTTTAATTTTTTTAATGTTAAATTTTTTTATTTAGTTATCGGACTTTTATGACACGGATCATGGGTTTAACGGGTTAACATGGTTTGATGAGTTAACTTTGGATTTTTTTAATTAATTTTTTTCGTTTAGTTCAGTTTGTTAATTTTTACTTTTTTTTATTTAGTTACCAGACATTCATGACACGGATCCCGAGTTTAACGGGTTAACCTGGTTTGACGAAGTTAACTCAAATTTTTTTATGCTTTTTTTCTTTTTAATGCTTTTTTTCGTTTAGTTTAGTTTGTTAATGTTAAATTTCTTTCTATTTAGTTTTTTTCTTCTTAGAGTTTGTTTGTCGTTTATTTTTTTAATTATTTTTTTAAATGTATTTAGTTTATTAATATTAAATTTTTTTCTAAGTAGTTCTCGGCTGATACCTTTAGTTTTTCTTTTTCTTTTTTTGTTGTTTTTATGCCTTTGACTGTGGACGCTGCAAGTTCAAAAAAAACCGATGCCTTTTTTTTTTTTTTTTTTAATTAATTTAAATTGTTATTGTTAATTTTTTTTTCTATTTAGTTATTAAACTTTCATGAAACGGATTTCGGATTTGACAGGCTAACATGATTTGACGAGTTAGCCCAGTTAATTCTAGGTTAACCCATTAATTTGTTTTTTCCTTTTTAATTATCAAACTTTCACGATGCGAATTCAAAGTATGACGGGTTAACCTGATTTGAAGGATTAACCCAGTTAATTCATATTTTTTTCTTTTTCTTCATTAGTTTTTTTTCTTTCTGTTGGTTTTTTTCTTTATTTTTTTTCTTTTTAACCAATCTATTTAATTATCACACTTTTATGACACAACCAATGCTATTAGGTCTAGGATTGCAGTCCAGACACTTTTATGCTAAGGGTTAACCCAAGTTTAATGTTATTATTAATATTATAAATATTACTCTTGGATCGGTATTGCAATCAAAGTTAAGACTCTTGGGTATAACTTTGTAAAAAAACACCTAATATTTTTAAATCTTAATTTTTTTTAAATATAAAAAATTTAACCTGAAACTTCACGCGAGGTATGTAATTAATATATCACTAAATTGACCGTCTATTTTCATAAACAATTCAAATCCTCCACTCAAAACATCAAAAAATACCCTACAATTATATATATATATATATATATAAAACATAAAAGACAGAGAAACATTAAAATACAATTCCAAATAACAACTCTATTCCAAAATCCATGCCACAACAATTAAATCCAACCCCCTCCCCACATAATTTACCACAAAAGAATTAACAGAAAAAAAAAGTCTAAAACTTAAGCAGCAAGTTTTATATATTGAACTTGCTGCTTAAGTTTTAGATTTTTTTATTAATTCTTCTATGGTAAATTATATGAGGGGGTTGGATTAATTATTGTATGATTTGAATAGAATTGCTATTTACAATTGTATTTCAATGTCTCTCTGTCTTTTTTATATATATATATATAAAAATAGACAGAGAGACATTGAAATACAATTCCAAATAGCAACTCTATTCCAAAATCCATGCATCAACAATTAAATCCAACCCCTTCCCACATAATTTACCACAAAAGAATTAACAAAAAAAAAAAAATCTAAAAATTAAGCAGCAAGTTCAATATCACTTAAATCAAGCTGAGCAGCAATCTCCTCCAACTGTTTCTTCACACTCATATCAATCAACTTGGACCCTGAATTTCCATACCTTACAGTAAACCCAGCAACCAAACTGGGGTCAATCACTGGCTTAACCCTTACATTCTTAGCTCCTGTCAGTTTCTGCACTTGTTTTGCTATCTGTGCCAGATGTTGCGACTCCAAAGGCACCACTGAACTGACCACAGCAAGCTCTGTATCCGTCAAGCTATTGTAAACCATCTCAAATTCTTTCACTATATCTTTAACCAAATCAATCCTCTTTGCATTTATAAGTATATTAACGAAGTTTACTGTATGGGGTTGGAGAGGTGAGGACTTGGCAGACTCATCAACCATTTGTCGCTTCTTTTCTGTGTCTACTGTCGGGTTAGCAAAGAAGTCAAAGACTGCTGTGTCTGAAAAAAGTTTGTCTACTTTGCCCATGTCAGACGAGGTAGCATCTAATGTGTTGTTGGATTTTGCCACGTCAGCTAGCGCTGCAGCGCAACTCCCCGCTGCTGCTGCTGACATTTTGGTTCCCAAGGCCGAGTCACCACGGAGGCGGAGGGTGGTTGTGGTGGAGAGGTTGAGGGAAGGGAAAGTGGCGGAGAAGGAGAGGCTGAGAGGTTTCGGGGAGGTGAGGTTTGTTGGCAGCCTGGCTGATGGTGGGATTTTGGATTGGAGTGAAACGGCGGCATTTTGGAGTGCTGATGCCATGGTAACAGTGGCGGAGAGATAGAGGAGAGGGGCGGAGATTGTTTTGATTGGTGAAGTGTTTTTTTGGAGAGAATGGGGGGGGGTTTGAGAATGGAATGGAGGGTGGTAGAAGCAGCGGGGGTTATCTTAGGTAGAGAATAAGCCACTTATCTGCGTACACAGAGGATAATGGAGTTTGACGTGTGGATCACGCTGATGGGCTAATAGAGATTGAGTGACCTATTTATTTTTTGTGGCGTGACTTTAATAATAATAATAATGTGTCACTTGTGGATTATGGAATATATATATATATATATATATATATATATATATTATGAATGATATTAGCCAATGATTCGTTTTTATTTGGAACAAAAAGAGAGATGTCTGTCTATATGAGAAGTTTTTAATTAGATTAATTAAATTTAAATATGTTATTTTAATAAATAAATCAATAATCATTTTTTATCATCTAAATTCGTAGATGTTTTCAACTAACATGTATTAAATTTTTAGATTTATCTCTTTAATTTGATTAAAATGGCTATTTTTCTACAAATTTTGGATTTGAGTTTTTGTTTATATTCAGAATACATATTTGTTTGGGATTTTCAAGCTCTAAATATCAGAGAAAATCTATAATTTTGGCATTTATATTCCAAAAAAGCCATGGAATATTTTTTCTTTTTCAAGATTAAATAAAAAAAGGCGAAAATTAGACATCACTCAAAAGATTAAAGAACTAACAACACACGTGTGAAAATCAAGGGGAAAAAAAAACAGAAACACATGATTGCTGTAGCTGCACGCGCCATTTCAACGAGCAACTGCAGTTATAGCTACAAGAGCAAAACCCTAGCTAAAACCTCTCATTCTTCTCCTCTCTAGCAAACGCAAAGGCATCGACATACTCGGAAATTAAAATAAATAAAAAAGGCGAAAAATGGACGGTCCAAATCGATCATTTAACGACTACGACGAAGACGATCAAGGCGAAGTTTTCCTTGATGATTCCGATATCATCCACGAAGTCACCGTCGATGAAGAAGGTATTGATTAAATTATCTTTATTTTAGTAATCAAGTTATTGTTATTTTATATTGGATTGATAAATAATTCACGAATTTGTAGACCTTCCTGATGTGGATGACGACGACAACGACGACACGGATGATTCTATGCACATATTTACCGGTCATACCAGTAGGTTTTTTTTTTCCTTTGAATTTTCCATCTCTTTTTATAATGAAATTAATTAATTTTCAAAATAAAAAAGAAACTCAATTCTATTTGGATTTAGAGAAGTATACGAATTAAATGAAACTAAAAACAAAAAAGTAATTAATTCTTTTTCGTAATCAACTAAACGATTATGAAATAATAGCTAAAAATGTATTTATTCTGTTTTAATTTGTTGGATTAGGGAAAGTAATGAAGTATTGTTGTTTCTGTTTTTTTTTTTTGTATGTAGGTGAACTCTATCTGATTTACTGCGGAATCCAAAGAGACCCTTTGCTAGTGGCGACTGGTGGAGGAGATGACAAAGGGTTTCTTTGGAAGATTGGTCTTGGAGATTGGGCTGCTGAGCTCAAAGGTATGATCTTTGTAGCCGTTGGAATCTTTTCTATTTAGTAACTGCTCCATTCATGGATTTGTTTTTTATTGTTATTAGTTTATTTCTGTTTCTTTGTAGCACGATTGAGTAACCTGCTTTTTTTTTTTTAATTAATGATGATCTCTAATTCATTGAAAAAAAAAGGGCTTTAAGATTTTTGTACTTGTTGGTCTTGATACGTGCTATAGTGCCTGTCAATGAAGCGAGGTCTTTTTCTGTGGTTATTATATGTGGGTGATTTTGATATTGTGTCCTTCTAGGTTAACGTTTTAGAAATTTTTTGACAGGTCATAAGGAATCTGTGTCTAGTTTAACATTTAGTAGTGATGGACAGTTGCTTGCATCTGGAGGGTTTGATGGGATTGTCCAAATTTGGGATGCTTCGTCGGGAAACCTTAAATGTGTACTCGAAGGTCCTGATAAGGGCATTGAGGTGAATTTGCTTACTGAATTTACTTGCACCGATTTATTCTGTTTTGTGTTTGAGTCTGGGTATCAACTTTGTGGTTTCTCAGTGGGTCAGATGGCATCCAAAAGGGCATCTGGTGTTGGCTGGTTCCGAGGACAAAACTGTTTGGATGTGGAATGCTGACAAAGGTGCCTATCTTAATTCATTTGCAGGACATGAAGCAAGTGTTACCTGTGGTGATTTTACTCCTGATGGTATTAAACTACTCCTTATCTTGTTTTTTTTTTTTTTTTCTGAAGACCTTTAGATTTAGCTTGCATTGGATCTATTTCTTTCATCTTTTTTCTCCCTATCTGCCTGCTTCAGGTAAAACAATCTGTACTGGTTCTGATGATGCATCCTTGAGGATATGGAATCCTAAAAGTGGTGAAAACATACATGTTATGAAAGGTATTCATTTATATCCTGCTTTGTTTCATGTTTTGAAAAAAGCTTATTTATCAGGTCATTACATAAATATAGTTGACATCAATAAAGGACATATTCAAAATCTACCTTACCTTAAAAATAACTACATAAAAATTAAAGGAGCTTGCTTTGGGGGGGGGGTGTTGTTTGGCATTACTGACAACTCTGCTCTTCAGGTCATCCATATCACACTGATGGACTGACGTGCTTGGCATTGAGCTCAGATTCTACTCTTGCTATTACTGGTTCAAAGGACAACTCCGTCCACATCGTGAACATTACTACTGGCAGGGTTTGTTTTCTTCTTGCACTCCATAATGTTGTGGGTTATTTTAGTTATTGTTCTCAATTTTGGCTAGATAACTTGGTTGTGACCTATTTAATTGTTTACCTTTGCCGTCAGTGCCTTTGGTTCTTTGACATGTTGTGCATTGGCATGCTCCTTTTAAGCCTTTTTCCGGTCTTTATTGAGGTATCCGGAAAGCCTTCTGCGCTATAGTGGGAGGAATGATAGAAAACATAATCTCCAATAAAATTTAAAGATGGATTTAATATTGAAACTTCACTTCAACAACTACTGAAATACTAGCAAGCTTTAGCATGGGGGGTTTTATGTTTTAGCATTTAAGGATTCTTTATTCTGTCATATGAAATTCAGCATGTTGGATTAAAATTAAGTTATTGAATGAATGAAGAAGCAATAGTTATCCAATCTTTGACAAAAGGGCCGACATTCTTAAAAGTTGTCTTTGGCACCAGAGAGGTTAATGTCTGGAAGCTGAATGCTAGTACAATTTCCCGTAAATTCATCCTGTTCTTAGAAGATCTTGCCTTGGGTGTTTTTATTGAGATTCTTTCAAGTTTGAAGCAACTAAACAAGTTGTGTGGTTAATATGTGCTCAAGTTCTATTCTTCTTTAGATTTATTGGAAAGGTCTGAATAAAGCTAAGGTATGGGGTTGAATATAGCTAAAATCTTGGTTTAAATCTTCATTCTACTATGGGCACTATTGAATTGCTTACCCTGTCATATGGTATATCTGGCATAACTTTCGCTACCTTTTAGCCCGGAGGATTTGGAATCAGGGATATCTTGGTTCTGGTGTTTCTATCAACATTTGGATGGATTTTCAATTTCTATCCTCTTTTTATGTTGTCATAATCTGGGACATTTTCTGTTGCATTTTTTTTTTGTTTTCTTGTAATGTTTGGATATACCTGCCAATGCAATTGCTTTCCACGTGTTTGCTTATATGATTTGATCAGACTAGTAGCCTCTTTAATAGACTTTTTCCCTGTAACAGGTGGTTAGTTCTCTAGTTTCTCACTCGGATTCCGTTGAATGTGTCGGGCTTGCACCAAGGTAGAAACAATCTTTCTCAATGCCTGTTTAGGAGTATGGTAAATGTTGCTTTTTAAAGTGCTTTTCGCTTAAAAATGTATCAAAATAATATTTTTTTTATTTTTTAAAACTTATTTTTGATATTAGTACATCAATACGATAAAAAAACACTAAAAAAAATTTAATTTGAAGCAAGAAAAAAATATTTCAAATTTTTTAAAAATGATGTTGTGTTTGCCATACCAAACAAGTTCTCAGTGTTTGTTTGTCCGTCTCTCTCTCTCTTTCTTTATAGGTGTGATAACAGGAAATTATGTCGTAGGAACTAGGAGAAATCGTACATACTTTAATGTTAGCAAAAACAATTATTTAGTGAAACTAGGAAGTACATACGCAGACATTAGCTAGGCTTTGGTGCGGTTGAAAAAAAGTTGATTGTATGTTGCCAGGCTTTCTAAAGAGAATAAAATTTGCTTTGGTGACAAACTTATACAAGTAATAGTCTCTGTTTTTATCTGGAAGATTATCTTCAAATTGAGACGCGCCTGCTTTTTCTTGAAGTTTCCGGATTTGGACTGACCATTGTTTATAAGTTGTGTTTTGCATATTTAAGAGTCAGCTTCTGATAATCTTGAGCTTCTCCCATCATAAAAGAAAGCAGGCGGGGGAATAAAAAAGATAATCAAATTCTGTGAAATCTCGTGTAACCTAGTTTAACACTCTTGTATTGTATACCATGTGCATGGCAGCTCCCCTTGGGCTGCTACAGGAGGCTTGGATCAAAAGCTTATCATCTGGGACCTGCAGCATTCTTTGCCCCGTGCCTCATGTGAACACAAGGTCCGTTTGAGTTTTGTTTTTGTTTCATTTTAGTATTATCCGGCATATCTCAATTGATGACCAGTTTCATGTAGAAGCCCTCCGAATAAATCATGATTTCTCAGCTCATAATGATCAAAGTTGCCATTAGCCCTAGAAACATAAAGTTGAGAGAATAAGACGATGAATTAACAAAAGCCAGCACTTCACGTATGCAGTAGTTGTAATTGATCAACAGTTTAGTTATCGTCCAATGATGTTTTGGCTTGTTACAATGGCATCAAGATTCCATATCTCACAAGTTGAACTTCTGGAGAGGATGGAGTTACATGTCTGGCATGGCTTGGTGCATCAAGATACGTGGCTACAGGTTGTGTGGATGGGAAAGTAAGACTGTGGGATAGTCTCTCTGGTGATTGCATAAGAATATTTAGCGGCCACGCTGATGCCGTTCAATCCCTGTCTATATCTGCTAATCAAGATTATCTTGTCTCGGGTTCAAGTGATGGAACCGCAAGAGTGTTTGAGATTGCAGAGTTCAAGTAAGCCATAGTAGTATCAGTACAAGGCCTTGGATTGTAAAATTGAGGAAAATCCTCTTCCAAAAATTTTAAATCCTTGCCCCACTCTTTCAAGTTCTAATGGGAGTTCTAGATTTTAATTGTTAGAGCATTCCCTAGAGAAAGAAAAAGATAAAAGAATTTAGTTATGTATCAAATCTTGGTTTCGTTTTTTTAAAAGAAAAAAAATGAACAAAGAAAAGTTGAGAAGTCAAAATATAGGTTATTTTGAATAGTAGTTGCTATGTTGTACGGTGTTTATCTTTTGCAAACTCTGTTTGAGAGTGTGGTTATTATTATTTTTTATAGTATTTTTTACTTGGATATGTATTAAAATGAAATTTTTTTTATTTTTAAAAATTATTTTTAATATCAATGTATCAAAATAACGTATCAAAATAATTTGTAGACATAAAAAAATATTAATTTAAAGTAAAGAAAAAAATAAAAAAATTAAATTTTTTTAAAAGAGTTTTTAAAACTTTAAATTAAATAGGATTGAGATGTGTATTTTGTGCGATATAATCCTCTACAACAACAAAAAAATTATGAACAAAAATAATAAATTTATAATTTGAAGGATGTATATTTTATTTTTAGTGATGAATTCACTATTAAAAGCAAAAAAAAATACAGCGTTAAAAAGCATGAATTTGCTACTTTAGCAAATATAAACATACATTTTCCTATGTATCGAACGAGAAAATCAATTCTTTGAGCCCTTATATATCAACATATTTTTCAACAAGTTATTTTATTGTTGTTAGGTTAGGTGGCGTTTGCTATTAGGTTAAAAAAACATAAAAGTGAGTTATTACAAATATAATTATTAAAAGGGAAAATTTCTAAAGATATAAACGGTTGGTTTTTAAGGATATTTGATGAGTAAATAAATTAAATGGTTAAATATTAGTAAAAAATGATAAAATAATTTAATTATTACTAATGATAAGCTACAAATCTTTAAATTTCCTCGGAGGTTAAACTTTAATCTAAATGCTTGTAGTGTAATTTTTAAATATAAGTTGAAGAATAAAAAATATATATTGGAAGAATGCAAAAAACTCTTTTTCAAAAAAAAAAAATCAAGCCTAAAGTAAAATAAAAAATAAATTTTTAAAAAAGAGGTTCAATAAATTATGTGACAACAAAATTAAAAAAATAGTTTAAAACTAATATCGACTACAATAGCTAATTAATCATAAGTTATGGTAAATAATCATCAATTTCTTCACTCACGTTTTATATAATTTTTTTTAATCAATTATAAAATTTATTTTTTTATCTATTCATATATCAATTAAAATTATTATTTTTTTTCTGATTTTAAAAGCATATCTTTTAGTTTTGGAAATCTTTTTCATAAAATTAAGATTTAATCCTTCATCAATTTTCTTAAAATTTTAATTACGGGTTGTTTACCTTTAATCTAAAAATATATTAAAATAATTTTTTTTGTTTTTAACTTTAAAACAATCTAAAAACACTAAAAAAAATTAAAAATAAAAAAATTAATATTTTTTTAATACACTTTTCCAGCCCAGAAACAAACACGCTCTTGCATAAAACAAACCAATGGCAAACTCTTTTCCCAACACTTCAATTCCGCAATGCTTTTCATTAATCTTGGGGGTAAAAAAGTCAAATTAGAGAGCTCGTCGCTGTTTCATTAACTTAACAATCCAACGGCCAAGGCTATTCTCTGAAAACTAATGGTCTAGATTTAGCCACATCGACAAAGACATTATATACAGAAGAAACCTCAAATAAATTACCCCTAACGTATTACCCAGATCTCAATTGACTCTAAAATAAATATTGTTATCAATTAGGTCCAAAAACTCTTAGATGTTTCTCAATTGGATCTTCCTGTCAATCGATTTTAGTTTTTATGTAAATTATATTTAAAAATAAGTCATTTTATTGCATACAATATGCAAATCAGATGAAAATATTAACAGATTGAGAAGTATGAACTGAATTGAACAATATCTTTATTTTGGGACTTGAATAAGAGTAAATGTATACATCAAGGACTAAATGAAGAGGTTTCCCAAGTTAATACAGCACCCTGTACCGCCTCTACTTCTCATAAATAGAACTACGAAAACCCCCAAAGAAAAACCCTAGCCTCCTCCGTGCTTTACATTCACCAAAAGCAGAGAAAGTCTCCATCTTTGATTGAGAAACCCTAAACCTAAAAATGGTATCCTCTCTCTCTTTCTCCTTAGCAGCGCATAGGATTTAGTTTTGTTTTCTATGAAAGGTTTCACTTTGTTTTTTTGGTTTTGCAGACAGTAGAAGCAGTGAATCCAAAAGCATACCCGCTTGCAGATGCCCAGTTGTCAATAACAATACTTGACCTTGTTCAACAAGCTGCTAACTACAAGCAACTCAAGAAAGGAGCCAATGAAGGTTAGTTTTGTCAAAAGTAGCAGTTAATGTTTTTTTTTTTTTTTGCTAATATAAAATATGGGGTATTAATAAAGTTTTGATTTTCAGCTACTAAGACACTTAACAGAGGTATCTCTGAGTTTGTTGTGATGGCTGCTGATACTGAACCACTTGAGATCCTTCTCCATCTTCCTTTGCTTGCTGAAGACAAGGTTATCTTTTCTTTTTTTCTTTTTACTTTTTGTTGATGGTTTTTTTGTTTGGGTTTCTGTCTTGTTGTGGATTGGTTTGTTGTATTTGTGACAATATTAAGAGAATGTAGTTTTAGGGATTTATGCTTATTTATTTGGTTTTATTTTTTCTGGTTATTGCTATACAACTGGTTTTGTCACTAATTTAATTCTGGATGCCTTTGTTGGTTATATATGACAAGCTCACATGTATACTCGTCTTCAATCATACCGACTTCAATTCAGTAATCTGAATAAATTTGATTTAGGATGAATGAATTACATTGGATTGGATTACGGTTTTGTAACTTTTTTTAAGACCAAGCTATTCTGCCATTGAATTTCTTACGCAGGCTTGAAACTCACATTCTAAACTCCCAAGTTTACAACTTTCTTTCTTTTCTGGTTACAAAGGATATATAAAGCAAAGAACTAGCTAGTACTTAAGTGGGGGAACATAAACCAACTTATATCACTCCACATAAAGCTAAGACAACTCTAGAATTGTAATGTCTAACTGCGAGTCATATACATAATTTGCTAGCCAGTCTGCTACTGAATTAGCTTCACAATAAATGTGCAGCATTTGCTAGGAGTCTTGTACTGCATAAGAAAGGATAGCTGTTTGTAATAGCATCATCCCTGCCCAAAATCACATGTAACACCATGCTAGAATCCACCTCAAGCATAAGCTGACTATAACCCAAGTTCCATGCTACGTGAAATCCTTCATAAATACCCTACAATTCTACCTGGAAAGAAGTATGTACATGACTTAGTTCTCTTTGTCACATGATTAAAGTAGAAGTTGACTTCACAGAGCTTGGTTCATTGACTTGTGATAGTAGAGATTGGATTTCAACTCTTTTCCTTTTCAAATATGAAAGGATGCTTGGGAATTATCCTAGATTACTCTTTATGTCAAAGGCATGAAATTAATGTTGTTTTTTTGTCTGTGCTCCTTTTCTATTCATTTTGTAAATGACTTTGTGGAGGCACAGAGCAAACTAACTTTTTTTTATTTTATTTTTGAATCGGCAGAATGTGCCCTATGTATTTGTACCTTCAAAGCAAGCACTTGGCCGAGCATGTGGTGTCACAAGGCCTGTTATTGCTTGTTCTGTGACGACAAATGAGGGGAGTCAATTGAAAACCCAAATTCAACAACTCAAGGTAATTTGCTTTCTGTACGTTTCTGGAATTCATGTAGTGTTAACCTTGTTGAATTCAGCTGATAATTCTTCTCTCCCCTTTAAAATTCAGGATGCCATTGAGAAACTTTTGATCTGAAATAGTACTGAATGCAATTTCGGTGTGATGGGCCTCTTGGACCATTGGTGGTTTGCTATTTGGAGGCTTTGACTGATGAAGTTGTGCCCTGTTGCCATGAACAAATAATGTTTTTGACTTTTTTAAGGGCCTGTTATCTTGTGTTTTTTTCACTCTGTGACTTGGGACCAATTATATAATGTTCAATATGAGTAGTTTGTTTGTTGTGGTTTAAATTTTGTCATGGAGTTTTTTACAGTGAATGGTTTGTGCCATGAAAGCCAAATGCTAATATTACGAAATGTGGCCTTTGTCATGTGAGGATATTTGGTTTGGAAAGTAAAATGTGGTATCCAATTGCGCACCAAAAATGTTCAAACTGAGAGGTAATTCTGATAGAAAGTATTGCTCTGAGAGCTATTTGGGGAATTCTAGTTAGGGTCCATTTGCTCTTCAATATTGATCTCAATGGTCAAATGTGTGATGGCTTCAAATCACGCTGAGACATTCGTGTTTGTTCATGGTCTCTTGCTTTCTGCCCTTCATTTTTTTTAATGAGCTCTCATAGACTGATTGATTTATGTTCATGGTGGTATACCATGTTGTTTTAATGAGCTCTCATAGACTGATTCATTTATGTTCATGGTCGTCTACCGTGTTGCAATCTATCTTATACGAAGAGATTAAACAGGAAACTGCACCTTTATTCTTGAAATACTTTCTTGCAATGTCACGATGAAAATCTCAGATTTACCACCAGTTTTAACTATCATAACTAGGTTTGCACATTGCAAACGTTAACTTTTGATAACTAGAGATTTTTTTTCAATTAAAGATATGTTTCCACCATCTAATGAATTCTTTCGTCAAGAAACTCTCACTGAAGAATGGGATTTTATCAAAATTAGACTGTGAATTAAGTAAGTTTCTTCACAGATGCATGATGCCTACATGAGCTTGAATGAATAATATGAGATGCCTACATGAGCTTGAATGAATAATAAGATTTTTTATCTTTGAGGACTTCTCTCTCGTCCCATTTGTGCTCACCACAAAGTTACTTGCTAATGACGTCTCAATACCACCTTCAGCTCTACACAACACCTCTGCTAATGGCACCTCTTTAGCCATGTCCACGTTTGATATATATATATATAAAAAATCTCAACACTGTAGTATGATGTATTTTTAAAAAGGTTTAGTGAAATAAAAAATAATTAAAAAAAAACTACTTTATTAAACTTTGCGGAGTCGATGATCTATTTTGCGAGTTTGACAAAGTAACACTGGTTGCCTCGATTTCTGGGTTTAGCAGGGTATCTTTTTTTTTCAACTAATTAAACTCGATTATGTGATTGTCATTTTTCTTTTTATTATATAGTTAAAAAAATAATTTGAAAAAAAAACATGTTATTAAATTTTAGAAAGTTCATGGGTCTATTGACGGGTACGACGAGTTTTAGTTTTTTTTTCTTTTTTTTTGCTTGTTATAAATTCATTTTTTCGATTTCCTCCTTTAATTTTAGACTGATTGAGAATTGAGTTTCATAATTTATTTTGTTTTATTTTCTATAAGGTTATCATTGTCTTAAAAAACAGTAACAGTATTGGTTTGACGCTCGATTTTGCAATCGTTTATTTTTGTTATCATATAGTTAAATAAACAATACTTTAGAAAAATAAAATAAAATAAGTTATTAATTCAAATGGAGTCCATTATCTGGTTTGCGGGTTTGACGTGTTGACCCGAATTACCTAATTCACGGGTTTAATGAGTTTACCCATCAAACCTAAAATGTTTTTTTTAATATCTAGTCCTTTAATTTTTCTAATAGGTTTTTTTTATTTCACTCTCATTCAATATTAGATAAATTGAGAAATAGAATTCATGGATTATTTTTTTCTATTTTTATAGGGTTATCACGATCTTAAATAATTTTTTTTATGTTGATGCTCGATTTCGAAAACATCTAACATTATTATAAAATTAAACAAAAATAATTTACAAAAACAATAAACTTATTAAACATATTGAAATCCATAACTCAAGTTACAAGGTGATAAAGATCGATTTATTCTGGCATCGTCTTAATATAAAAATAATTATTGTCTTAAAGTTTTTTTAAAAAAATTATGCAATATTTTTTACGGTTATCCAAATTGTTTTTGAACCTATTAAATTAAATAATTTATTTTGAATCATTTTTCACTTGATTTAATTCAAAACTCGAGTTGAGTAAGAAGCTAAATTGACAAGTTTTAAGATTTATATACTTTTTATATTTTTAATTTTTTTTTTAAAAAATCAACTCTCAGTGAAATGCACGAGAATACACTAATAGAAACTATAAAGAAAGAAATGGTTGAGGTCCTATTTGACAACTTGGGGATTTCTTCCTATGTACTTGATGACTTAGACATCGTCGTGCTTGTAACACCGAAGATGAAAGGCACCTCTACACAACACCTCTTCAATTATATGCAAGAAATCTATTATAACCTTTTTTTAAATAAAAAACTATAAAACCTAATTTTACCATGCACAAAAGCTAAATGAAATCCTAAAATTACAACTAAGATACTTTCCTAATTTAAAAATCAACTAAACCTTCAAAAATCTTAACAATTACAATATTACAAATAATTAAACAAAAAAATAATGGGATTTGTGTCTTACAGCAATTCCAGCACAAGTTTGTGATTTATGTTCTTATGCAGCAAAAGAAGTGTCGTTTGGGTTCAAATAAACGTGTAAATGAAGATTGTAATGTATAGTCATAATAATATCACCAAAGACCATTAGCTATATTATGCAGGAATATGCTGGCAAAATTATAGCAGCTATGGTGAAACATATATGACAGCAACAGCCTACCCTGTGCACCTACTCAGTAATCAGAATTCAATATTTTTAGTCATTGAGCAATGAAGCATAGAAATATATTTGATGCATGGTTTGAGTGGCACAATATGAGCAAACCTCGTGATTTCATAAGTATTCCTGTGAGCCTAATTGCAGTACAAAAAGAAAATTGACCCGTTGAAAATTCGAACTTGAAACACTGCAGAAATAATGATAACGGGGGAAAACACTAGCATCACTTGATACCCATGTCATTGATTTGATTTGAATATGATTCACTGACATAACCAAAAAAAAAAATTAAAGAGAAACAGTGCGCCTGAAAAGTACTTCATCTTCATCAGCATCGATCTCGTCTTCCTCATCTGACAGAATCTCACACCCTGGTAGTTCTAACTTCCCACCCATACAAAATGATGGGCCAAGACTCTCTGATTCAATATAATCGCCTTCTAACCTCTCCTCAAATCTTTTATCACTACAATTGAGGAACCAATTAAGTGAAGACCTGATCCCCTTGCTTTTCAGCATCTCGTACCTGGGCTTTATTCTAGATTCCAAGCTATAAGTAAAATATTCTGGGAATTCCACGAGCTCCTTCAATGGCCTTCCCATTTCACTCTTGAAAAAGTAATAGCTGTTCTTCATGAGTGGAACTCTCAATGCAACTAACTGTGGGCATTTTATAACCATCGTAGCGACATCCTCAGATGGGATTGCCCGCTCCAAAAGGAACTGAACAGGTTTCATAATCACATTTTGGTTAAGGCTAACAATTTGTGGCATTTTCTCTATCACTCTGGCAAACCTTTCAGGATCAATCTTCAGTTTCAAGTTAAAGAAATACTGCTGAGAAGAGAGCTTAGCTTTCAGAGGCAAACCCAGAATTGGTGGATACTGTGCTACAATGGAAGCGAGTACTTCCCTCCTAATCCCAAAACTAATCAAACAATCCACATTTGGCTTAACAGTCTCTTGAAGATCATATCCAAGTACATATGGCCTTTTCTCCAACATCCGAGCCACTATCTTCTTTGGCAGACCTAAAGAAACCAAATAATCAACCAACGGCTTAATCATAGTCCCCACTCTCATCCCCAATAAGTACGGATATTGCGTTACCATTGGTCCAATATCTCTAGGACTAACACCGATGCTAACTAAATATGCCACGGAAGTACTCATTGTCCCTTCAAGCTTAAACCCAAGAAGCTCTGGATACTTCTGCAAAACATATCCAATATCCAGCTTGTCAACATCCAACCCCCGAAGAAACTTAATAACAGGCTGCAACTCAACTACTACACTCGCATGCAACACCTGTGGATAACTCTTAACAAACTCCCCAAGTTTAGACCTACTAATACCAATCTTTTCCAAATAACCCAACACTGGTATAATGTTTTTCCTCACACTACAACCTAACATTAAAGGGTACTCATTAATATCATCAATAGTCAATCCCATTCTCTGCAAGAACTCAACACGCTCCTTCATAACCTCAACAGTTGATGGAAGTTCTAAACTTTCCAATTCATCAGGAATTATCCCTAAACCCTTAAGATAATCACAAATTATAACACGATTAACAAGCTTCTCTTTTTTACCTTGAACTACACCCCAAGTAACTGAAGGCATCTCATATTCATGGAATTTAGAAGCTTGTGTTGAAAATAGGGCATAAAATTGTAAAACCCCGAGAGGGTTTTGTGTGAAAGGGTTTTGGGGACATGGGTTTTGTTGGGTTTTGGATATTAATGCGGGATTTGGGTAAAATTTTTGTTGGGAAATAGGGTTAGTGCATAGAACTAGAAACTTTCTTCTTCTAAGCAATGAAAAGCTCATAGTTATTAATAAATGGAACAGGGTTGTCCTTGAATTGCTTCTTTTAATGATTTTTGTATTGAAACGAGAAGAGTGGGAGGATTACCTTACTGAAGAGAAGTTAAAAGCTTTAAACTTGATTGTTGTTGTTGTTGTGCTGCTGCTGCTGTTTGTGCACTGAGAAATGAGGAATTGTGAAGGGAGGAGGATGGGGAAGCCAGTCTGCCAGTGTATTCTGGGCTAAGAGTTTGGATTTTAAGTTTGATGGGCTTTTGGGGAAAGTAAACGACCTGTCGTTTGAGCTTGTTGTCTTTGTACAAGTTTTGAGATGGCATAAAATAATTTGAATTTAAATTATTGCTTGATGTCATAAAAAAGGAAAAAACTTGAAATCAATAACGAGCACACACAACACAAACAAATTATGTGATTAAATAAAAAAATCAAATTTAAATTCTAATGTTGAGAATTAAAAAAATAAAAGGAAAGAGCTTCGAACATATTTTATTTTCAATGCCATCCAACATCTCTAAAACCATTCCTTAAAAAAATTCATTGTAAATCATTTCCTCGTGATAAGTTTTTTATAAGCTATTTGGTATTAATTTTTTTACTACAATTGAATTCAATTTTAATATTTAATTTAAATTTAATTAATAAATAAGTTAAATTTATATTTTTTAAAAATATAAAATTTATTTTATTTTATTTCTATGTTACCCTCTTCGTATTATTCATTCAAAAGTCTCTAAAAAACTATACGTGGATAGTATTTTGAAAAATATTATTTTAATGTTATCATTTTTTATTTAGAACAACAAATTAGAGAGGTTAATTTTTTATTTGTTTTTATATCATTTTTAGAGATTAAATTTCATCTAAAATTTAAATATTGACACTTAAAATACTTTCAAATATAAAAACATTTGACTTGGTCAACCCGGGCTTGACTTGACACAACCTGTTAACTCTTTTTTTTCTTTTTAAAAATTATTTTTTTCTCAAAACAATATTATTTTGATTATTTAAAAAAACATATTTTTTTGAATCGACCCTCTCCGAGTTAGTTTTTAAAACTATGTCTAAAACTATCTCCATGGTATTGGTCCTTCTAAGTTAAATAATTTAGAAATTTTCCATTGCTTTGCCTCGCTAGTAATACGAGGTTGGTAGTGTGTATTATTTAATAATTATCCCAATAATTATATATTTAATTTTACCTATAGATAAATACGAAATATTATAACAAAAGTTAAATAGTATGGAGTTTTTACTGTTCATCCTTTTACTGTTTCCCAAGACACTTGTCACTGTAGATTGAAGCAGTGTAATGATGTTATTGTCATTGCCAAAGAAACTTGCTAGGCATGCGGTTGGGGTGGGGTTGTCTTTTCCGTATAATACATTTAGCATTGAAAGAATGATTGCGAACAAAATGATTCGTTCGGGTTTTTTAAGGTCTGGTTAATAAGGTCACACTTGAGTTTGACATGACCACACCCCAGGAACTAAGGTCTCGCAGGGGCGCTAGACCAAAGTACCTTGAGTCTGGACAAGGATGTCATGTTCAAGGAACTTGGGTCAAGCAGCGGGTCGCGTCTAGGTCTGACATCACATAATATTATTATTAATATTATAAAAATTATTTTTTTCATTATTGTTAATATTATTAATATAATGATTATAAAACTTTGAAGGAAAAAATTGTTGCTATTGAAAAGAAATCATAGATTTGATTTAAAGCATAAAATTAAACATTATTAGTATTAGTATTAGTATTAGTATTAGTATTAGTATTAGTATGATTCTTAATATTAGTATTACAATTATTATTATTATTATTATTATTATTATTATTATTATTATTATTATTATTATTATCATCATCGTTAATAAATTTGAAAAAAAATATTATTATTATTGAAGAAAAAACATAAATTTGATTTAAAGGAATTAAAAACTATAAGAACTTAGGTCCAACAAGTTTAATATTATTATTAGTATTATAAATATTATTATATTCATTATTATTAATATTATTAAAATTTAAAAATAATATTATTGCTATAAAAAAAAAGTAGATTTGATTTGAAGGGTGAAATTAAAAATTATTGTTGTTATTATTATTTTCATTATTGTTAATATTATTTATATAATTATTAATAAATTTGAAAAAAAAATATTATTACTATTGAAGAAAAACCGTAGATTTGATTTGAATGGTCAAATTAAAAACTATAAGAACTTGGGTCGGGCATGTTTAATATTATTATTAATATTATAAATATTAGTATTTTAATTATTATTAATATTATTAATAAATTTAAAAAAATATATTATTACTATCGAAAAAACCATAGATTTGATTTGAATGATAAAATTAAAAATTATTGTTGTTGTTAATATTAATATTACTATTGTTTTTATTATTATTAAATTTAAAAAAAATATTAGTACTATTGAAGACAAACCATAAATTTAATTTGAAGGAATTAAAAACTATAAGTACTTAGCAAGTTATACTGAGGTTTGGTAGAGGCGTCAAACCCTGTCAGACTAATGGTTGTCCTTGCCAAAGAAATTTGATGGGCATGCAGTTGGGGTGAGGTTGTTTTTTCCATGGGATACATCTAGTATTGAAATAATGGTTGCAAGCCTGGCTTTGCCGCGAAACCCAAGAGACTTGGGTCTGGAAATGGACGTCAAACCCAACTACCTTGGATATGGCATGATTGTCAGACCCAAGTCTCTTTTAAAAATATAAAATATCTTTTTATATTTGTTTTTAAAATTATTATTGATTCACTATAGAGCACAGACCAATACACTAATAACATTGTAAAACACATCACACTTAATTGGATCATAACAATATAGATATGTAATTTGTTACACTTACGTTTATAAAAATATATTTACATTGAAAAGGCATTCAATTTAACACTTTATTTTTGTGTTTTTCAATAATTTTCATATTTTTGTATCAAAATAATCTAAAAACATCTAAATTAATTTAAAAGTATTTTAAAAAAGCATTTCAAATTAAAACATTACTTTTAGAGTTCGTTTGTTTTTACATTTTAAAAGTATTTAAAAAAATTAATTTTTATATTTTTTTCTTTACTTTAAATTAACTTTTTTATGTTTTCAAATCATTTTAAGTAAAAATAAATTTTTAAAAATAAAAAATATTATTTTAATATATTTTCAAACTAAAATATTTTAAAAAACAATCGACTTTAAAAAAAAAAATTAACGCACCTCGCCTGCCATGGTCGTTGAAAGTGCATTTGCTTTCTTTAATTCCTCAATAATTTTGTTCGTCAAATTGTTTCTTGTTTGTTTAAGCATATATAGATCGATGTGATGGCATTTGGAAATATTTCGTCGTTTGGGACCTTTTTTTGTTGCTTACTACAATAATCCTCTCTTTCTAAGCTTTACTACAATAATGATCAGTTTTACCATGTCAGCACGCCCATACTATCAGCAGCAGCCAGTCATTCCTCATGCACAGTACTTGTGTGGCTGCAACGATGGGATACACGGGAACAACAATGAAGAAGGAGACGACAATTATCCATGAAGGCAGGGAAAAGAGTAAAACAAGTTCATTTAAGCCCCAGGCCTGACCTTCACGTTTATGGCAGGTCTTCACAGTAGTAGTCCTTCACGTCTGTGAACAGGAATAGGAACTTCTCTTCTATTTTTTTTTTACTGTTACACGTGAACTAGCCACTTTAAAGCTAGAGTACCAAGTGGTATTGTTCACACTACTAAAAAAAAAGGGGTATTAGCATCTGAATTTAGCAACGGATAATTCCGTTGCTAAATTCAGTAACGGATTTGCAACGGATTATATATATATTAGTTTTTTAATATCAGCAACGGAATTTAGCAACGGATTATCCGTTGCAAAATTTACGTTGAATTTAGCAACGGATTTTCCGTTGCTAATTAAAAAATAATTATTTAAATTTTAATATAAAACCAAAATTACGAACACCGTTGATTAAATTTACAAATATTAAATCTCAACCGTCTATTTTTCGCTGGCTTTGTAAATTAACACCAGGACTGCTCTCCCCCCCACGCCATTCATGTTTACAGAGACGAAATAAACAAAACCAACAGATGAAATTAATGATCTTCCACTCTTCCAGTCTCCTTCGTCCCTAACAACATCGATCCATAACTGTAGAAAAATCAACCTCTCTTCATCGATTTGATTTTCCTTTATCCCAAACATTTCATCTTCTTCGCGTCTTCAGCAACCCTAATTTCTTTTCTTCATCTTCTTCTCCTTCATCCAAACAAAATCGAACCAGACCCATCATTATCACCATCGGCCAATAGATCCAATAACAAGAAAAAAAGAGCTTTGTTTGTATGGAATAACAGAGTAAGTTCAAACTTTTAATAACTAACTTATTAAGGTTATATTTTCAAGTATGAAAAAAATTACTTATTATTGTGTAATTATTTGTTTAATATAAGTTTGTTATTATATATTTTCAGGTTCAATAATGCATCGTGTGGCCGTGCAATCGGAGATATTTTGAGGTCCAATTTTAAGGGAGCATGGCACTCTTGGGAAAAAGTAGATCCAATGTGCAAGGATGAACTCTTTAAAGAGTTTAAGGTAAGAACCAACACTAATTGCTATAATATTCTTTTCAATTTTGATCACTTTAATGTAGAATTATGAAAATTATCAATTGAATAGCTATGACTGATTTGTGTTATAATTTATTTTTATTTCTTGTTTACTCTTTAATATCATTTAATTTCTTTAGTTATTACATCATCTTGCAAATTCTGAACAAGATAACACAATATGATTAATTATTTATATAATTTGAAATTTTGTGCACTCTTTTTACTTGGTATATATATTATTTGGTAGAAAAAATATTCCTTTCCTGAGGAAGATGAGTCGATTGTTCGTAATATTTGGGAAGATAAGGCTAGGATAGCTTTGAATCAACAATTGACACGAGCTCGCAAGAAAGCCATGTCAAAAGAAAACACTACAAATATTATAGATTGTCTTGATAAAGGTCCTGCCTGGATAAACAATGATGACTGGAATCAAATGATCAAAGATGTTTGGTCCACCCCTGAATTTCAAAGGAGAACTGAATCGCTAGGAGGAATCGATTAACCAAAACAGATGGCAAAATAAGCACTCATTCTGGAGGAACAGTGTCATTTGCATCATATCGAGCTAACATGGTAAGGATTGTTTTTTAATGCTTAAGATAATAAATTAAAATTTGTATATTTATCTTTTATAATATTTATTAATCTTGAAAGCAAGAGGAAGCTGGTGGAAAAGAACCTCCATGGGATGATGTCTTTTCAGCTTTGCATCAAAGTACTAAGCAATCTGGTAGCTTCGTCGACAACAAGTCTAAAAAAGTGCTTGTATGTATTTTTATTTGATTATTTCTTAATATAACTTAAGTATTATTCAACATTGAAATTAATTTATTATTGCATGTATTTTATTTGTAGGAAAATTATAAAATGGAGATGATTTCAAAGTATGGAACTGATCGGGAAAATCATCCTTCATTTGATGGAGCAGCTTGGTGTGTGGCTTCAGGAGGAGTTACAAAGGGTAGGGTATATGGTGCACCTCGTATGCCAAAATCAAAAGTTAGTACAAGCTCTTCATCACATTCCTACTCGGTGGAGTCATCATATCCCAGTTCATCGTATCGAGCATTGCAAAAGGAAATAAAGGATAAAGAAGAGGAGATAAAGAAAAAAGATGATTTTATTCTTGAAATGAAACGGCAGATGGATTCCATGAAAGAATATCTTGTGAACAATCTTGGATACCATGGTGGGACATCAAATATTGATCAAGGTATGCCACCACCTTTGACTCCATCAATACCGCCACCTATGGCTCCTCAGATAATGACACCTATGGGTCCCGCATCTCAACCAATTTTTTGACCTATACCTCGACCTTTATATCCCCGATCAAGCTTGTGTTGATCCACAATATCATGGTTCGTCTTCGCAACCAAGCACCATGATTGTATCTTTTGTTTTTTTTTTTTTATTGTATTTGAACTTAATTGTATTAATGCAAGTTTAACTAAATTTTTATAATATGAATATTATTTTTATTTTGTTTTTTTATTAATGATATAATTATTTTTAATATTAATTAATTTATGTTGGTTATATAAATTCTACAACTTTTAAAATATCCATAAATAATTAAATAAATAAATAAAAAGTTATTTTAATTAATAAATAAATAAAAAGTAATTTAATAAATACAAATGCAATCACCAACGGATTCTCCATTGGTGATTGCAACTGATGCATGAATCAGCAACGGAGAATCCGTTGCTGATTCACAAAACTAGCAACGGATTTATCCGTTGCTAAAAAATCAGCAACGATAAATCTGCATCGGATTTTTGCCATTACTGATTCCATTGCTAAATTGTTTTAGCAACGGATTGTAGTCTTATTTGCAACGGAATAGTCCGTTGCTAATTACTCCATTTTTCAGTAGTGTCACTCACAGAGTAAATGCGCATAAAAGAACACATTCAAATGAATGTTGTGTCATGATTTGCCCACCTAGATCCATAATTCTTCTCTTTCTGGTCAATCTCTTGTTACTATCTCAGGCACATAAATGAATGCTGGTCTTCTAGATATGTAGTTTCTGAAGCCTTACGAGGATGGCTTTTATTTCATTAATAAATCACTTGCTTGGCTTAATTCGTAGAGAGATTTTGTCATGTTAACGATTTGTTGGCCTAATTCATGACAACTATTTTACTGAATTCCCTCCCAGTTTCTTTTTCCTTTTTTGGGGCCCCTTTTTCCTTCTTTGGGGCCCGTTTGCAATTTGTTTGTGGGTGTTTAGGCAAGTACCAATGCAGCTATAGAACATTTTGCATAATAAAAAAAGAAATGGACAGCAATATCAGTTGACTATCCAGACAATGGACAGTAATACTAGTTGACGATCCAGATGTGCAGCTGTTTCATGTGTTGAGAATTGAATGCAGGATTCAAACTTGTACTTATGATTTTAAATATACTTCTGTTGAATGTTCATTTAAAGCTTTGATATGTATGTGTGTGTTTTGATTTATTTTCATGAACTCACCAAAACATGTGAAACCTTCATAATTAAGATAGCCGTGGATCATGTGAAGTGTATCAGGTGTACTTCCATTTACATTTAAAACCGACCCCTTTCCCTCCTTGTAAAATTTATATATTCAGCTACTCACTTGTCAACTCCACTCAGCAACTTCTTTCTTGCAAGATCTCTTCTCTCACATTTCTTTTCCTTTTTTAGGATTTAAGTATTTCTTGATCAAGTTTCCCAGAAGGAAGCGATGAAGTTCTTAGTGGGAGCCCACAAATCTTTGCTTCTTATGCTTATTTTTATGGTTTTCATGGTTGGTAAAAGCCTCCGGCCTCATCATTGTAAGTGCACCTTAATCGACCATTTCTTCTCTCAATCTTCAATTGGTTTCGGAGAAAAATGACTCTTAAGTCTTATTTTCACTTGCAAAATGCTATCATCGTAGGATAGGAACATGAAAGTTATTACAAGCATGATCTCCATATTTATTTTCAACTATTTTGGTAGATACCAAGTCCAGCTACAGCAAAGAAGGTGCTTCAAATGGTGATGAGGCTCATGATTTCCCCAAGGTTTGTTTTCTGGATGTTTTTAGGGTTAACTTGTCAACGTTGTTAAGTAAATTTATTTATGGTGAACAAGGGTATTAATTTGTGTGATCTTCTGGCAATGTACAATATGTGTAGGAAGCAGCCAGAGAAGAGCTAGGAATGGAACTATATCCGACAGGATCAAGCTTGCCAGACTGCTCTCATGCCTGTGGACCTTGCACTCCATGCAAGAGGGTGATGGTGAGCTTCAAGTGCTCCGTTGCAGAATCTTGTCCTATTGTTTACAGGTGCATGTGTAAAGGGAAATACTACCATGTGCCTTCAGCTTGATTGCTTCAAAAGCATGCCCTAGCTATTGATAGCTCATTGGAGGACGTTAGCACTCCAGTAGTAATCTAGTAGCTAGCTAGGTCTGGTTTATGACCGTGGATGTTCTGACGTAAAGTAGTGTTGGCCCTAATTACGCACGCCGTGAAGCTATCTATGTGCATTTCGAAAGGGATCGAGTTTGGAAAAAATTTAGGAGGAGAAAGATGTGTAAATAGTGGAATCTCATGAGGTTTTGCTAGCTTGAATGGTAGAATATTTCAGATTTTGTTATGTGTTTTCTCCTCAACAATCGACTAGTGGAATTGTGTTTTGGTTGCTATCCTTTCGTCTCTCTATGTTTACCTGTGTGTATGCACATTATTATGCAACTCAAATGTATAATTTGTCGCGATTAATGCAAAGCAGTGCTAGCGTATGTATTGTTTTAGTGATTATGCTTTAAAATATATTTTTTATTTTTTAAAAATAATTTTTAATATTAACATGTGAAAACAATTTAAAAATATAAAAAAAATTAATTTAAAATAAAAAAATTAAAATTTAAAAAAAAAAACACAATTTCAGCTGCATTCTCAAACATTATCCAAATTTCAATTAATACCCGTATCAGTTCTCTCTCTCTCTCTTATAGTAAAGGTGATATTGGAGGAAGAAAAGGTGACAAATTGAGAAATTACTACTCATATATGTTCTTCAGAATTTAATTATGGATCAAGAATATTTTGAACTTCCTGGGCCGTAATCAGCCCTAAACAGGGAAGATTTTAGGATTTTCATTAATCCTCTTAAAAACGAAAAGAAAAACACATGAGACACCTTCCTTCTAGCAATTTAATAATCTTGTATCTTAAATAATAATATAAATTATATTACAAAATCTCACCTAATATTTTAAATTATTAAATTAAAATAATTAATCTTTAATATAATATTAAAATTTTAATGGCCAAACAATCACGAGTTAGAATTTTACTATCTTTATTCATTTGATAAAAATTAAACATAAAATAATATGAGTATGTACAAGTTTTAAGTCCAAATAAATTTTATTTAAAAAAATATGTTAAAAAATAATATAAATTATATCATAAAATCTTATTTAACCATTTAAATTATTGAATTAAAATAATTTCTTACCTAATTTTTTGTCAATTGGACTTAAATGGACGAAGATTAAAAAAAAAAAGAAAAAAAAAAAGAAGTTAGGAATAGACTGTTCATTGGGGATCTCGAGAGGAACCGCGTCAGCCTCTTCCATTTGAACTGGGGCACTCCAGAACGGCATTGAATGCCACAACCTGGACAAAATAATTCACCTTGCAACAATTGTGTTCATCAGGCAGTAATTATTAACTCTTACAGAACAACATTCATTATTCCTGCTTTGACATTAAAGAACTGTTCAATCCTGGCTTGACAATCCTGGCTTGATCTGGTTCTAAGTTCTAACATCTCCACATGAATTACCTTGGTGTGCGCGTGTGTGCTGTAGAGCTGTTTTGACATTAAAGAAGTACTTTTCTCACATCATGGCATAAGCTTCCAACCCTCTTGGTTCACTAATAGTTCAGCAAATTGTTCTCTCACAACCGACATTGGTCACACTAAAAAAACATATATTACCATTCTTAAAATATTCTATTTAAAAAAATATTTTATGCTATCATGGTTTGTTTATAATATTTCTAACTCTGATGTTAATAAATTTTAGGTTAATATTCCTGACTTTGACATCATTAAATATTAGAAGTGATATTTCCAACTATAATATTAATAAATACTAGAATTGATATTTTTGACTCTAGCGTCAATAAATATTATGATTAATATTAATAACTCTAGTGTTAATAAATATCAAAAATCAATATTCATCCTCAATTCACTTATATCAAACAATCTTGAATTGAGTTTTGCCCAAAAAATATCACAAACAAACATTGTACCCCCACAGGAAAAGGCTTGCTTTGGCTCTTTTATATATATATATATATATATATATATATATATATATATGTTAATGAAAGGCCTAATAAATCATTTTATTTGAGTCAAATTTTTTTTATATATATATATATATATGTTAATGAAAGGCCTAATAAATCATTTTATTTGAGTCAAATTTTTAATGGGTTTGATAACATACAAATAAAAACATAATTTTTTTTATTTCAATGCCAAAAACACAAATATATATTTTTATGTTAAAACACACAAAATGATTTATTTTTGCAGAACATAATATTTAACCAAAAAAATTAAATTATGCAAAAGACACATTTTTTTAGTGTTCTTTTTCTTCGCCATAATGCAAAGTTTTTAATGGTTAAAAGTTTTTGGTTTTTTTTATTTATTTTAACACTTGCTAAAAATAAAAGCATGTATCACACACACAACATCCTTTTCACCAATCACTCCCACATATTTACAATTATCCCTATTTAATTTGTATAATAACAAAGACAAAATTATCCAACTTCATATTACATCAGTTTTTAAAAAGCATCTGAATCATGATTGTTAAATTCACGAGTTGACTCATAAAAAATCATATACAAATATAATGTGTGAAATCGAGTATAAAACTCAAAAACCAACAAATTCGATCAAACTTGGTTAAAATTGGTCAAACTCGGTAAACTCGGATCGAGTTTACCAAGTTTAAAAAAATTAACAAAAATTATTAACTCTTTATCTCACATTCTTTGATTCTCAAATCTCAACCCTAGCAATAGCAAACTAACACCAGTAACACTTGAGATTGCATCTTCATCTGCAAAGTCTCTGAGTGCAACCCCCTCACCTTCTCGTCCAGTTGGCTTTAGGCGCGCTGCACCACTATTGGAACCTGCACCCAGGGCAACCCCGCAACTTTGTGCTAATGGAACTGTTTCTCATACGCAATCCCAACAGATTGAAGATCCTACAAACGGGGAATTAAAAGAGTTTGATGAGATGCGTGAAAAACTTCAGATGATTAGGGTGAAATTTTTGCTGCTTGCATATAGACTTGGACAGACTCCCCATAATGTTGTTGTTGCACAGGTTTTATACAGACTAGGATTAGCTGAGCAACTGCGAGTTAGAAATGGTGATCGGGTTACTGGTTTTGATCGTGCCTTGCCATGGTAGAGCATCTTAAGGCTGCTGGTCAGGAACTCCTTGATTTCTCTTGTACTATTATGGTTCTTGGAAAGACAGGTGCTGGTAAAAGTGCCACTACCAACTCTATATTAGATGAAGTGAAATTTGGCATCGATGCTTTTTAAATGGCCAGGTTTTTTTACAGGATTGATTTGAGTTGGTTTTTGAATTGCTTCCAGTAAATTATTTATTTTAAATTTATTAATTATTAGTTAATAAAAAATTATTTAAATTATATGTAAATTTATATTTGAATTATGTTTAAACTATGGATTTTTATTTAAACTGTTCATGAAATTTTTTTTATAATTTTACAATTTAAATTTATTTAATATTCTCTGTACGATGTTCAAAATAACTACTAAGATATAATAAGACTATTGAAACAGTACTGGCGCATGGAGATCAAACGCTGTCGTGGCTGGTGGGCCATGAACCGACGCTCTGACGGCTAGAGAAGATGATGGTTGGCTGGATCGGACTGCTCTTCTTCTCCTTGTCACTCCTATACCGGTGATGGGTGTTACCTGTTACATGCAAATAAAAGAAAACACCCAAACACAATCGGTTTAATTAATTTCCTCTCTTTAGATTTGATTCTCTCCACCATGGCTGGGCCGATTTTGTTTCTTCCTTTTTAGCTGTAGTCGGGTCAATTGATGTTGGAACTGTTAACGGTGGAGGAACAATGGGTGGAGACTGTTATGGACCAATTTAAGTTGCCGATTCCAATCACTAGTGGTGATTGTGGAGGTGAAGGAGTGAATGACATGGGCATTAAAGAAAGGATATCTGGTTAATATCGTGATCATTAGCAGCATCATTATGTCTTTGGTTAATATTTTCTAAGATACGAACTTTACATTTCCAGTGAAGATTCAAAATATAGGTTATGGAGAATAATTATTACAATTAAACAAGAAATTGAGACAAACGATATAATATAGCAAAGAACAAAGGAACAACATGCACCGGCCTCCTGGACTATTGGGGCGATTATTCAATACAAATCACCAATACACAGTATAAGAGGAATAACAAGGAAAGAATGGTAATGAAGCCCATCCTCAAATTTTAGGTGCAAGACCAGCCTTGAGAGCTTGAATGGTGGCAACATCAGTCTTGAAGGCCAAGGCCAAGATATTATCGTCAATGCTCGTGGCAAAAAGGGTGGTAGGAAGTGATACGGTCCCTGCACTAGCACTTCCAAAAGCAGAAAACGCCAAAGCTGTATTCTGAGCATCCGCGTTGTATTGGAAGTGGACGAGCCCTTTTGGGAATATGAACATGTCTCCAGCTTGTAGAGTCTGCGTGAAGAGCTTGTTGGTTGTGTCAACGAACCCTACTTGAAGAGAACCACCAGCAAGGAAAATGAGCTCAGCTGAGCGAGGGTGAACGTGAGGTGGATTAGTAGTGCCAGCCGGGAATTGAAGAACTGCATACGAGACACTCTGACCTATAAGAGCAGGGAACTCTGCTGCGCTTACTTTCAAGACCTTGAGAGCTAAAGGTGGCTATGCACCCACAAGGGCACGCATGCTAGTGAACGTGAAGAATGATCCACCAAATGTGGTTACATTTGGTGGGATTAAGAAGTCTGAAACAATGTTTGGGTCTCCCGCCATTGCTATTTGGACAACGACAAATGGGATAACTAGCAATGAGAAAAAAAACAAGGGTGGATGAAGCTAAGGCCATGATGAAGAGAGCAGAGCTTGTTAAGAAAGAATCAATAAAATCTCATGTTTACGTAATGTATTAGGAAACATATGCTGTCAAAGATATGTATTCCTATTGTAACTCTTATTCCAGAATTAGCTTAGCACAATATAGGAAAATAATCTTGTATATAATATAGCTGAGACAGACTTAATCAATAAGCAACAGGGTTGGCAATTCCTTTTTTTTCCTCTGAAATTCACATGGTATCAGAGCTCGGTTTACCCTAGCTCTCATTCTCTTTCTCTTTCTCTGCCTCTGCCTCAAACTCCTGCTTCAATATTTTTTGTCGATTGTTCACTACCATGGAACGTGAGCAATTTTCTAAAGAAGGCAGGAACAATGCCTTTGATCCTTTTTTTCTCTACCATTCCGATCATCTGGGATTGGTGCTTGTTTCCAAACCTCTCAATGGTGATAACTACTCTACTTGGTGCAGATCTATGACAATCTCTTTAAATGCTAAAAATAAATTGGGATTTATAGATGGGACAATATAAATACCATCAGCCACCAACCAACCGGACATCATGCTTTATGGAAAAGATGCAATGACATGATTTTATCATGGATTCTCAACTCAATTACACCAGAACTTGCCGACAGTGTTATATATTCGACTACAGCACAAGAAGTTTGGGAGGATCTTCGAGATCGTTTTTCTCAAAGTAACGCTCCTCGTATTTTTCAGATTGAAAGAGACATAGCTTGTGTTTCTCAAGCTCAGATGACAGTTGCGGCATATTATACAAAGCTGAAAGGATTATGGGATGAATTGGGATCTTATAACAGAACTGTTTGCTCTTGTGGAGCAGATCATAAGCGACGACAATTGATGCAATTTCTCATGGGATTAAATGAATCTTACAAGGCAATTCGGGGGCAGATTCTACTGTTGAATCCTTTACCTGATGTTCATCAGGCTTATGCTTCCATTGTTCAAGAAGAAAAGCAACGCAGCTTAGGTGATACACATGATGCAACAGAAACCGCAGCCATGATGGTTCAACGAAATGCACCCACAGCTTTGGCTTTTCGATCAGGTCAAGGGGTTTCCTCCTGCTCCAATTCTTTTAATCGTAAGCCACTACACTGCACATACTATGACAATGATCATCGTGTGCGAGATACATGTTGGAAATTACATGGATATCCACCAGGTCACCCAAAGCACAAAGCCAGCAGATTCAACAAGTTTAAAAGTCGTCAACATTACAACAAACCTGCACAACCTTCAGCTAATTACATCAAGGAAGGTCCCATGATGGAAGAGAAGCATTTAGTGATGAATGGACTCTCTGATTTACAGTTCCAGCAAATATTGTCTATCATGAACAATACCGGAAATGCTCAAACCACTGTTCATCAAGCTAATGTTGCGGTCACCACTCCAAGTTTGTTACAAACACCAGTTATTATGCCAAGTCGATTGATTCTCGACAGTGATGCCACTGACCATATCACTTCTTCTCCGAATCTGCTTGTCGATAGTTGGCAGAACATTATTTTGCCACCAGTTATTATGATGAGTGGAGAACAGGCTCCAATTACGTCTATTGGGACTTGACATTTGAATTTTGTTATTTCTTTAAAAAATATGCTTGGTGTGTCATCTTTTAAGGTGGATTTGATGTCTATAATTCGAATTACAAGAGGACTTAATTGTTCAGCAACCTTTTTTCTTTATTGTTATATTTTACAGGACTTGGCGATGAAGACGACGATTGGTTTGGGTAAACAACGAGGCGGACTTTATTACTTGGTTGCATTAGCATTAACACCACCAACACTAAAATACCAACCCTTCGCATCTATTGTCAATGCTACCTAATCATCTCGTTCTCATGTCATCTCCTCCACTGATTTGTGGCATCGCCGATTAGGGCATTTATCTTCCTCTAGATTACATTTTATGGCAAAAACTTTACTCAATTTTCCTTTTAAATTCCAAGGCTCTTGTGATATTTGTGCACTTTCAAAACAATGTCGTCTTCCTTTTTCTGCTAGTTCAATTTCCTCTATTCGACCATTTGAATTAATTCATTGCGATATTTTGGGGCCTTATAAAATTCCTTCTCTTTCTGGTGCTAAATATTTTTTGACAATTGTGGATAATTACTCTCGATTTACATGGGTATTTTTTATGCATCACAAACATGAAATACAAAATTTACTCATCAATTTCTTTTCCTTCATCAAAACTCAATTTAATGCATCCATCGTAAATATTCACGTCGATAATGGGGGGGAATTTTTTTCTATGCAGAATTTTTTCCGCCAACATGGCACAACTTATCAACACTCTTGCGTTTATACGCCCCAACAAAATAGGGTCGTCAAGCGTAAATATCGTCATATCCTTGAGTCTGCACGTGCTCTTCGTTTTCAAGCTCACCTCCCCTTGCATTTTTAGGCAGAATGCGTCTTTACTGTTGTCTATTTAATCAATTGTTTGCCCACACCACTTCTTTCTCATAAAACCCCTTTTGAAAAACTTTACAACAAGGTTCCAAATTACTCCCATCTCAAAGTTTTCAGTTGCCTTGCATATGCTACTGAAGTGCACGCTACATATAAATTTGCTCCTCGAGCTGCACGTTGTGTTTTTCTCAAGTACCTAGTTGGCCAAAAAGCTTATAAACTCTACAACCTTACCACCCATAAATTTCTCACCAGCCATGACATTGTCTTTCATGAACACATTTTTCTCTATCAATTACCCTCTACCATTCCTGCACCTCTCATACCATCAACTGAATCCACAGTTGCCACACCAGTCATTCCCCTTTCCATCTCCGATCTTCCTTCAACAGACTTTCCAGTCCCTTCTTTAGCGTCTTCCACTCCAGTCCCTTCGTCATCTCCCTCCAATGTGCCCCTGTCACCACCTATCCTTCCTATGCAGCCTCTGCGTCGTTCCCAGCGGCATCACAACCCTCCCCGTGCTCTGCGTGATTATGTTTGCAACCAAGTAACATCTCTGAAACCATTGTTGCCTTCATCGTCCAGTCCCACCACAGGTACAAGGTATCCTCTTTGTAATTTCCTTTCTTATTACCGCTACTCACCACAGCACAGGTCCTTTGTTGCCACCATTAGTCAGGACATTGAGCCTCACTCATACACTGAAGCTGCCTCCCTTCCACAATGGCATAATGCCATGCAATCTGAGCTCGCAGCATTGGAAGCTAACCAGACTTGGTCCCTCACATCTCTCCCTCCTGGCAAGACTGCCATTGGATGTCGCTAGATATACAAAATCAAACGCCATTCAGATGGCACCATTGAGCGTCATAAAGCTCAGTTAGTGGCCAAGGGTTACACACAGCTGGAAGATATTGATTTCCATGACACATTCTCTCCTACTGTTAAAATGATTACCGTCCGCTGTTTATTGGCTTTAGCAGCAACACAAAATTGGTCCCTCCATCAGCTAGATGTACACAATGCTTTCCTTCATGGTGATCTTCATGAAGAAATGTATATGTGTCCACCTCCTGGTCTTCAGCGACAGGGGGAGAACTTGGTATGTCGCCTCAACAAGTCGTTGTATGGATTAAAGCAAGCGTCTCGCCAATGGTTTGCCAAATTCTCTGCAGCTATTCAAGTTGCCGGATATGTTCAGTCTAAAGCAGATTAATCATTGTTCACATGTCGCAATGGTAAATCTTTTACAGCATTATTGATATATGTTGATGACATTCTCATCACAGGTAATGACCTTAAGGCTATATCCACTCTCAAGAACTTTTTGCACAGTCGTTTTCGCATTAAGGATTTGGGTAATTTGAAGTATTTTCTGGGGCATTGAGGTCCCTCCATCAAAAAAAGGTATTTCTATCTCACAACGGAAATACGCTTTGGAAATTCTGAAGGATAGTGGGGTTTTGGGTGCTAAACCCGTGAATTTTCCTATGGAATAAAACACAAAACTCTCTAATGCAGGTGACTTGCTTAAAGATCCATCTCAGTATAGAAGACTTGTGGGGCGCCTAATCTACTTAACTATTACACGACTGGATATCATGTATTCTGTACATGTGCTAAGTCGGTTTATGCATGCCCCACGCAAACCGCACATAGAGGCTGTCTTGCGTGTGTTGCGTTACCTGAAAGGTGCTCCAGGTTAAGGTTTGTTTTTCTCTTCTCAAAATGGTATGTCTCTGCGAGCGTTTTGTGATTCAGATTGGGCTGGTTGCCCAATGACTCGGAGATCAACTACAGGTTATTGTGTTTTTTTGGGTTCTTCGCTTGTTTCTTGGCGGATGAAAAGACAGAAAACAGTGTCACTCTCCTCAGCAAAAGCCGAATACAGAGCTATGACAAGTACATGCTGTGAGTTATCTTGGTTACGATCATTGTTGAAAGACCTACAGATATTGCACCCGAAACCAGCATTACTACACTGCGATAACAAAGCAGCTTTACACATAGCAACTAATCCAGTTTTCCATGAGAGAACCAGACATATAGAAATGGATTGTCACTTCATTCGGGACAAAATACAGGATGGTTCGATCACGACTGAATTTGTTACTTTAGCAGAACAGCTTGCGGATGTCTTCACTAAACCATTGGAAAAAGAGAGCTTCTCCACCATGATTCGCAAGTTGGGAGTTCTTGACATCCACTCTCCAACTTGAGGGGGAGTGTTGAGAAAGAATCAATAAAATCTCATGTTTACGTAATGTATTAGGAAACATATGTTGTCAAAGATATGTATTCCTATTGTAACTCTTATTCCAGAATTAGCTTAGCACAATATAGAAAAATAATCTTGTATATAATGTAGCTGAGACAAACTCAATCAATAAGCAACAGGGTTGGCAATTCCTTTTTTTCCTCTGAAATTCACGCTTCTACAGTCTGATATGGTGTTCTCGGATGATGTTCTTGGTTTTGAAAGATTTATTATATATATATATATATATATATATATATATATATATATATATAGATGTTCTTGGGAGGACACTAGTTGGATAAAAACAACTCAGTTGATGAGCATTACAATGCCATTGTTATTGTAGTCAATGCTTTGATTTTCTTTATTCATTGCAGTTTGATATGCTAGTTAAATGTCAAGAAAAAAAATTATATATATAAAAAAAAAAGATTTTCCATTTTTCCACTCTATCGTATTACTTGTTTAGATGCCGGCACACATTGTTGCTGCAGCCTGCAGGGAATCAACAAAAAGAAAAAAGAAAGGAAGGCCTACGCTGGGCCAACCACTTGGACAGGCAATCCAGTGTTTTAGAGTGGCCTTAGCCGTACGAGGCCTGCTCCTTCACCTTCCTTGGGTTTCTCCACTTGCAGGATAAATCACAAGCTACCCAAGGCAAATTGGCAATGATTACACACACACACACACACACACACACACATATATATATATATGACAATTATATTAAAAAAATATTCTTTTTTATATGTATTCGATAAAAACAAGATCAATTAATTTTGCAGGAAACAACACAAAATTCTCTTGAACATTTTGGGTCAACAGTACAGCTTATAGATGCTATATCTGCCTAGCCCATGAAGCAAAACACACAGTCCACCTCCTATTTTCAATTGGGTTTTCTTGATAGTTACAAGCACTACTTTTAGATCCACTTTTTCATGGATTACATCTTGACTTTTGGATCTTGTCATGATTTATTTCTCTATACACAGAAGTGATTTTAATTTTCAAAGAACGATGGGATGCGAATCCAATCGCTAGACACAGATATGTCCAACGATATGAATGTCTCATGAGCTCTTCAAAACGTTATTATTGCCCACCATTGACTTTAAACAGACGGCAAAGACACCCTATCCCATCCTGCAGCAAAGCTTGGATCTTGTCAGCAGTGCCGGCTGCTTGCCTTGAGGTTTCTCCACCGTTCAGTTTTGCATTTCAAATAGAGTGGATAAAATTTGAAGTTAATTTTGTTTAATATTTTTTAATTGTTTTGATATGGTATATTAAAAATAATTTTAAAAAAAATAAAAAATATATATTATTTTAATACATTTCTAAATAAATATTCTACGTGAAAAAAGTGTTGATGGTGGGCTGCTGCCGTTCCCATTGAGCCTGCCTTGTTTCACATTTTGCTTTGTAGATGGCTTACAGGAGTGAACCTCCCTCCCATCTGAGCATGTTGAAAAGAGGGTATTCGGTAGCGAAAGGTCAAGTTCTTGGATATCTGGAAATTGCATGGGAGATTTGCATTTTGCTTTGCTAGAATTCTGAGGGCCTAGAGGCAGGCGTCAAGTGCTTTCTTTTACGTCTATGAAATTTCCACATCGTTGCACTTTGAATCTTTTCTGTCCAAGACTTTTCGGGAAGAATGGAGAATAGCACTGTTGAATGAGTTTGAAATGGAGCACGTTTTTCTTATATTTTGAAATAAAACATTTTCTCAAGC
The DNA here is from genome assembly GCA_015852605.2 of Populus deltoides. Lineage (NCBI taxonomy): Eukaryota > Viridiplantae > Streptophyta > Magnoliopsida > Malpighiales > Salicaceae > Populus > Populus deltoides. The sequence continues at coordinate 14,028,453 of CM027582.2, read as the reverse complement.
TCAAATGAACGAAAATAAGGTGTGGAAAATAATGCAGTAATGGAAAATATTGTTCTTGATTCGAATCCAAGGGGTTAATTTTTCCATCTGTAATTAACTACGTCTTTTTATATATTTTATCATGTCAAAAAAGAAAATTAGAAATAAAGTCATAGATAAATTTATAATATAAAGCATATAGCTGAAAGACGTAAATAAAAATAAAACATAAAGCATTGAGCTAATTAAAATTCAATTAATTGAAAAATATGATTGATAATTGTTACATGCTGAAGTTTTAGTTATAAACTAGTTACATGACCCGCATTAAGCCGTGAGTCAATGGTTTTTGCATAAAAAATATCAAAAAAAAGTTAAGATTTAAAAGTATTAGGTTTTTTTGCAAAGCTATACCCAAGAGTCTTGGGTGTAGTTGCAACGCCTGACCCAAAAGTAATATTTATAATATTAATAATTATATTAAACTTGCATGACCCAAGTTTAAGTAGGTCTGACTGCAATACCAGACCCAATAGTTTTGGATGTGGGTTTGGCTGCAAGGTCGTGTCATAAAAGTGTGTTAATTAAATAGATTAATTAAAAAGAAAAAAAACAAAGAAAAAAACCAATAGGAAGAAAAAAACTAATGAAGAAAAAGAAAAAAATATGAATTAACTGGGTTAACCCTTCAAACCAGGTTAACTAGTCAAACCTTGGATTCGTGTCGTAAAAGTTTGATAACTAAATAGAAAAAAAAATTGACAGGTTAACATAAAATTAACTGGGCTAATCCGTCAAACCATGTTAACCCGTCAAACCTGGGATTCGTGTCGTAAAAGTTTGATAACTAAATAGAAAAAAAATTGACAGGTTAACATAAAATTAACTGGGTTAATCCGTCAAACCAGGTTAACCCGTCAAACCCGGGATCCGTGTCATGAAAGTTTGATAACTAAATTAAATGAAAAAAATTAATAAAAAAGAAAAACAAACAAACAAAAAGGCATCGGCCTTTTCATCGTGGACTCAATATACTTGCCTCTCGATTAAAAACATAAAAACAGCAAAAAAAAAAACTAAAAGCATCAGTTAATAACTAAATAGAAAAAAATTTAATATTGATGAACTAAATTAAATAAAAATATTAAATAAAAAGAAACAATAAAAAAACACTTATAAGAAGAAAAAAACTAATGAAGAAAAAGAAAAAAAATCTAAATTAACTGGGTTAACCCGTCAAACTTTAGATCCGTGTCATGAAAGTCTGATAATTAAATAAAAAAATTAATATCAACAAAATAAATAAAAAAAATTAATTAAAAAAAGAAGGCATCAGCCTTTTCACCGTGGATCCGACCGCGGCATCCACGATGAAAGGCATAAAAAAAAGCAAAAAAAAACAAAACTAAAGACTTGACCTTTTCACGTGGGATCGCATATAATATTAAAAGATGAAATCGGAAGAACAAAACTAATAAGGAAAAAGAAAAAAATCTGAATCAACCGGGTTAACCCGCCAAATCAGGTTAACATGTCAAACCTGGAATTCGTGTCATGAAAGTGTGATAACTAAATTGAAAAAAAAATTATTATTAATGAAATAAATTTAAAAAATTAATTAAAAAAGAAAAAGCAAAGAGAAAAAAAAACCTACAGGAAGAAAAAAAACTAATCAAGAAAAAGAAAAAAAATCTGAATAAACTGGGTTAACCCGTCAAACCTGAGATCCATGACATGAAAGTCTGATGATTAAATAGAAAAAAATTAATATTAAGAAACTAAATTAAAAAAAAGACAAAAAAACTAAAGGCATAAGTTTTTTCACTGTGGACTATACTGTGCAATCCACAATAAAAGGCTTAGAAAGGAAAAGCGAAAAAAAAAAAAACAAAGGCACACGCCACAGGTTAAATTTTTTTTTCTTGCATAGAAAATATCAAAAAATGCTAAGATCTAAGAGTGTTAAGTTTTTCTGAAAGATATGCCCAAAAGCCTTTAGTTTAGTTGCAACACTTGACCCAAGAGTAATATTTATAATATTAATAATAATATTAAACTTATATGACTCAAGTTTAAGTGAGTCTGGCTGCAACATTGGACCCAAGAGCCTTGAAAGTGAGTCTGGCTGTAAGGTCGTGTCATAAAAGTGTGATGATTAAATAAATTAATTAAAAAACCAAAGAAAAAAAACCAACAGGAAAAAAAAAACTAATGAAGTAAAAGAAAAGAATCTGAATTAATTGGGTTAACCCTTCAAACCAGGTTAACCCGTCAAATCTAGGATTCGTGTCATGAAAGTTTGATAACTAAATATAAAAACAAATTGATGGGTTAACTCGTCAAGCTCGAGATACGTGTCATGAAAATCTGATAATTAAATAGAAAAGAAATTTAACATTAAAAAACTAAACTAAAGGAAAAAAATTAATTAAAAAGAAAAAAAGTAAAAAAAAATTCCGGGTTAACTCTTCCAACTTTAAAAAAAGCAAAAAAAAAATTTGGGTTAACTCGTCAAACTAGGTTAACCCGTCAAACCCAGGATCCGTGTCATGAAAGTTTGATAACTAAAAAAAAAATTAACATTAACAAACTAAATTAAACAAAAAAATTCATTAATAAAAACACCAAAAAAAGCAAAAAAAAAACCCATAAAAGCATAAAAAACAAAAACCAAAAAAAAATTAAAAAAACAGCTTAGCGTTTCACGTTGATCTTTGCCGCATGATGAAACACCGAACGCTTTTAGTATATGTTATTAATTAAAAAGAAAAAAAGCAAAAAAAATTCAAGTTAACTCGTCAAATCAGGTTAACCTGTCAAACCAGGGATCCGTGTCATGAAAATCTGATAACTAAATAAAAAATTAACATTAACAAACTAAATTAAATAAAAAAAATTCATTAAAAGAAAAAAACACAAAGAAAAAAGCAAAAACAAAACCCATAAAAGCATAGAAAAAAAAAAAGACTGCTCAGCGTTTCACTGTGGACTTGCACAGTGAAACATTGAGCAGTTTTAATTTATTGTTAACTAAAAAAGCTAAATTTTTAAAATCTCTAATGAACATTAATCCATGTATTCTTAATTTTGACTTTTACCTCCTTGTATTTTGATATATTTAAAATCAAGTTCTATTCTTATTTTTTTTTACAAAATTTCCTCCATGTTTTGCATATAAAATTAATAAAATGATTTAAATACACTCAACATCAGTAATCTCCAACTTGATCGATTTTTTTTTATGGAATTAAATTTTTAAATCTTGAAAATAAAATTATAAATAAAATTTTAAATATGAAAAGAAAAATACTCTCTTTTGAATTCAAGGAATTATCATATTGTTTTTTATTCCAAAAATAATAAAATTAATACTTTATTTTCATTAGTTTACTCTTGTTACTATATATTTTTTATTTATTTCACTCGTATCTTTATTAACTCAAGTATTGAAAAGTCTTTTGTTCTAAAAAACTTATTTTCTAGGTATAATTAAGCACAAACACTAAAGTCCACGATTGCATACCATTGAAAGCCTAATTCAAAACTTCATAAACACCTTTAATTTTCCTCATAATCTCAAATCTCAAAATTTTAAGAGGATGTTGTTTTCTCTTCTTTAAGAGTTTTATACATGCTAGCTATTTTACAGCTAGCCGATTCAAAGTGAGGCTGCCGAGCTAATTTTCAAACCAAGAATGATACCAAGCATGCATGAATGTTGGTCTATGCAAAAATGTACCGACTGAACGATAAAGACTTTGAATCTTTTGCATTCAAGGGTCGAGCTTACTGGTCAATCGCGAGGCTTGCTTTGCTCCTGTTCCGAGTTCGATTTTCTATGTATATACCTGTCATCCCCGCGGTGCCTTACCTGCTCCCTGAGCTTTTAGGGTGTTCAGTGAGCCATGGGATTAATCGTAATACGCACAAGGTGGCCCGGACATTCATGTAAATAAATAAATAAAAAAAGACTTTGAACGTTTTCTTTATTTCATGTCCTTGGCTGCTTATTACTCTTCGAGAACACCTCTCTCTAAAACACCAAATATTAGGTTAAGAATCTGTGTGATAGAAACCACGAGTTTAATATTACTCCTTGGAAGGAAAGAAAATGGGAGGGAAAAGGAAGAATTGTGAGGAAAGTTATTTCCATCCATGCATGGTGATGGTGAAGCTTGTGATGAACAGTGCAAAATAGAGAGTCTGGCCACACTATACTACAAAACAATAATAAAAATCTGGCTGTAAGTAAATCCCACCACCAAAAAGTAGTTTTGGATCAAAGTTTTCAATTTGATCAAATCTCATAACATTTTCTACTCACAAATTACGTTTGTTCAGCTCAATGTTTTGGATCTTTTGTGTTTGCAAGGAAATATCCCATCTATATATTTTTTTCCTCTATCAAGATTTTTATATATTTACTCTACAATAATTTTTAGAGAATAAATCTAAAACTTCACCAGTTAATTTACACCCCTCAGAATTAAAATCATGAATAATTTTTTAATTATGGTTCATTGATGGTTGTTCTTACTTTTAAGTTTAAAAAATCATAGACTGGTCATTAGTGAATGTTATTTGACTGTTTGAGAATGCGGTATCGATTATTTTTTAAAATATTTTATTTTTTAAAATATATCAAAATAATATTTTTTTTATTTATAACATCAATATATTAAAACAATTTAAAAAACTAAAAATAAAATTAAAAAAAGTCAGATATTTTAGAAACACACTTTTGAACACAATTCTAAACGGGATTGGGAGAAAATGAGCTTATCCTTGTTGACATTTGACAAATAAGAATATGATATTCAATTGACCACGTTTAACTTATTTATAGGTCCAAATTAAATTCATTATTATTATTATTATTATTTTGTACATTAAAATGATTTGGATGGTGCTCTTCGATGTTCCATGAGAGAGAATTATTAATTGTGCATTGCTCCAAATGCACGAATTCCGAAGTCGGCAATCCACAGCTGGAAGTGAAAACGACAATTCAAATATCAAACAAATATTATTATATCCAATTTGAAAAAAATTATAGAGAGTAAATAATTTCTCTTCGTGTTATTGATGTATAAGACGCCATGAATTTATAATTATGAAGCTCAATCATTTGCTCTTAGCCACTCCAAATGTTTATATTATATTATCCTTTAATAGATCTTTGTGTTGAAAGACTGCGAGTTTAAAGATTTTCTCAGGCTTTACGGGTGTTTAGAAATGTAGTTATGATTATAGTTTAAAGTATTTTTTACTTAAAAATATATTAAAATAATATATTTTTTTATTTTAAAAAAATTATTTTTGACATCAATATATTAAAAGATCTGAAAATATAAAAAATTAAATTTTAAACAAATAACATTATTTCAATCGTATTTTCATACACTAGCTAAATAACAAATTGGATAAGCTTACATGCTTTCATTTGATATTGTGTTAATTGTTGTTTTTTAAAATGTTTTTTCTTGGAAATATATTAAAATAATATTTTTTTTTACCAAAATAATCTAAAAATATATATAAAAAAACTTTAATTTAAAGAGAAAAAAATACTTTTACATTGTAAAAACAAATTATGCCAAACAAAGTAGGAAACACTAATAGACGTAAAACAAACGAGAATATACCAAGAAAATAAAAGTTTAGCCTCTTGATGGATATGCTCTCCAATTTTGAGACATTTGGGGGTCTTCGATGGGACAAGCAAATTTGAACAACAAAACAAAGATTTCAATCAAGTATTTATGAATTAGATTATATAGTTAATTCACTATAAAAATATTACATTAAATAGTTGAATTTCAATACCATTATAGAGGCTGAGATTATGTTTTGCACTGTTGTTTTTAAAAATATTTTTTAAATTAGAAACACGTTAAAATAATTTGTATTTTTTATTTTGTAAAATTTATTTTTGATATCGTCACACTAAAACAATTTAAAAATATAAAAAATTAATTGAAAATAAAAAATATATATAATATTTTTTAAAAGAATGATACTCTTGCAAAAACAAATATTGCATCAGATTTTATAACAAACAACTCATTCTCAATCTTTTATATTATTTCATATTTTTATAATTATTTTAGTGTGATAGGTTATTTAATAAAAAAAAAATAATTTATTTTAAAAAATTAATTGAAAAGTTAATTTTGAAGAGAAATCATAACATATTTAGAATCATTAATCCAATAAAAAATATAATTTATTTTAAAAAAAATTTGAATTCCGAGCGGGAAGGATAATGAATAATGAAATTTCACTATATCTTTTTATTTTTTGTTTTTTTTGTTTTTGAAAGTTTGAAATTTAAGTGAAATCACTATGGAGAGGCAATTATTGCGTTACGTTTAATACACGGACCCGCCTTCGATGGTCTATTCTCTCCTCCAATCACAGCATGCCAAATCATCCCTCACAAAAAGGTTCCCCTTACTCCACGGAATAAGGGGTAGTTTAGTGATTAGCTAACATCTCCAATTACTCTGATGCCCTCCTTCTGCCACGCGGCGACTATGCAGAGCAATAACTTTAATCATTGGAAAGTCCGAACAAAATTGCTGATGCTGGGTTGTGTCCACCCTTAGCGCAGTATTTAATACTGTGATAACGCTTTTTTAAAGTATTTTTTTATTGTAAATATATTAAAATAATTTTTTTATGTTTTAAATTTATTTTTAATATTAATATATTAAAATCTAAAAAAAATATAAAATATAAAAAAATATATTCTTATCTCTCTATTTTTATATCTAGTCACAAACATTACCAAGTACATGCCAAGATTTGTTTTATTTTTTTTAAGGTTAAATTCATGTAAAGGAAAGGAAACTAAATCTACTAAGAAAGTTATTCATTGTAATAATATAATTATAAGTTTGCTCTTGAAAAAAAGGCAAAGCTCTAAGATTTTGGAGTAAAATTGTTTTTTTTTATCAAGATACAGTTATCTTTGACATATTATATGAGATTATATTTGTCATTTCTCTTTTCTATGCATAATAAAATTACTACTTTAATTTTGGAATAAAAAATTATGATTTTTTTATCTTATAGGTATTTTTGTCATTTCATTTTCTTCTTTTTTCTCAGAATAGTATAATTATTTTGATGTCATTTGAGACAGAAAGAACATAACTCTCTCATAAGAGTTTTTTAATCGTTATAAATTTGTTCTATTGTAGATTTTAAAGTTACTCAATGGTATTATTGTAATTAACATATATTATATATTATTTAAGAAAATATGGACGCTCCTCTGTGCCTTTCAAACGGTGCATGCATAGTCATCCAGTCACCAAACACCGCCTTCTAGAGTGGTGTTTGAAATATCTCAGCACTCTCTACAAGGTGGTGTGACGCATATATTAGAAATGTCGTTGGTTTAGAGCGTGTTTGGTATTACGGTTGCTGTTGTGGTTGTGGTTTTAAAAAAGTTGTTTTAAAAAAAATACTTTTAGTTGAGGTTGGGTTGGAAAAATATATGTTTGGTTAAAACTGTGGTTGAAATTGAAGTTGAACAAAAAGTAGTTTAATGTGTTCAGTTAAAAAAATGCTTTTCAAATTGAGCTTATAAAATAATTAAAAAATATTTTTAATTTAAATATTGTAGATTTAACTATTATTATTACATCATGAAATAAATAATATTGATATTAATTTTTTTTATTATTCCATTAAACTATATACAATGTCATCATATACAAAATCTATCTAACAATGACTATATTTTTCATGGTTTCTTAAGCACGCAACAACAAAAACTGAATTTTTTGTTACGTCATCAAGCGATATCCTTCTAATTTTTTGAAGAAAACACAATTAAAATAAAAATAAAAACTGAATTTTTTTTAACTGGGTTGGACCCGGCAATAATATAATTGGAATTGCGATCAAATTCCACAAATGCTACATCATCATGCGATATCCATCTAATTTATGTAGTGTTATTAAATAATATTAAATATTAGTTTTTCGAGTAAAACTTAATTTTTTTAAAAAAAAATTTACAATTTCATTACGTACAAAATTCATTCGACAAGAACTACAATTTTCATGATTTTTTGAGCGTGCAATAAAATTAGGTAAAATATTATCAGGAATAAAATTGAGATTACAATACGAGTAAATTTAATTCATCTTAAACTAATTTTTTTAAAAAACAATATTGTTCATGTTCACGTAAACAATACGAGTGAAATCAATTAACTGCACTGGTTTTTTGAGAAAAAAAAACTAAACTTTTCGCCATGTTTTTCATTAAAAAAAAAAACTGTTCACTAAAGTGAACAGTGCAACAGTGGAGCATGGCTCCACTGTAGAGCCATGCTCCACTTTCGTTTTTCCCTACCGAGAAGCAAAAAATCTTTGCTTCTCGTAGACATGCGGTTTGGCTGACATTTTGATGGGTCCTACCATCAAAAAACAATTTTTTCTTTTTAACCAAACGCCCTCTTAATGTCAAAAATCATTTTTTTTTTTACTTCGTCTTCTCTCTCCTCACCTTGAAATTTACGCCACCCTTGTAAAATTTCAGAGCTGCCCCTTCAAAAAACAATTCTTCATATTTGGTCCATATCTTTTTAATTACTTTTATTTTATTTTAGAATAAGTTATAAAATTACAAATGTTTTTCAATTTCACCCCGTCATTTTTTAATTTATAAATAATCTATCATGTTACATTTTTTTTATATAATTTCACTATCTACCATTTTTAAATATATAAATAATCTATCAAATTACAAATGTTTTTCAATATTTCTCCATTTGATTTTTTTTAAATTTGATCCTCATTATTTTAATTGCTATTTATTTTGCTTGGGATTATTTTTTTAATTATTGTTTTTTTACAAATTTCATCCTCATTGGTTTTTTTTTTCTATCAAATTTTATCTCCATTATTTTTGTTGCTTTTTCTTGCAAGTTTTTTTATTAATATTTTTCTACGATTTTATCATTCAAAGTTATATTTATTGAGAGTGAAGCTTCTTAATTAAACCTAGGTCTAAAATTTCACAAGTTGCAGGTTTTAAAGATTAGATCAGGTTTAGAAGGTTCGTCAAAGTTTACTTAATTTCTTTTCTTTCTTTTTTAAGCTGATATTTTCTTTTTTTTTAAGCTGATATTTTCTTGGTTTTTGTTTTTATTTTTTTGCAGTTTAATTTTATTGGGTTAGCCCTCTGTAATTTTTTCTTTCAATTCTATCCCCTGTTATTTCTTAATCTAAAAATAATCTATAAAAGTGCATTTTGTTTTTCAATTTCACCCCTATGATTTTTTGAATTTTCAAATTTGATCTTCATTTTTTTAACTGCTACTTAATTTGGTTTGAATCATTTTTAAAATTGCTTCTTTTTTTTTTAATTTAATATTCCTTACATTTTTTTTCTCTCAAATTTTTTCTTCGTTCCTTTTTTGCTATATTTTTTTTATCTTTGCAAGTTTTTTTATTAATATTTTTCAATGATTTCATTGTTTAAAATTAAATTGATTGAGAGTTAAATTTCTAAACTTTTTTTAATTAGATTGAATCCATGCCCTTAAATACTTAACTTTGAAATAATTAGTAAATTATGAGTACTATCACTAGTAGTTAGCATCCATCCATTGACTCCACCACTAATTTTAAATATTTTTATTAAAATATTTACATAAATTTGTAATTTTCCTAGAAAGCCAAAAAGGTTTGTTATATATTTCTTGTCCCTTTCATGAAAATAAAATAAAGCCAAGAGTTATGATATAGAAACTGGTTAGCTTTTAAAATTTAAACCGAACCAAGTTTAATATATTTAATAACATCTTGGTTTTAATCCCATAATATCGACTAATAAATTCTTTGATTAAATTTTAAATATATTTAATGCATGCTGATTTTCCTACCTTGTTTTGTTGCTTACTTCGGCAATTTGGATTTGCCCTTATCCCTTGTCCGGTTGCACTAAAAGAATGTCTCTAAAAGGAAGAAATTGTTTTTGAACTCCTCTACCTATAAGAAAATGACAGGTAGGTATTCCATCTATTTTTTTTTTATTATTTTGACTAGGTCTTTAATTTATCAATAGATTTTCACAAGAATATCACAATTAGGTCACCAATCTATTTATTTTATTTTATATTTTGATTAGATTCTCAATATATTAATAGACTCTCAATGATTTATTCACTAAATTTCTTTTAATATGATATATTCTTTTAATAAAAAATATTTTATTTATTTTTAATGTATTAAAATTATTATTTTTACTCAACTCATAACCTTTCATGTTATTTCCTTAATTCAATTTCGTTTAAATTCCAAAATGAAAAGCTGCCAGTTGTGTAGGCGCTGGTTCTTTTGATTTGGAAATTAGTTATTTTTTAAAATAAATTAAAATAATTTTTTTAAAATTTTTAATATCAACATATCATTTATTAAAATGATATGAAAAAAAAAGATTAATTTAAAAAAAATAATATTTTTAAAATTTTTTCTATAAATATATTTGAAATGTTATAACCAACAGTATAAAGTAATTAAAAATAAAATAAAAAATATAAAAAAAACCGTAGGGGCATAAAAGCAAAATAATATTTAATTCCATTAATAATCTATCCTGTTTCCTACAAGATGCGGAATATCTAGTCTTAGCCGTAATTTTGCAGACAAAATCTAACTAAAAAAATGCTGTAATAAAATAAATAAATAAATGACTAAATACAACTCACCACCGAGCGGACCCACACTTAATACCTTTCTTCTATTTTCTTCTCTGCTTCCTCCATCCTCATTCTTCCCTCTCGTGACCCATTTGTGGACTTCACAAAAATTCTTCCTTTTCTTCTCTGCACGGATAAACATACTCCTTTTGCCTTCAAATATTGCGGGAGTTTAGTTTAGTTTATTATTTTGCTTATAAAGAGTAGAACTTGGTGAATTAAACAACAGCAAGAACCATACCATTGTTCCCTTTTGGTTTCTATAACAGTAAGTCATGTTCTTTACTTTCTTTATTTAATCCTTCGTGTTTCTTTCCTTCTTTTTTGGTTTTGTTTTGACTGGTTCACGAGCTTAAAAAATGGTAACTTGTTTCTGAAATCTTGATTTTTTAATGGAAATTGTCTTTTGAAGATATTATTTAGTTGCCATTTTGGGTTTTGAGTACTGATTTGGAGATTTTATCCGATTTATGGATCAATTTTTGACTTTTTAACTCTGTGGGGCTTTTTTTGTTTTTTAATATGCCATTCAAACTTGCTGTGTTATCTTTAGACTTTGTTGATCAGTTTTCTTGGTAGTGTTGGCGGATTTCAAGATTTCGGGTAATTTCTTCTCTTTCTTTTTGTTTAGTTTTGCCTGGTGGTGATCTTGATTTCTTGAGAGAACTGTGCTTTAGTGTGTGTATGTATTATGTTTGAATCTTCATCTGCTCATTTCAATTTTGTACTCATTTCTGATTAAGTTTCTGTTTTTGAAGTTACAGTATAATCATCCGTATTTTGTTAACGACGTGCACTTCAGTTTCCGGGGAACTTCATTTGAATCTTGGTCTTATCATATTGTTGGTGCAGAACTTTGGATTTAAATTTTTTTTTTTTGAATGTTTCGTCTACAATCTCTAGCAATTGTAGAGAAAACACCTTGCAGTAAGAACTTGACTTGGGACTGTTTGATTTCAAGTATATTTCTGCCTTTTTTTCGTTTGATATAGAATTTGGGTTCACCCTAAGAATGTGTTTCTTCTTGTCCCCCCCGCCCCTAATTTTCCCCTCTGAGGACCCTGCTGACGACCTCGAGTCTTTACACCCTGTTGTATGAGACCTTTTGGTTCATGTTATATCAGAAGTTTTTTCCCACAACTTTGAAATTTGATGAAGTAACTCATTATTTTTGAGGTTTTATGAATCTTTGTATTGTATTTTAGGTGGAAACGATCTAATATTGTTGGTTTTTGGTTAAAGAAGAGGAAACATCGTTTATTTTTTTTCTCTGTGTTTTTTTTTTAAAAAGAATTTAATTCATGTTTTTGGTTGAACTATTGCTTTAATATACTAAAAGTGTCTCATATAATACCAAAAATGTCTTGTATATCGGGAAATTTGTTACTTATTATGAATGAGTTGATTTTTTTTTATTGAACCAAACAGGTGATCAAGGTTATACATCATTTCAAAATAGACTAAGCCGCTTTACTGTTTTTGAATTGGATGTGTAGCATGTGTCATTATTGTGGTGCTGATCAGGCAAAGTTGAAGGATGAAAAGCAGAAACTAGAGAATGGAGATTCTTTAAAACTAAATGGTGAAGAGCCCATTTGGTCTTGCCAATTTTGTCAGGAAAAGCAGGAACCGGAATCAATGAACCATGATGGTTTGAGTCATTCTGTGTCACCAATGATCAGTCCATCAACTTCGTTGTCTATCAGTGATAGATCTATCTCAAGCTGCAGTAAATTTCTGCCTCTCCTTGTTACTCATCTTATGTATTTATGTGATATACTGACATCTTGTTGTATAATTCTTATGTTTTTTTTTTTTTGGTTATTTGTTTGCTTAGGTGATCTTTCTGTGGATGTAAACATGCATGACCGGTATGTATCACACCTTTGAAATGTAGTACAGTTAGATATTTTCTTTGATTGTTTATTAACGATGGTTTGTCTTCTGGCATTTGTTAGGGCTCATCAAGAGGAAGGAACGGTACACAGTGCCCAAAAGGATCTAGGTTACGGGGTGAATGACCAACAACACAACACAAGATTGGAAGCTCCTGTAAATAGAGTGGATGGATTACATAAAGTGACGGAGAAGGATAGCCATAATGGCAGTGATAGAGACAAAGTGAGAGATGTAGAAATTGTGGAACTTGTTCACGATCAAGAATCAGAAGGTAACTCTTCTGTGAACAGTGTTGGATCTTCAGATGAAGGAAATGATATTTCTCAAATCAGTGACGACGAAGTAGATGCACGGGTTTGGGAGCCTCCTGAAGCAGAAGATCCAGAGGATGATTTGGACGGTGGTGTGGCTTTTATTGATGACGATGAGGAGTGTGGCGATGGCACAAAATGGGGTAAACCAAGTTCTTTGAGTTGCTGGAGGGGTGAAGGCAGTCAGAGCTTCAAGTTCAAAGAAGAAAAACAGAAGGCAATGGAAGAAGTGGTTAATGGGAAATTCAAGGCCATCGTGAGTCAACTTCTTAAAACAGCAGGTGTTGCCTGTGTGGTGAGAGATGGTGAAAGTTGGGTGGATATTGTTACATCTTTATCATGGGAAGCTGCTTCATTTTTGAAGCCTGAAGCAGTGGATGGGAAAGCAATGGATCTGGATGGTTATGTGAAAGTAAAATGCATTGCAACTGGTTCTCGTAGTGAAAGGTGATTGCATTATTCTTGTATTTTCAATGCCTCAGCCTTACCCCCAAAAAAAAAGAAAAAAGAAAAAAAGAATAGAAAACACAATAATAAAAAATAAAAAGAAAAAAACCAGAGAATGTGTGGTGTGTTGTATAGCATTTTAGCTAAAGATTATTTTTTTTCAAGCTAAAAAACCAAGAGAATTTTGTAACATTCCTTTGAAGAAAAAAAGGAAAAGAAAAGAATAAAAGACCGATTATTAAAACAACCCTTAGGTACACCTTCCAATTCTTGATTTTATTTTTGGTTGTATTTTCTTGCAGTCAAGTTGTGGAAGGCTTGGTCTTTAAAAAACATGCTGCTCACAAGCACATGCCCACTAAGTACAAGAACCCAAGGTTGTTACTGATCCGAGGTGTGCTTGGTCACTCTTCAAGTGTATTGTCATCATTTAAATCAATGGAGCAGGTATTTGATCTGGATCTCTCAAGTCTTGTTATCGCATATCTATGCTGTTATTTGTTTTGATCATTTTCTCACAAACAGGAAAAGGATAATCTGAAGTCTCTCGTTGAGACCATAGAAATGTGCCATCCAAATGTAGTTTTAGTAGAAAAATCTGTTTCTCGTGATGTCCAAGAGTCCATCCTAGCTAAAGGAATCACATTGATCTACGACGTGAAGCTCCATCGTCTAAAAAGGATTGCGCGCTGTACTGGTTCACCAATTTTATCATCTGATGCTTTGATTAGTCAGAAGTTAAAGCATTGTGACTCCTTTCATATCGAGAGATTTGTGGAGGAACATGCAGGGGTAGGCGAAGGAGGAAAGAAGCCAAGTAAGACATTGATGTTCCTTGAGGGCTGTCCGACACATTTGGGTTGTACAGTGAGTCTATAAACCCTTGATTCTTTTTTCTCTCTCTCTCTCCTGGTTCTCTGTTGTGGAGTGTGCACTCATCCATCACTTTTTTAGTACCAGAGGTCTATGCACAAATGAACACATGGTTGCTCTCTTCCCCCCCTCTCTATCTGACACGAGAATGTATGTGCTCTTGTAGACCAGGCTGGTCAATTGAAATCCTGTACCCGACCTTTCTGACATGGTCATTTAAATATGTAGATGTTGGCTTTGCATTATAAGAGGCTGCTAAAAATTTGATCATACCACTCAATTTGTCTCTCAATTTCTTATGGAACATTTGCTGTTCCTTCTTTCAATGTAACGCTCTTCCTTAATTATATGTACACTATGATTGTGCAGATTTTGTTGAAAGGAAGTCACAGTGATGAGTTGAAGAGGGTTAAATATGTGACCCAGTTTGCAGTAGTAATTGCATATCACTTGATTCTGGAGACTTCGTTTCTTGTTGATTGGAAGGCAATGTTTTCTTCAGCAGTATTTGCTGGAGTAGCCAGCAACTCATCAAGAGATCTGCAGTCTTCTGTTTTAGGAACTAGTATTCCTAGTGTTGAGGAGTCTACAACTGAAACTGGTTCATCTACCATTGATATTCCCATTTATAATGGATTTCATGAAGAAGGTTTCCACAATATAAATATAGGATTAGATGGATATAATCCTGCCATTTTTTCTGGATTTTCCTCCCTTTCAGCCTCTCTGAAGAAAGTTGCTGGGGACAGCTTACCTCTTGTCTCCTCTTCTCCTCATCAGTCTTTATCTAATTACGTTGGCTTCAATGGAAAAGAAATTAATGGTCAAATTTCGGAAGAGGTTCCAGTTTTAAAAACTGTGGAAGCTTCTGACCTCTATGATATGGAAGGTAAAAAAGGTTCTGACAAAGAGAAGACAGTTGATGATGGACATCCTCAATCTTTGTCTCCTTACTCCGAAGCCTCTCCGGACAGAGTAAAAGATGTCAACTATAATGAAGATCAAATCCAAAGTGAGGGTGATGTCAATGCAGTGTTGGATTCACAGAGTATTTTGGTTTTGATGTCTAGACGGAATGCCTCAAGAGGGATTGTATGTGAGCAAAGCCATTTTTCTCATATAATGTTCTACAAGAATTTTGATGTTCCCCTCGGAAAGTTTCTTCGGGATAATTTACTCAATCAGGTTATTTCAAATCTCATTTATAAGAATTTTGATGTAGTTCTAGATTGGCCATACTGTATGGGAATTCAATATTTCTTATTAAGGACTTTATAATCTTTTTAGATATAGGTTTATGCTTTTGCTTCACTAAGTATCCACCATGTCCACAACATGGGAGAACTCCTTAACTGTTTTCTAGTTTAGATTGCAGTGAGTTGAAGTTTGCGCTGATTGAAACTGCTTCATTGCAGAGAAGCCAGTGCAACACTTGCGGTGAATTGCCGGTAGCACACTTTTACTATTATGCTCATCATAATAAGCAGCTTACCATACAAGTTAAAAGGCTTCTGAAGATTTTGCCTGGAGAAGCAGAAGGAAAACTTTGGATGTGGATTCGCTGTGGTAAATGTAAACATGAAAGCAAATTCCCAAAATCTACTAAACGAGTCTTGATTTCAACTGCTGCATGTAGCCTTTCCTTGGGAAAATTCTTGGAGCTGAGCTTTTCCCACCAATTTTCATCTGGAATTTTATTTAGCTGTGGCCATTCACTGGAGAGAGACTTCCTCTACTTCTTTGGGTATGAAATATTAAATCAGGTCCTCTTTATTTTGATGAATTTGTTATATTGAGTAGATTGTGAAAATAATGTCTTTATGCTCATGAACTAGTGATAAAACGTGTCCAAAGAGGAATTCCCTGCCATGGGATGTCATAGGAGCACACATTTTTTACACTAGGTACCAATTTGAATTTTTTTTTCCCCTGTTAGAGGATGGACGCTCTAGGTTCTTTCTGGAATATTTTGGTCAAAGTTTTGCTGCATGGCGCTATATTTAGGAACTGTGATTTAGATAAGTTAATTAACTGGTGTCTGCATTTTGTGAATCTGAAATTTTGCTCTTTACCTTTTGTGCTTTGTCATTCATGGTATTTATGCATTTTGCAGACTGGGTCCTTTGGCAGCAATGTTTAAATACTCTCCAGTGACAACCTATACTTTGTCTCTCCCACCTCAGAAGCTGGAGTTCCATACAATCAGGCCTGATGGCCCCAAGCAAGAATTTCATGATGTATGTGTCTCTCTGATCCTAGCTCCTTGATCTTTGATGATGCTTCAGTGTTTCTTTACGAATGTTGGAATAAATGTTTGTTTCTCACACCTTCTTTTATGATATCTTGAATCTCCATGAACTGGAATTGATTTTCCTTTTGTTTTTTCAAGGTTTATTTAAGAGGGATGTTACTCTTCAATGCGGTTGGTGAGACTTTGAAGAATTTAAGATCTCGATTTGCAGGGTCAGTTCTGAATCTTCAAGGTTCATTGAAAGAATTCTCTGATATTGAAGATATGTTGAAGCAGGAGAGTTCTGAGTTCAAGGTTAGTTTCGTATATTTTTTTTGTCTTTTACCTAAGTTAGTTTCTTATATTTGTTTTTTGTCATTTAACTCTTTTAGGTTCTTGCATGTGTGACTATATATGAGTCTTTATTGCACTGACTGATAAATGGCATTTTTCACAATTTTAAGTTACACCTACACGTGTATTTCATTTAAGTGTTTTTCCTTTAAACACAAGATCAAAAGTTCTTTGTTTCTGTTCATGGTTGCTAAGTTTTTCCTTTTTTCTTTGGCTGCACTGTTGTAAACAAATCCGTTAAACATTCAGAAAGCTGTTGTTAAAAATAGGGATGAGGCTGTTTATAAGCTTCTTAGCTTGAATCAATTATTGTGGGAGCTTCTTCTTGAATCATGCATCTGGGAAAGACGTCTGCAGTCATTGCTCTCACCTGATCCTTCAGTGCTAGTGACTGGTGCCAGTGAGAAAGAAGTGCAGGACCGGTTTGAGTCACAGATGACTGGCACTGCTGATGGAAGAAACCATGGGAATGATACTAGCAGTGATAAAGTTTATGAAAACAGTGGCAAATTGAGGGATACACTCAGTACAACTGTTAGAGCAAGTGAATTTTCAATCAAAGAAATTCCAGTTGATGGTCACGTTCATGAATCTAGGGAACATGATAATCTTTACACCTCACCTACCGCGGCTGAGGATATTGAGAGGTCAAGAGTGAGTGGTCTGAGCCAGAACAGGTTTTTCAACCAAGAACTATTTGTGAAACCTAGTGACTCTGCCCACCAGCATTCTGATGATAGAAATTGCCAAGCAGACTATTTTTCTGATATACAAGTTGAAAGAACCATTCCAATTGTGACTAGTATAGGGATGAGTGATTCTTTTGTTGATTCTGATTCATCTAAAAAGGGTACGTCTGCATGTTCTCTAGCATTCAGCTTAGAGAACTCAAATGGATGGTTCTGGATGCCATTTTCAGAAATCCGACGGATCTACATGAAGGATCTTCAGAGAGGTTTCATGCCAAAATTTCAGCCGGTCAGTAGCTATATTCAGGAACACGTATCTGCAGCTTATCAGCTAATCATGGAGGAAGGACAGAGGCTGCACATCCCTGTTGGAACTGATAATTATATGGTGAGAGACTACGATGGTGAACTCTCTAGCATAATTGCTTGTGCACTGGCATTTTTAAAAGATCAACCTGTTTCAACAGAGCTTTACAACGAGGATGGTAGGAAAGAGGGTGGCATGTCTTTTAAATCAACTGATAGTTTAGACATACTGACTCGAATTCCTACAATGATCTCCCCACATTGGTCTTCTAACGGTTCTGATTCAGATTCTGTTCATTCTAAACTAAATATTTCTTTGGAAGAGTCACACTTGTCCAGCTTTGATGGGTTAAATTTATTGGAATCTGTGGTTCCTCCAGCAAATCTCAGCCCTGAAGTCTCTCTTGCGGTATCAAAATCATTTGGAAAGGGTAAATACTCTGTAATTTGTCTATATGCTAAGCAGTTCCGTGATCTTCGGAATCGATGTTGTCCATCTGAACTTGATTATATAGCTTCCCTCAGCCGTTGTAAGAAATGGGATGCAAAAGGTGGAAAGAGCAATTCCTTTTTTGCAAAGACACTGGATGACAGATTTATCATAAAGGAAATTAAGAGGACAGAATTTGAGTCATTTGTGAAGTTTGCTCCACATTATTTCAAATACATGAACGAGTCATTTGAGTTAGGAAACCAAACTTGTCTTGCAAAAGTTCTGGGGATTTATCAGGTTCAGTTTCTGGATTTCATTACTTTTATCCGTTTTGTTTTGTTCTTCAAAAACTTAATTGTTTCCATACAATTTTGCAGGTGATCACTAGACAAACCAAAAGTGGGAAAGAGATAAAGCGTGATCTGATGGTCATGGAGAATCTTACCTTTGGTCGAAACATCACTCGCCAGTATGATCTTAAGGGAGCTTTACATGCTAGATACAATTCAGCTGCTGATGGTGCAGGAGATGTTCTTTTGGATAAAAACTTTGTTGACGACATGAATTCCTCTCCACTATACGTCAGTAATACATCAAAGTATCTCTTGGAACGTGCTGTTTGGAATGACACCACCTTTCTTAATGTGAGTTTAACATCAATTCTTTCTACTAACTAAGAAGATAGCCATAACCAGATATCTTCAATCTGATATAATTTCTGGATATATGATTTAAATTTGCTAAATAATATAATGTTGATTTACAAGCCAGAAGCAGCAGTGCTGGTCTCTCCTGTCCTCTTTGTTTTGCCCGTCATGCAGTGCACCCTTGCTCTTCCCTATGTTTTTGATCCCTTGCTCTTCCCTATGTTTTTGATCGATAGACTTTTTATTCTTTCTTCCACAATTCATAATTACTACTTGTGCTGATAATTACAATCCTTCATGTTATTTTCAATGCCAATTTTTCAAAATGCTCTACAGGGCATGTTGTCTGACACAGTTCTTGTTTGTCTTTGCAGTCAATTAATGTAATGGATTATTCTTTACTTGTGGGAGTAGACACCCAGCGACGAGAACTTGTGTGTGGGATTATTGATTATCTCAGGCAGTATACCTGGGACAAGCAGCTGGAAACATGGGTGAAGTCTTCCCTTGTTGTTCCTAAAAATGTGTTACCAACTGTAATATCTCCTATAGAGTACAAGAAGAGGTTCAGAAAGTTCATGACTGTGCACTTCTTGAGTGTTCCCGATAACTGGTGCTCACAGAGTTCCTCTAACCCTTATGAACTTTGTGGCGCTGGAGAAGATGGTTCATCACAATCCAAGTCCCAAAAACAAGGGCAAAATGGGCATACTCATTAGTTTCATCTTCTGGTTCATGATTCTTTCTCTTTTGTTTAGTGCTGCATTTGTTTTTAAGTCAGTTCATATTACTGTATATAGATAGATGTCACAGCTGTATAGTCAACCCTATGATATTAGCCCTTGTTAGCAAATTTATGGGGATAGTTTTGTTTCTATAGGTCTGCCAATGTTGCGCTATAGTTTTGAACAAAATTGTAGAGAGCCATGAACTGGTTATCTCAAATCAATCAAGAAACGAAAAAAAAAAAAATGGCAACTATTTTAATAGCTTTCTTACATCTGTGATGTTCATGTCCAGTCCATTTTGATTATGCTAAAAGAACTATGGTTTTTTGAAAGTGAAACACCAGGGGAAAAACCCTAGTTCTTTTAGCATGCATGTTAATGTTAATAGCTTTCTTAAACCCGTAGTTGGTCTGAATGCTAATCTTACTTTGTTCTGGATTGTCTAAACATAACAAAAGAACTATGGAGCAGGAACATATCGAAGATGCCATCCTAAGATGAGCAGCAGATCCCTTGAATCACTTCTTTTTTATGCATTTCTGTTTTCGATTAATGTTTTACTGTTGGTGTTTTATTTCTGTTGTTTCCCTCCAAAGAGTAGGATTGAAAACTATTTTGTTTCCAACATATATTGAAGCCATTCAGGAAATGAATGAATGGCTTCCTCTTCAACTCAGCAGAAATCCCTCTAGGACCAGGAAACAAAATTCCTATCAGGTCTGATAGTTATGACTTATGAATGAATGGAGTGGGATTTGTTCACTTTTACCATCTGCTAGCTAAGATTGGTTGGCAAGACAGTTCCCGTAGGGTTTGCTAAGGTAGTAAAAGCGTGTTTGATAGTGTGGTTGCAGGTGTTTTTTAAATAATTTTTCATGCTAAAATACATGCAAATGATTTTTTTTATTTTTTAAAAATTATTTTTAACATCAGCTCATCAAAACGATCCAAAACATACAATAAAAAAAAAATTAAATTTTTTAGAAACGCAGCCGCAGCCGCAGCCACGTTCCCAAACGTGCTCACTCCACTGAGAGAGGTTGCTAGCTTTTGAATTTGGGAGATTATAAGAGGAGTCTTCCTCTTCAACTCAGCAGCTGACCAGAGCCATTGCTCCTACCTACGAAGTTTGAACCCACTTTTCAAGGATGTCAAATGGGAAAGCGCAGCCATTTCTCGAAACAAAAGCGAATGCCAAATCTTATGACTAGGAAGAAACCTTCCACAGAAGTAAAGATCCTAATATAAAGGTGAAAAAAGGGAGAGAATTGCTTGCCTTCCCTCCTGCCCTATCAATTCAACAAAGAATCACCTCTTACTTCCTACGTTAACTTCCTTTATCCATCATGTCTTTATATTGCCTTGCATTAGAAATTGCTCATCAAAGATGGACAAGTCAATCTGGCAAGACCTCGCAGAAGACTCTGAGCCTAGCGATGATTACTGCTATCTGAAAGATGATGAACCTGATGAATCTCGTTACCTACATCTAATCAATGCAGTCCTCAGCGGAACTGCTAGGCTTAACATTCTCTTGCCCACTGCTACAATCCTTGCCTTCACCATTTTCGCTCCTCTTCTAACCAACGATGGCATATGCACTACCTTGAATCGCTGGCTGATGGGTGCCTTATGGGCCCTTCTGGCTGCCTCCTGTGTCTTTTTCACGTTCACTGATAGCTTTCGCACATCAACTGGCAGGCTGTATTATGGTTTGGCAACATTTAGAGGGATATGGACCTTCAATGGAGGCAGGAAGAAACCATGCGTGCCGTCGGATTATAGGCTGAGGTGGGCCGATCTCTTTCACGCATCACTTTCTTTGATTGCGTTTCTTGCTTTTGCTGGGTCACATGGTGATGTTGTGGGGTGTTACTATCCAGCAATGCCTAGAAAAGTGATCAACACTGTTCCCCTTGTAATTGGTTTTGTGATTAGTATTTTGTTTGTTTTGTTTCCTTCCAAAAGAAGAGGGATTGGGTACCCTTTCTTGCTGCAGAGGGAAGCGTTCTATTCTAGATGCTAGAATATAGCTCTCCTCTTTTCGCAAACCTGGAAACTGCTGTATTTTAAAACGAAAAAACAATTGTCCGCTTTGCGAGATCATTAATGGAAGCTGATTTATGATAACAAAATGGCAAATTTCTGTGGAGTGCACTGTTTAAGAACTCTTTTAGCATCCCGAAATTTACAAATGTGAAACCAGAAGAACGATTCCCCCCCCCTGAAACATGAAATAAACTGCCTTTGTATGATGCATCGTGCCAAAAGCTATCAGGCTGCAAAAAATACATGAATAAACAAAAATTAATTGATTTGGTTCAGGTACAATGGCAACGCAAAGGAATTGATACACCAGGCGGTTTTCTCTTCTCTCTAACAATTGCTTCCTTGATCACAGGCAATTTTTGATGTATCTTTTTCCATATGTGATTCACTGCACCGTTAGGAGAAATAGGACCAATACCACCTGGGTGACCATTTTCATACTGATATATCAGCTGGATCTTAGCCATATTTCGACGAAGTTCCTCCTTCTGCTTCTCGGAAATGCTTCTGAGATGATCCATCAGCCATGTGGGCTTCAAGGCATCATCACCTGCAACAAAAACAGAGAATTCTGTGTAATCCAAAATGCCTTCAAATGGCAGCTCAATGTTGTCGCTTACAATAACAGGTATACACAGGCTTTGGATGGCATCAAAAAGTCGGCAAGAAGTGGGGGTGTCCCCAGCTGGATGCAAACAGAATTCTGATGTTCTCATCCGTCTAATGGACTGCTCTCTCCCAGTGGCATTGGGGAAGCCTTCTTCCATGATAACACCAGGCTCATTAACCAGCAAGTCCCACAAATTTTCTCGTACTATGCCTCCCTGTCAACCATAATGTTAGCAACAACATAACACACGTCATCAAGCAAAACTCGAATGTATTTAGGTAATTTGATTGATATGAGGGTGGAAGTGAAACCCAAATAACTTTTTCTGAACAGCCTCATATAAAATAACTCAAGACATAAGATCACCAATCAAATAAAAACAAACAAGAGAGACCCTCTCCCAGGGCCCTGCAACCCCGCTGTTCTCAAACACAAGCTTAAAAGTCCAAATTAATTTCTCCCAAAGGATTGCACAAACTCCAAAGTTAAAAGTGAGAGAAAACAACAGGGTACAAAGAAGAGCTGTATATTGATCACATAATAATGGGCACACAAACAAGGGATAAAGTCCAAATTTAATTTCCATTGTGTAGGTAAAAAAAAAAAATCAAAATTGAGAAGAAAAAAAGAAGACTGTTGATTAGCTGCTGAGTTATCACATAAAAAAGGGTCCCGTGGATAGTGAGGTGCCAAATCCAAGCTTGATTACTTGAATGTCTGACAAATTAATCAGAAAAAACATGGATTGCGATTACTAGAGGTTATTTTGTTCCATTTTTGTTTCAGAGAAATTTTAATACCGAAACAGGAAACAATGCAATAGAAAATTTCTTAGTTAGGCATTTAGTAGGGTGTGGGTCATGTGATACATGAACCTAAGCATGTCATTGAAAACAAAAAAAATTGGCTCTTCATTCTATACAAATAAAAAGTTGCAGCTGGTCAAAATAAATGCCGAAGCAAATGACTGTATGTTAGTTTTGATGATTAAACAACAGCAATGCTTATAATAGTTTCTGAATTGGATACCGACCCGATGCCTATGTTTGGCTCCTTTAAAATAAAGAAGGGTATTGCGTTTCTTGTTCTCTGAGAACTGAAATCTAGGAAGCAGATGCGTGTATGGAACAATCACATCTTTCAGCAGTGAAACTTGGGTATGCCTTATCATATCCAATGAACTACCATTTGACGACTTCGATTCAAGCCTATACCACCCACCAAAGTCTACCACCAAGAGAATGGCAGGGGCTATCTCAGCTCTTACATGCCACATCGCAACTGGGTCTGCCAAAGAATGCTTTAAGTTTTAACATAACCTGACAATCCAGAGACTAAATCATAAGCTGCTAAAGTATGCTTCGCACTTCTATTTTCTTGCTTTATTGCTAGGTAAGGCAAAATCATCATTGTATTTATCAATCTTAGTGCAATGGCAATAATGTTATACATATAACAGATCAGATAAACTAAAACCAGCCCAAACAATTACTTCAAACCCACTAACAACGTAGCCCACTTTCCAACAACTCATACCGCAAAATTGCAAACCTCACAACAAATCCAGGACTAGAAAGTTACATTCTAAAGACATATAACCACTCACTAATCCTATCAAATCATATCCAACAACGCCAATTAATTTATATCAAATAAAACAATAAAAAAAGACCAACGATCAACCACAACAATAAATGATCCAGAACAAATCAAATATTAAAAGCAACAACCACCCATATTGCTAAATCAATAAAACACACTACCTGTAAGAACAAAGACATGATCTTTCCCACCGGATCGCTTCCAAGCCTCGGAATTTCTCACAAAATCCACCACTTCCTTCTGCCTTTGATAATCCTCATTTCCTTCTTTTCTCCTAAAACTTCCCTTCCCTTTTGCAAGCTCCATTTCAGCACTCAACGTAGCAAAAAATGGCACAAAAACAACATCAGCTTCGTTAAAATCAAATACCCTTTTAGCAAAAGAACGAGACTTTAACTTCTCTGGAGTCATCAAGTCACCAGTGATCCAGTACTCAGCACTGTACTGCTTAATCAATGGATTCTCAGGGTAATCAGGGAATTTATGGTTTTTGATGGGTCGGGGTCGGATCTGGTGATCTGGGTCGGAGCTAATACGGGCATCGGGCATTGAGGAAGACCAGTATTGGTCAAGAAGGCCATAGTT
Source organism: Populus deltoides (assembly GCA_015852605.2). Classification (NCBI taxonomy): domain Eukaryota; kingdom Viridiplantae; phylum Streptophyta; class Magnoliopsida; order Malpighiales; family Salicaceae; genus Populus; species Populus deltoides. The sequence goes on along the minus strand of CM027582.2, from coordinate 14,003,990 downwards.
GAGAGATCTAGGGAGGTCAGCTACATAGACTTTGATGAAAGCTTGAGAGATTTGTAGGGTGTTTTGGGGATTTGGGAAAGATGAGATTTTGTTGGAGATGAAGAAGAGAGAGAGGGAGAGAAAAGTGAGGAGAGTGAAAGCGAGGAAGAGAGTTGGGTTTGAGCATGGAAGGGTGGTGGTGGTGGTTGTCTTTGGTGGTGGTGGCGGCATTTTGGTCTCGGAATTTTGCTTTGTGCTTTGAAAGTGGCGGTTTTTGTAGGTGTGGTGGTGGGGGTTTTCCAGATTTGGTTAAGAAGGGTAGAATGGCCATTTGGGCTTCAATTTTTTATTTTTTGGGGGGGTAGCCTATAGGTTATAGGATGACGAATTTTGGATTTATTAGAGAATCTGGGGTGTGTTAAATGGTTCACATTTTCTAACTTTAATTTCCCATTTCCTTTTTTTTTCCCCGTAATTTAGTAGAAAACTAGAAAATATATTCATTTCTTGATATTTGATAAATAAAATCTTAATAATTTAAACCTACAGAATAATAGAATAATGCAAAATATGTTTTTTTTTTTCAATTTCATTACTTTTTAAGATGTTGTATCCATAATGGAATATATATAAAAGAGATGTTTTCCAACGAAATGTTTTATTTTAAAAATGAAAATTGGCTTTTCCATTTTTCTATCATGTAAAAACTTGTATTTGAAAATTCAATACAGAGTTATGTTTCTCTCTCTTATTTTCCTTTTTTTTTTCTTTTATCTGGAAAAGGATAGAAAACTCAATTTTTAATATATAGAATACCAAAATATATTATTTTATATTTTTTAATTAGTAATTTTACTTTTCTAATTTATATTCCAAAAAATTAAACATTTATATTTTTTAAAAGATTAACGAATTAACTTTCCTTGATTTTGTAATTATCATGCTTCCAATGTTACTCTCCTTTTTGCTTATGTAGTATTTAGCAACTCTTTCGAGATAGAAAAGATGAAGATAGAGTTAAAAAAAAAAAGAGAGAGATATAGCTAAAATTATGTTTTATAATGATATATAAGATAAAATGATTGTCTTTATATTATGTTTGGTTATGGTGGACAAACTATAATAAAATATAAAAAATTTTATTTTAACATTAATATGTATTGTTATCAAACTTATATAGTTTAAAAAATAATTAGATTTTCTTTTACTTTAGTTTATATTAAGTGTTGAAATTAATAATATTACAATAACCTTAGTTATAAAACAAGGATTTACTAGATTGATTGACTCGAGGTCTAAACTGGTTCGAGTTTAAAAAAAAATAGAGAAAGGACTGACTTGATCTGATCTGGTAAAAAACCCAGGTCAACCCGGGATAAAACACAGGTTTAAAACCTATTGACTTTTTTTTAAAAAAATCTTGGTAAAAACAAGGTTACTTTAATTATTATTTTTTAAAAGCCTTTTGGTTTAGCCAGGTTGACTCTTCTGACCTGTAACCGAACCTTGCTTTGGGTCAACTTCAAAGTCGGGTTTTAAAACTATTATAATAACCACTTTTATCCATACGTTAACTCAGGTCAACCTGTATAACTCTCTCAACCCATGACCCGGACCTTGCCTTAGTCGACTCCAAAGTCGAGTTTTAAAACTATTATAATAACAACTCTTATCCTTATATTTACCCAGATTAACCCGGGTTAACCTTCCTAAGCCGTGACCCGTGTCTTGCCCTAGGTTGACCACTAAATCAAGTTTTAAAAACTATGATAATAATCACTTTTGTTTTATGTTGATCCAAGTCATGTAAACACCAACAAAAAAAAGTAAAGCCAGAAACGACTCCACCGTTGTTGATGACTTTTGAATTGGTTACAACATAGTTTTCGTTGATGATTTATAAGTCAACAGAGGGATGTGTGCGCTAACGAACCCATGCGTCAACCATGGAAGCAATTTCGTTGATGATTTCTAAGTCAACAGAGGGTTGTGTGCTTTGACGAATCCATGCGTTAGCCGTAGAAGCAGTTTCGTTGATGATTTCTGAGTCGGCAGCGACTCAGTTTTCGTTGATGATTCTGAGTCAATGGTGGCCGTGTGCACTGATGAATCCGTGCATTTTGTAAAACCTGACAAAAAATTTAGTCTTTGGCCAACCAATATTAGGAAGAATTGAAGGATATAAACTAGCCAACCTTAGAGAAAATCTTGAAGGAGGAGGGCTGACCTATCCTAGGGGAGAATTGAAATAGAAACCGGCTAAAGATAACCCAAAAGAGGGATAAGAATAGCCTTGTCTAGCACCTAAACACCCCACCTCATTTAAAAGGGGTATAAATACAAGGGGGAGGAGAATGTGCCCTTCCTCTTTTTAAAAAACAGCCGGCCAAAAGCCTTGGTTGCAACAATCTCTCTTTTCAAAACAGAACCAAAATAGCATGCATGTAAGCCCCCTTGACTGTTGAGTGAGAAGAAAGTTAAAAGAAATGAGAGAAAACCATGAAAGAAAAATGAGCTGGAAGGGCCGGCTGTTGTAGTAAAGAAGAAAGAGAAGAAAATCGAAAGGAAAAAGAAGAATAATCATCAAACCTGCACTAAGACTGTTCAGAAACGTAAGGTAGGCCAACACCATTTTCTTGGCTGGATATTACCCTAAATTTTGAACAAAAAAGAGGGGAAAGAACTCTAGCATGAGAGTTTAGGACCCTTACACTTTGACTCAAGATTTATTAAACTAGGAGTGACGAACCTAAGTGGAATGATGGACAAATAAAGGCACGTGTAGATTCTTACAAAGAAATGAATGAGTGTGTGTGATTTTAAATGTGTAAAACTTAGTAAGGGGCTGACTAAATGGAAGGGATGGATGGCATGAGGATTGAAATGAAGAGATACATGGATTATAACCTTATTAAACTCTTAAGGACATGCAGAAGCTAAAATAAAATCTAAATTGATGTTTATGTCTTAATTTTCATTAAGGATTGATGAATTTGTATGGGATATGAAATGGAATGATGAAAATGCTTGGATTGTGGTCTTGTTGGACTTTTAAGGACATATTTGTGCTAGAACCGAAATTATATTGATGTTCATGCTTTGATTTTATTATGAGATTAATGAACATGCATGAATATAGTTCAAGTGAATGAGAATGTGGTTGCGACATGATTGTTGTGATTATACTTGTGTTAATGACATAAATTCTGCATATGTGGTGTATGAAGTTATATGAAAATGTGTTGTATTGATGTTAAGTGTAAAATTGTATTGTTAATTAGCTTTAGAATCATATTAGAGCTGAAATGAAAATTACATCATGATCTAATGCTTTGTTTTATATATATAAAATGAATGAACATGTATGTTTGTGAATCATGAGAATGGATATGCATTGAGAAATGTTATTATGAGTAAAATTATAATAAAATATGATGAAATTGTATGTACAAACTAGGGAGTAATGGGCAGCAAGGTTTTGGCCAAAGAGGGAGGGAATGAATCATGAAGGAAACCATGTATGATGAACATAGTTAGAATGACATGAGATGAATTGAAAATAGAACCCTTATGTATTGAATAATCGTATTACTTGTATAGGTGCATTACCATGATACAATTGTGAATGTAAGAATGTATGGTTGTAGCAATGTTGGGTGCTAGTCTTGAAAGTGATGACTTGGGAGAAACCTTGGTAAATGTACTTACAGAGATGTTGTTTTTGTGTTGTGTAATGATGTATGATGATTAGAGTGTGGTTGGTGATGATTATACTCAGCTAGGTTGGAATATGTGTAAGGGAAAACGCGTAGCGTAAACCTTATGCGTAGCCTAGGAAGAAGGCAAAACCATAAATGGCTCACCTTCTCGTTGATGATTTATGAATCGATAACAACTTAGTTTGCGTTGACTATTTCTGAGTCAGCAGCGACTCAATTTTCATCAACGATTTTTGTGTTTATAATAGGATATGTGCGCTGACGATTTCAGCATCAACTATAGAACTGGGTTGCTTTGGTGATTTGTGAGTCGGCAGCAACTCAGTTTTGGTCAACAATTTATGTGTTAATAGTAGGGCATGTGTGTTGATGATTTTTGCGTCAGCCATAGAACCAGATTTCATTGACGATTTCTGGGTTGATAGCGACTCAGTTCTCATCAACGATTTCTGAGTCAGCAGTAGCCCATGTGCGCTGATGATTTCAGCGCTAGCCGTAAAACCAGATTGTGTTGATGATTTCTGGGTTAGTTGTGACTCAGTTCTTGTCAACGATTTTTAAGTCAGCAGTAGCCTATGTACGCTTATGATTTCAGCGCCAACTGTAGGAATGGATTGCGTTAACGATTTTTGAGTCATCATCGAATCAGTTTTCATTGTCGAATTCTATATCATTGTTTAGGTTCATTCAAATAGAATAGAAAGCTTGTATATTAAGCAGTAATGTGACTTTTACGCCTACGTATATTTAAAAAGATACCATAAAATCTATGTAGACAATTTCTCAAATGAAATTGATATAATATAAATATATTTTCTCGTTAAAGAAATAATAAGGAGATTATAACCTTATAATAAATCTATTTTTGGTACGAGACATGAGAGAACCGAAATAATAAGGAGATTATAACCTTATAATAACTCTATTTTTGGTACGAGACATGAGAGAACCACCACTTACTCGGTTCTAGTTCATACAGGTGTCACGTGTTTTGCCACGGGCCAAATAAATTTTTCTTTAATTTAAAAAAGTGATATTCAAGTATTGTTAGCATGTTTTAAAAAGAAAAAAAAACTCTTGCTGCTTAAGTTATAGATTCTGTTAGGTCCAATAAGATGATTTAATTTAATTTTATGATAAAAAAGCAACAATATGTATTAAATCTACAGAGAAAAAGTGATAATGGTAATATGTAAAAAAACATTTGCCAAAAGAAAAAAGAATTATGAAGCTGAGTTCAAATATAATCAAATATTAAAGGATAAAATCATGACAAAAAAAAATGAAAAATGACAAAAAAACCTTAAGCTAATTTGAGTTAGGACGACAAACTCATGATCTAGGTCGTTAAGTTGGGCCATCCTCATAGAAAAAAATAAAAAAGTTTAATCTTTTATAAACCTAATGTTAATGGTTGAAATTGAAAAAGAAAATCGGTATAAAAAAATTTTAAAAGAAAATAATGATGGGAATCCGGGTTAACATTTTATACTCGTGAACCGGGTCATGAGACTGAAATCATAATACCAAAAATAATTATGAAGCCCAATTCTTAATCATTCTAATGTTGAATGATGGCATTGATAAAAGAAAATCAATTTAAAAAAGAAGATCCAAAGAAAAAAAACAATTAAAAGAATAAGGACTAAATTGACATAAAAAATGAAATAAAATGATGTAAAAACTTTGAGCCAATCCGAGTTAGTATATAAAATTCACGACCCAGATCGTGAGGTTGAGCTATGCTCATGAAAGTAAACCAAAAAAATAAAGAAGTTTAATCTTCAATAAATCCAATGTTGAAGGATGAGATTAAAAAATAAAAATCGGTGTGCAAAAGATAAAAAAAAAAGATCGATGTCAATATGAGTTAACATTCCATACCCATGACTTGAGTCAAGAGATCAGAATCACTATATCAAAAAAAAAAAGCTCAATTCTTAACAAATTCAATACTAAAGTATGAAATTAAAAAAAGAAAACTAATTTTGAAAAAAAGTGTAAACCCTCGCATAAACATAGGATTGAAAGCAATGAAACCTTGACGAGTAATGAAAATTCAGAATGAAAAGAAATGAATAAATGATAAAAATAATAACAAAGATGATGTGTAATAAAGGGGATGACCTCCATAAAATGAGGATTATGAATTTTAGTTTAAAATTCATAACAACAATAAAAATGGTAACGAGTTTCGCTGGATAGAAGAATTAGAAAAATTTAAAATAAATATTTTTTGAGAATGAGAAAATAACTATTAGGAATTATGATGGAAGTGAGGAATAAAAGCTAATAAAGAACTATACAAAAAACTATTGGTGTAAACCCGACTAAAAATCGTTAATGTTATTGTGAAACAATAAGAAGTCTAAAAATAAAAAAAATAAAAAATAAATATATTTTAGAATAAGAAAATGGTCCCTAGGATTTAGTGGAATAATTGATACATGCATGCAAAGATTGAATAAGAAAATTTGAATTTTTGAAAAAAATTCACAAACTAATTATTTTTACACTATCACACATAACTTTCTATCCAACTATTAGATCAAAATGAAACTTTGCTTAAAGTGTCCTACATATTTCTTTACATAAGGTTAAAATTTCAAGTAATTCAAAGTTTAGGAAGACCTTGCCATTTAGGTAAGAAACTGAGTATTTTATATGAAAATCACCTAAAAGGTAAGATCATAATTAGAAGAAAAATATTATCTTCTTGCTATAAGGGAGTGTGGTTGTGCTTTTTTTTAAAAAAATTGAATTTGTTTTATTCAAATTATTTTTTTGGGTGTTTTTGGATCATTTTAATACGCTGATGTTAAAAATAAATTTTTTAAAAATTAAAAAAATACTATTTTAATGCATTTCGAAGTGAAAAACACTTTAAAAAACAACCACTATCACAATGTCAAACACTACCTAAAAACAACTGGCCAACTTCTATTAAAAGAAGAATGAGGGTTTCTGAAATTTCCACCAAATTTTGAGAGAAAATTCTCTCTCTTTTTTTTTTTTAATGATGTAGTAGGTAGATTTAAGCAATTACTTCAAAGGGAAACATGATCTCAATGGATTTGGGAGGCAAAGATAAAAGAAAAGGAGTGAAAATTATAGAGAGAGAAAGCTTAAAGCCTAGGGAAAGAAAGAAGAATTTGGAAAAAACTTGTTGAAAGGCTTGTTTAAATCCATTCTAGATATCTTCAGGTAAGTGATTTTACTTTTATTTCTTGTTTATGATGAGTAATTTGAGGAATTGATAAGTATTTTTTTTTTGGGTTGAAAATCATGTTTAAAATGACTTCAATGTTGTTGTTAATGATGGGTATATGATTTCAACTTTAATTTCTTGGTTTTGTTAGTATTGAGTTGTGTTGGGTTACGGTTTAGAAGAGTTTAAAATGTGTTTATTATTAAAAGTATAATTAATGATGTTGAACCAAGTTAGAAATTAAAGAAATGAATTTTTGAAATTTTAATCCAACAAGAAACATAATTTTAGTTACATCCGCCACTCATATTAAAAATTGCATGCTAGACTGTTCTAAAACTTATCAAAATCTAAATTTTTTTAAATTATTATTCAAATAATACAATAAACATTATTATATCAAAAATACATATAAAAAATCCCCACGTCATGACTCCAGTTTCATGGCTATGGGCTTTGAGTAGGGGTGATCATTTTCAGTTCAGTTCGGTTTGGTTTTATAAAAAAAAATAACTAAACTGAATTTTTTTAAAAACCGAAACCGGGTCAAACCAACCGGTTTTGGTTCGGTTTTTTAGAGAAAAAACCGATTCAGGCTCGGTTTTTTTGGTTTTGGCTCGGTTTGGCTCGATTTTTGCGTTTGGCTCGATTTTGGCTCGTTTTTTCTTGGCTTCATTTTGGCCTTTCAGTTTTTTCTTGGTTTTTTGCTTATAAAACTGAAACCAAACCAAACCGGTCAGTTTTTTTTAAATTTTAATCGATTTAATTATTTTTTTCAGTATGATTTTTTTAATTTTCTCAATTTAATTAATTTCTCAATTTTTTTACTCCCTCTTCACTTTTAGAGGAAACTGGACATTTAGAGGAAACTGGACAAGCTAGATACCTTACAGATTTGATCGCTAGGAAGCCTTCCATTATTTTCACCTGAAATTCATCCACGTGGCCCCCCCCTGTCAATTCACTACTAACACGTACTGAAAAACCTACCTGATAATTTGTGCCGTCTTGCCAGCCAAAATGGGATGGGAACTGGAACCCTGAAACTAAAGTGAAATTGCTGTCAATGACTAGTTGACAACTCCTCTCAGGCAGTCTGCTACTTCCTACAAGCCTACAACCGTACAAGGTGTCTACCTCGTCAAAATCATAATCCATCTAAAGCTGTCCGAGGTTAATTATCAGACTTTGCATATTACTGCTTTACTGTAGGAGAGCGGTCTCCTATCTATGATAAGTTGAAAGGAACCGTGGATGCTCATCATGCAGCTCACCACAGCCGTAGGTAATTGGCCAAAACAAGAGGAGGAGGAGAAAGGCTACATGCTAGAAGAATTCTAGGCACACTAGACCATTATCTACCCAAACTCGAGCTACATCAGCGAAAAAAACCCAGCTGAGATACAAAAATTAAGACCAGCAATGGCGGACCATTAGAAAAGAAATATGAAGAAGATTTCACATTTAATTTTCCTAAGATGGTCACAAACGCAAACTCTTCAAGTGGAAAAGCGAGCTTAACTGCATCCATAACAAAAAAAAATATAAAGGAAAGACAGCAAGATAAATCTCTAAAGCTATCACATGAGCAGAGAGAACGGCAGTTTTCCTTCTCAAAATAGTTATCGCTCCATCACAAACCCATCAAAATTCCAATCTCTTACAAGGTCTCTTCTCACAGCACGACTACGTACTAGTCGCGGGGGTCCTGTCATGTCATCATTACCTGGACTAGATGGTTGTGGGGTCACTTTGGATGATGATGCAAAGGAAGAGTTTGCTCTGGGAGGAGGAAGAGATAACTTCCTGGTTATGCAGTTGGCAATGGCAGAACATCTTCCTTCGTTGTCTGAACTTGAGACTGAGTAGCTTCTAAAGGAGTGTGATGGACTTTCTACGCTGTGGCATACAAGACATGCTAGACTCATATTTTGTCCACTATTTTCAGATCAAGGATATGTCTTTCTGCAAGTAATACGCCAACAGAAAAAAGAACAGATCAGTATTTTGATAAATAAAACTTGGCATATCAAAAAAGAAAATCCATGAATTGCTTCAACCAAAATGTATATTCACTTCTTCTTTCCTGGTGGACAGATGCAATTCCGAAAGCTGACAAAGCAAATCCTCTAGCTCTCCTTTTACATATTTTAGCTATTCCTTAAGTGGATGATGACAATGCATTCAAATGACACTAACTTTCAATAAAGTAACACGAGCAAAAATAATTTGACTTTCTAACACCGATCACCAGGAAATTCATGCACCAAGATTAAGGACAATAATTGGGTATATAGTGGGTGACAATACAGGGTTGGTAAAAACACTAGCAACAACAGAGATTGGTTGGGAATGCGAAGAGTCAATCCTTGCTTAACAAGAGAACAACTTATTCCAGCTGACCTGTAAAAAGCACCAAATCCTGTCTCAGTAACTATTCAGGTTTTCCAGTTAGATACCGTTAGCAGCATCCATGATTTATCTATTAGTGACTACAGTTAACTTTGGAAGGTAGTAAATTATCATGACATGATTACCTAATTACCCAATGTGATGCTACTTGTAAACTGAACATTAAGAATTTTGTCTGTCTGCCCCAGATTATTAATCCACGCATCAAATATCCTTTTGGCATAAGATTTTCCTTCTTAAAGCCTTGCATATTGAAAAAAAGAAAAGAAAAGAAAAGAGAAAGAGTTGATGGTAATAAAGATAAACAAAGCTGCAATTTTATGGACAAGCTAGATAGAGCTACAATAGGCTTCCATTAACACAGTAACATTTCTTAAGCGGATCCTAGAAGCAGACCATTCTATCATTTTATTGCTTTCTCACTGCACTCTTCACCATTGAAGCTAAAGACCACAAGCTTCATTTGTCATATTTCATCCTATCTCAAGTACACTGCAACTTCAATCCTCAAGTGGATCCTGCCTTTCCCCAGGCATGAAACTGTAATACAAAGTCAGAAAATTCCAGCCCAAAAAAGATGACTAAACTACTAAAATCTATCACTTGATGCACCTACTTCAAGATTACAATATGTCATGAACAAAGAAACTAGGTTCATCTTCTAAGATAATAATGCCAAAGGAATGAATATGCCTATAGAAATGGTCATATCAGACCTAAGAATCGGCAAAGTGTTAAACCCTGGACTTGATAATAATGGAATTCCTGAAAATTGAAAATTGATCATGAATTGAGTGTATGTTAGGGAAAATAGTGCATCCTTAGCTTTTTAGGGAGATACCCCCTTTTGCACTACAATCCAAAAAGGCATTAAATGCCATCCCCTCCGTGAATACGCTTGTTATAGTACTCTCAGCAATGTTTCTCTTCCAGAAAAAGTAAACGATATTTCTATAGGCTGACTGGTATGGATCAAAAATTACTATGACGAAACCTATAATTCATGATAGCCAATCTATTGCCATGCTTTGCTACCCGAGTACTTCACAACAGGATTCTCTACACTTCACATCCACAAGCTAATCATCTTTCCTTGGATTTGCAATATGCACCTCCAAAGCCAGCAACAACTAATCAGCACCTCCAAGTCCCACCTTTTCTCTACTAAATAAATCAAATAGATTTTCATAGCAAGAAAGGTTATTTCTATTTGCAGCCATACAAGCCATACGGCATCCACATAATACCATACGAGGGGGTGTTCAAGAAACTACAAAGAAGATCAAGCAATTCATATAAGATCTTTGTTAGGAGTCTACTTCTAATGTTCCCCCTTCATACACTTCAATTTTTCTCCATGATCTCATGGGGCACAATCCATTGAAATTAGAGGTTAGAAAAATTCACACATGGGGACAAATCGGCTGCAACATTTACACCAAAGAGCATGTGTCATAGCAGTTAGTTATGATATGGGAAAGAAAAGCTAATTTCCAATACAATTTTCAATCATGCTAGGAGTAGAACAGCCCAAGCCCCACCTCAGTAGCCAAAAACACAAAGAACCAATAGAGATTATCTATAATCCACACATAACAGGTAAAGAGGGAAGCAAAAGAGTAAAAGAAACTCATCAGCAATATGCTAACATTATAAACCCATTAACCAAAATCCCAATTCAACACTGTCCATTAACCAGTTAATCACTAAAACTAACCTGTTCAATCAAAACAAAGAAAACCCATCTCCAAAATCATAAATTTATTCCCATATTTGGCAAATGAAACACAAAAAAAGATTAATAAACCCACCAAACAGAAACACATGCAAACAGACATGAATTAAAACAGAAGAGATCTAAACAAAAAGACAATTATGTTCAAATGATTGAGATCCTAGAGAAAGAAACCTTAAAAAAGAAACGGGAGTCACTCTTGTAATGGTAGTTTGCAGTGTTGTGGAGATTCCAGGGGTGGGAGAGGTTGAATATAACATTAAAAGATCCGAAAGATCAGAGCTCAGTTGTCATTATATCTTTAAGAGTTTTGAACGATTAATTATTTATTAGTGTGCGCTTTTGTCTTGTCAGCTCAGCCTCTCTCTCTTCTTCACTACTTGTACTTGGGTTTGTTACCTAGCTATTATTTTGGGTCTGAATACTGACCAGTAAGTCGGTCTCAATAAACAATTTTATTTTGATGGGCATATCCCAGCCAATTCATTTATCCACTAAAACTAAGTTTATGATTAATATTGTTATTAAAAGTATTTTTTATATTAAAATATATTTTTTATTTTTTAAATAAACACGTTAAAATAATTAAAAATTACTAAAAAAATTAATTTAAAATTTTTTTTTTAAGTGAAATATATTTTTAAAACACATCCAAAAATAAAAGTGATTGAATATGATATTATTGTTTATTTTTGCATTTCAAAAATATTTTTAAAAAAATTTAATTTTTTTTTATTTTTTTCTTTTATTCAAACAAATATTTTTTTGCTGATATCAAAAATAATTTTAAAAAATAAAAAATATATTATTTTTATGCATTTTTAAGTGAAAAATACTTTGAAAAATAATCACAATCATACTCTCAAACACACTAGTTTTCGAGCTGCTGTTTAACTTGTTTTTTTTTTATAAAAAATTGATTTTTTTAATTATTTTTTTGAATTATTTTGATGTGCTGATACCAAGAATAAATTTTTTAAAATTAAAAAATTATTTTAATATAATTTTAAGTAAAATATATTTTGAAAAACAACTGCTGATACATTCTAAAACACCTCATTTAATCACTAAATAAAGTAAGATTAGAATTCTTGAGCATATTTTTAAATACATACTTTTATATTTAATTAACTTGTATATTAATCGAGACTCATTTTTTAAGATAATTTTAAAATCGCATATTAACATCATTTTAATATATTAAAAAGAATTTAATAAATTTATCTAAATATTAATTTTAATGTTTGAATCAAAGAAATTAAGAAAGAGAACATACCTCTTTCACCATTGAGCTAGTTCTTTATAACTCATCCCAATTAAAAATTTATTAATTTTATTAATCTTTAATGATTCCGTCAAACTTAATTTAAACCCAATAAAATTAGAATTAATAATTTCACAATATGGTTTTAGTAAAACTAATTCATCAAGATTAATTATGTGTTTGTTTACATGATTTTAAAAGTGCATTTTAAATTGTTTTTTATTAAAAAAATATTAAATTGATATTTTTTCAAATGTTTTTTATTTACTAATATCAATAAATTAAAAATTTTAAAAATATTATTTTAATACATTTCAAAATAAAAATACGCTAACTTTAAAAAGATTTTTAGACTTATCACTTTAATTTTTATTTTTTATTATTTGGCCAGGAAATGGGCAGTCAGAATCCCTTCAGAAGAAAAGGGCTTCGATATCATAAGGGAAAATTAACAATAAAAAAAAAACCTAAAAAATCCTCACACTTTCACTATTCTTTGTACTGGTGATTGGAATCATTTTGCCCTTTAAAAAAAAACATTATTTAACCTATTTAACGCATCCATATTTTATTTATTAATTTTTAAAATATCTTTTACTTGGTAATATATTTAAATAATATTTTATTATTATTTTTTAAAATTTATTTTGAATATGAATACATCAAAGTAATTAAAAAATAAAAAAAAATTTTGAATTTTTTTTTAAAACACAACATAGCTGCCAAGACAAATAAATTATTCATCTTCAATAATTACCACAAGTTAATGTCGAAAACCCTAAACCAACCTTGTTTATTTTTGTGTTTTAAAAGTATTTTAGAAAAAAAATTAATTTTTTTTTAATTTTTTTACTTCAAATTAATTTTTTTATATTTTTAGATCATTTTGATGCGCTAATTTCAAAATTAATTTTAAAAAAAATAAAAAAATATTATTTAAATATATTTCTAAATAAAAAAATATTTTAAAAAACAATTACAACTACACTCCAAATCAAACTTTTCTAGTTTCTTGAAAAATCACTAAGAAAGTAAAGAGCTAATTTTTGAGGTAATATGGTGACATAAATAAATATTTTCAAGAAACATACTCATACCCATTAAATCAAATTAATTATTTTAATCTTTATAAAACTTGAAAATTAATCTAATACCTTGCTTATCTAGAATCTAGTATAAGTTAGATTTTATTTCAAATTATTTTTTTTTGTTAAAACAATATTATTATTTTTAAAATTATAGCTTAGTTTAACCTAAAATCAACTCGCCAACCTGCCACAAGAGGTTAAATCGCGCACCCAATTATTTTTTATAAATATGATGCTGTGTCAGGATTTGAACCTCAAGATATATTCACCACCACATACATACATACATACATATTTTTTATAAATATGATGCTGTGTCAGGACTTTTTAACGCTCAACTTGGATGCAGTATTGACCAACCACACACTCCCTTTAGACACACACACACACACACACACACACACACACACACATACATACATACATACATACATATAGCTCCTTCAACTTCTTTAACGCTAACTTGGATGCAGCTCTTGATCAACAACATGATCTTCGTCATCAAAATCAAAAATGGCACGATCATCTCATCCAAGGGATCCAGTACCTCAACAAAATCTTCAAATATCACCACATGGGCCACGCGTGAAACCCTAAACGACTAGCTTGTTTCTTTGCAAAATCAATCACAGAAGAACCAGTTTTTGTGGCAATATCATGACATAAAAATACATCCTCAAGATTATGCATGTCGGAGACCATGCCGGACTTGAAACTAGTGCGAGAATCAGTTGAGGAAACAGGTTGAGAGAAGGAACTAGGCATGGCTAGTGTAAATCGTGCCTAAATATCTTTTTTATAATAAAGATAATTTTTTAACAAAAAATAAATCAACATTACAACTGTTTTTTTTTTTATAAGAAATCAAAGCTACAATTTATAATAGCCATTTTAATATTTTGCATTAATTTGTGATAATCTAATTGTAGGGTATTAATTTTATATTATTAAATTAAAATTATCATAAAAAGTTATATTGTTGACCCAAAAAATATTTATATTAAAGTTATAAATATTTGGTAAAATAATAGTATTCGTGAGAGAGGCTCATCACTAGCCCGGTTGAAAGAAGCATGATGAAATCTGGTTCCTTTTTATAACCGTAACGGCCATGAAAGACTTCCCTTTCATCCATGTTAATTTCCTTTCCTTGTGTTCAAAGGATTGGAATCGTATGCTTTGGCTAGGTTTCCTCTTCCATTCCGGATTAAAGCACACAGTTCTTTAGGTCTCTATCTATAAATTCAAGTCATAACAATACATGTGAAGTCTCTCTATCCATCCATCTATTACTTACACGTCGATCGTCTTGTTTCTCCCTTTTCAATCGTTTCTTCAATGGCGCTTGCAAGAGTTGATGAAACCCTAATTGCAGTTAGCACCACTCTGGTTAATCCAGACAACAACACTGAACCCATGTTTCTTGTTCAAATCTTGTCGGAAAGTAGGAAAGAAACACGGGTTAGAGTCAGAGGACAATCACTAGTGGATGATAACCGGCTAACTGCTGCTGACCCAACTAGTTATTTCTTCCAAATCCCTTGTCAAGTTGTTGCTCAGCCCGCTTCATGCTTTCATTACGTTGCCCACATGATTTCTTGCTCCGATTTTAGCGCTTCTTTATCCAACGATTTGGCCTCAAAGATTGCTGCCTTTTCTGACAATCTTGTTAGGGCCGGTTGTTTTGGATTCTTCGTGTTGGCTCATGTGAAGGTCCTGGAGGAAACTGTTCATGTCGTGGAGCCAATATTTGACACAGATCGACATGTAACCGTCTCAACGGGTGCGTCGAAGAGAGTGTTAAAGAAGTTGGAGAAGGAGAGGTTCTACACGAGGCAGGGGCAGAGCAATGGTGATTCTTCCGGTGGTACTTGTGTGGTTTGCTTGGAGGATTTTTCGAGTTCGGGGAAGCTATCAAAGTTACCCTGCTCTCATGTCTTTCACGAAAAATGCATCATTCGTTGGGTGCTCAACTCCAAATCCTGCCCACTTTGTAGAAGTCAAGTGGAATAGCAGACGATTAACTCTAAATTGACATTAATTAATTAGCTTGTAGTTAATTATTTTTGTCTTTTGGAGAATTATTATATTCTTAATCTGTTGGTGCTCGAGAATGTATTGTTGATCAATTTTTGTATTCTATATGTGCAATTGTTCGTGAAAATCTAAGAACAAACAATTACTGTGTGTTCATTATCTACTTTTACTCTTATTTTAGCTTTAGAAATGACCAATGACATCAACTGAAACCCTTTAAAACAACGTGAGCAAGGCTGTGACTGCCTCCGCCCCAATCGATTGTCCAAGCAACTTCTCCTTTTCTTTCTGTTTCTTGATCTCTTCTGCGGCTTCAGCCAAGCAACGGAACAAGAAAAGTCTTTCAAACGAAACTCATGGCATTGTCACATATCAGAACTCTCTGATGAAATCCTCGAAAGAATCTTGCGCAAACTCCCAATTACAACTCTTATAGAATGCAGGTACGCTTGCAAGTCATCATTTCAGATTCTCATTTTGGTAAGCTTCAATTCTTAACAGGAGACCCCCAGTGCCTTATCCTCTTGACAGAAAACAACGAAAACGTTCCTTGTGTTGAATTTAAGGGAAAAACTTGCTACCTAACTGAGGCACAAAAAAATGTGTAAGGTTATAGTACCATCCCCTTTCCTTAACTAATCTAGCAGTTGATCATTTGCAATATATCTTGTAGTATATTGGAATTTGCAGTTTCAGTTTTTGTTCAGTGCTATAAGAAACCGATGCAACTGTCCTACATTGTGACGTGCTTTCAGTTTACTACTGAAGGATCAAAGTGTCTGATTGGGTATATCACATGAGACTTCTTTACAGTCCTGTCTATGTTGCTGCCTTCTTTATAGCATGCAGGGGCTTGGCTACAACCGTTCCATATGTGACTTATTATTGTCCCTCTATTTTTTCCCGACAAATATTTAACAGCATGCTGTGATAACAGTATAACTTTAAACAATATAATTTAGTAACTTGTTACATTTTTTCTTTATATTCACAAGTTTTTTTTTTTTGTTATACCATATAAGACCGCATATGCTAAATCTATATAAAGAATGCTGCTCTTTTACATCCATCACATTATGTCGATCCCAACTAGTTTTTCATCTGAAAGGGTTTGGGTATGCTTGAGGATCGGTATATTCATTTCAATTTAATTTATGGGATAAAAGGATGTAATGGAGTCCCATACATGTTCTTGTACATCTGAACACTATAATGTTGGTCAACATACTAGGTAATATTAAGATGCTTTTCTGCACAACATGCAATAACATGTAAACAAGATTGATGAGATCTTTGCAATTACCACATGTGCATGTTCTGTTTGCCAACTTAACTATTCATCAAACTTTTTCTTCTTCATGTGGTGAATTAGGCTAGATTTTTATCATTTCATGCTTAATACCAGTGTGCATGTCCGATATTATACAAATACCATCACAGTCACCTATAATATGATATTAAAGAAGTTACAAGAACCATCTCCAATTGATATTATTTTTTTCTTCAACTAGTGCATAAATCAAAGGTAAAGTCATATTATTTGCATCAAAATCAACTACAATCAATAACTTTTCACTAAACCTTATAAATAGATGGGTGCCATCTACATTGATAATTGGCTTATAAGAAAACCTTTTAATTGCAGGATCAAATCTCCAAATAACTCTGCCAGAAATAATTATTTCACTATCAAGTTGTCGATTATATTTCCACTCAACAACATTCTCAAGATTTGATTTTTGTAATGCCAAAAAAAATCTAGGTAATATTTCAAATGAATCCTCACGGGTATCAAATTCCTCAAATATCTTTTGTTTTGCAGCTTATGCCTTATAGTAATAAATTTTAAACTTATAATGCAATTTGGCTTTTTTCCTCAAGTAATGTTATTTTGAATAAGAGTTAAAATCACTGATGCAATAAATTTTGAATCAAGTTGAGGGTGGTCTTTTTTTTATGTTTGTATTGGTACATGTGTGTTTATCTTTCAACTTTACAAACTCAAAGGAATCTGATATTTTATGGTATCTCCTATACAAGTACTATTAACATTCAAGTGCATGAACACATTGTTATTGAATAAATATTTTGTTTGAATGTTGAACTCGATATTTAAGTGAATGTGCAATGTGTCATTACCTAACAATATTTACTAAATAATCTTTAGTGCTGAAAGTTTGTCCAACTACCAAATCAACATTACCAATTAAATTTAGTAAATAGATCTATCATTACAAATTATGTCATCTACTAAAGTATCAAAACCAAATTATGAAACATGAGGCCTCATTATCTCGTCACCATCATCTAATGTTACAAATAAATCCATAACACCTTCATGTTCATTATCATTAGGTGCAAATGAGTCATACCTACACTGATTACAATTTACAATTTTAATCCTATTTTCATCTCAAATTCCCATAACTATATCTTTTAGTGACCTGGACATACTAGCACTAGTAAAATATGATGATTGTCTAAGTGGCTGAGCATATATGGGTCTAGATATAATAGTATTTCCATGATATTATATAAACTTTTATGTTTAGGTCAAATACTCACATACAACTTCATGTTCCATCCACTTTGGATGAATGATTCCATCGTATTCCTAAAATTCACATCACATGCAATCAATACAGGACAATACTGATGTTCCCCAACAAGAAACCTCTTAGTGATATCCTTATTTCAACATCATTATAATTCAACACAAGTCTTTCACATATACTTTGTTTGATATCTTCTGATGACATGCCTTTATTAGCATTCAAGAACATATAATTTTTATCAATATAAGTGATACTATTATTCGTATCAGAAATAATAGTACCACCATAATGACATAACATAAAAAAGTTGGAAGATATATTCTGTAAAATAAGAATACCTATTTAATAAAAAATAATTTATCTCATAATTCATCACAAACCCTAATTGCTATTACTTAGACTTTAATAATATCAATAAAAACATATCTAATTGTATCAATTAAAACTTAAATTATCTTAGTTGAAACAAAACCCCAATTACAATTATTTTTATCAGAATTCAATGCAAACTTGAGTTGTTATGATTTCAACCATAACTTTATTAATAACATCAATTGATTAAAAGCTATCTAATTACATCAATTAAAACAAAATTTATCTCAATTCAAATAATATTGTCAAATATAACAAGTAACCTCGAAATTCAATTTAAACCATAATATCTCTAATTCAAACCTAATTGATTTTACAAATAACATTAATCGCATAAAAACACATATAATTGCTTCACTCAACCCCAAAACTATCTCAACATCCATAAAATATCCAATTATCAAACACAACATGAATAATCATAAATCAAAACTCAAAACTTCTCAATTGAATAATGAAACCCATAAAATTTAGAGACAATGTAGTTGTTTTACCTTGATTTTTTTATGGCTAGATGGCTGTTTTACCGCTTGTTGTGGCGAGGAGGCTGCAAATCAAGCCTAGGTCGATAGTTTGCAACCATATAACAATAGTTAGACTCGTGCAGACAAGAGGAACATGATTTTGGTGTTTTGGTGGTGGATTGAAGGCTATTTTCAGCATTTAGAGGCTATTTTGGTGGTGGTTTTTGGTTTCTAGGGTTTTTTCTTTTCAAGGAGCGGTGGCTATTGAGAGCTGAATGGTGTTTAAATACCCATTGCAACCACGATTTTGAATCACGATTGTATACGTAACCACAATTCTAAATCATGGTTTTGTTTAAAGCTGTGATTCTGAATAGCAGTTATGTAAACAAAGTCATTTTCTAATATTTTTTAAACCTATGTCATTTTCATGAAATTTTATGCCGATGACGTCATATTTCAAACTTTTTTTTTCTAAACATCACATAAGAATTAGGTGCCGAACTAGAAAATAATTTGTAGATGTCTCACTTTTACAAACAAATACGATTCAAACTCAAACCACCCAATAGGCCACCCCATTTATCTGAATGGCTAGGAAATTTTATGCTAGGGTAATAGGAAAACATGGAGCTAGCATTAGAGAAATATGTGTTTGGAAGCTCTCTAGTTGACAAATATAACAACAAATTTCTCCATCTTGTAAGTAAATAGATTCCTCTTTTCAGCAATATCACATTGCACAATACCATTCAATCTCTATGTTTATAAACTACCCACCACTATCTAGAATAATTGCAACCTTCAAGTTAGTATCCCTATATAAAACTCATAAACCATCAACAAAGCCTCTCGAAAAGAATCTTGAAAATGAAAGCTCTTATGTGTTAGTACCACTAATCTTAGGTTCAACAATAACAACTATATCAACTTTATTAATCCTAACAAGATCAGCATTAATGTGGTGAAAATCAGAGCTAGCAACTCTTTGTAATTCGAATACATTACATTAAATGATGGAATCAATAGAGCAATGATAAAAGGAGAGAAGATGTATAATGAAAGGTTAGGTTTCACCCACAACTGAAATAACTGTCAAATAACCATTTCAACCCAATAGCTTAAGTTGTTAAGTAAGGTCCCAATATATAATTTCTATTTTTTTTAACACACCCCCTCAAGTGAAAGCTTTTTGGGCTTGAAACTTGCATAGGCTCATAGTACCTTGTACTTAATTTTTATCAAATACATGGGGATGATGAGATTTGAACTCGTGACCGCTTGATCATCAAGGCTCTGATACCATATCAAAGAATCATCTCAACCCAATACCATGTTAGAGAATATATAAATCATATCTTGAGACCTTACCTAACAGCTTAAGCTATTGGCCTATTGGGTTAAGATGGTTCTTTAACATGGTATCAGAGTCTTGATGACCAAGTAGTCACGAGTTCAAATCTCACCATCCTCATTTATTTGATAAAAATCAAGCACAAGGTAATATGAGTCCGTGCAAGTTTCAAGCCCAAAGAGCTTTCACTTAAGGGGGTGTGTTAGAGAATAATATAAATCATATCTTGGGACCTCACCTAACAGCTTAAGCTTTTAGTTTGAATTGGTTTTTTGACATGGTATTAGAGCCTTGATGACCAAGCGGTTACGAGTTTAAATTTCACCATCTCCATTTATTTGATAAAAATTAAGCACAAGGTAGTGCGAGTTTGTGTAAGTTTCAAGCTCAAAGGGCTTTCACTTGAGGGGATATGTTATAGAATAATATAAATCATATCTCGAGATCTTACCTAACAACTTAAGCTATTAGGTTGGTATGGTTTTTACCATATCATCATTCTCGGCTTTGCCAACCCTATCAACCCTATACGTAAGAGAATTTGGGTCAGGAGGTTTAGAAGGAGGCAGTAGTATTTCAAAGAGCAAGGTTTTTTTTCCTCCAGTTCTAAGCATTAAACTGAGGAAAAGCTTTTCTAAGATCCTTCTCTATAGTAGCATTTGGGAGGAACTATGGAATTGGGTTTTGCTCCAAGACCAACCAATTTAAGGTTACTAAACTTTTCCTTGATAATGAATCTTTTATTTAGGAAGCTAAGGTATATATTATTAGAAAGTAGTGTAAAATTATTATTAAAATTTCACTACCAACTTAAATCTTAAATTAATAAAATTAAATATAAGATAGTTATAAGTACATATAAGTTTTAAATTTAAAAAGTTTTTATTTGAAAAGATAAAAATTATTTTTGAGTTTTGTTATTTATATTAAATTTTTAGATTAAAATGGTTTGTTTTGTAGTTATATTCTTGGAATTGAGAACTAAATAGACATGAACATGATGGACAGTTCTGATATAACTAAATCACCTGTTCCAAGTATCTGTCTAATTGATTGCAGATAATAGTAAACTTTTGAAGATGTAGCTCCTGCACCTCTCTGCTGCAAAATGATGGAAGTAATCGGTTTTGTTCTTGTTCTACATTTCTATCGATGTTTTGTATTTAGGGGTAATTATTTACAGTTTGATTCAATTTTTATATATATAAAAAAATTAAAACTGATTTTTTTAAAAAAAGAAATTAAAACCGAACCAAAACCGGTTCAAACTGACCGGTTTCGGTTCGATTATTTTAGGGAAAAAACCAGTTCAAACCGGTCTAGCTCGGTTTTTTTCTGGTTTTTTTTGGTTTTTCCTGGTTTGACTCGGTTTTTTTCTGGTTTTTTTGTTTGGGTTCAGTTCAGTTTTTTCGGTTTCAGATTTATAAAACCAAAACCGAACCGAACCGGTGAGTTTTTTTAAAAATCTAATTGGTTTTTTTCTACGATTTGGTTTTTTTCGTTTTTTTTTTCAATTTTCTCAATTTAATTGATTTTTCATTTTTTTTCTTACCCCTACTTGTATTTCAAACTCAACACCAATTCTCCTGCAAATATTTCAACTTCCATCTGCAGGATATGACAATAAACAAACTCAACATGCAGTCCATTCACCTCTTTGAGTTCAATGGTCTTGATTCTTAAACCATAAGACCTTCGAAGACGCGCTCATCATGTCTTTATGGTTCCATCATCTTTGAGAGTGGGACTAATCTTGCATTTCATATTGCTCACATATAGTTTTTCTTTCCCAGGTTCAGAGAGCATTAGTAATACATATGCAGTTCTGGTGTACGTCTAAGACCTAACACACACATATTACAAATGATATTCTGCTGTAGCAAGCAACTACACTGAATGAACTGCCTGTGTCTGACTTGAAACGTTCAAATAAAAGAGCGCAGTTCCATGTGTCCACTGTTCATTTCCTGAAGAGAAGGTCCAGACTGATGATAGGAAGCAGAGATGCTGCAGTTTGCTCCAAGTGTGCGGCAGTGTTTTTTCTGCAGTATCCTTGTCTCCTATCCATCCCACACATTTGTTAATACCTTATTCAATAAACCTACCCAATCCCTGTCTTCACACCAACCATTCCTGGACCATATTTATGCAGAGCTCAATTCCTGTCGCCAAAATTATTGGGAATTGGTAGCTTCGGTTTTTGCTCAGTGCTATGAGACCAACGCAACTCTCTGATATTGTGACTTGCTTTCAAGTTATCTGTGAAAGATCAATGTGTATATGAGGTAACAGGCTAACAGCCGTGATTTTAATGTCCAAACTGCAGCCTCACTGCTGACCATTTTCCCTGTGAATGAGTTACTGCCACGCCACAAATTTAATGACCAGTTGAACTGACGAGGTGCGCATATTGTAAGAATTAGGATTTAGGTCTAGGAATAGTGTAACAGGGCTGTCTAGTTTATTTCTCGGAACAGTTAAAAACTATTCATATTTAGAATTTATTAAAAAAAAATCTCTTCATAATTTAGCTATAATTTTAGGATTAGTAAAACTTTGATTTGTTATTGTTTTGCTACATGCTACTCATGAACAGGAAGCATTTGTGGATAGTTCCTACTTGTCCTATCAAGTAAATTAAAATTTCAGGTGTGAAAGTCAAGCTATGTTATTAATGCATGGAAGACCAAGTAATAAATGTCACAGAAGAAGTAGGTTGCATTGAAAATTCATCGAAGACTCTACTCGTTATAAATTGACCATTCCTTGCCTCTCGTTCTACACAAATAATCTTTGGTCCAAACTTGCTACAACTTTGATCAACATGGCTAGTCATCAGATAATAAACTCAAGACTGCTCTTATTGACCATCCCTATACTTGCTTGTGTCTTTCCATGTAGCTGTTATGCTAGGGCAACAGATAAAAATGGAGCTCGCATTAGAGGGATGTTTGTGTTTGGAAGCTCTCTAGTTGACAATGGCAACAACAACTTCCTCAAAAACTCAATGGCTAAAGCTGATTTCTTGCCATATGGAATAGACTTCCCTTATGGGCCTTCTGGTAGATTTACAAACGGGAAAAATGTAATTGACGTCCTTTGCGACCAGCTTAAGCTTCCTTTAGTTCCTGCTTTCACTGACCCCTCAACTAAGGGAACGAAAATTATCCATGGTGTCAACTATGCTTCTGGTGCTTCTGGCATACTCGATGACACCGGACTGCTAGCAGTAAGATGGCCTCATTTTTTCTTCTTATGCTATCATTTCCTCCTTCTTGTACATGTAATACATATACATTAACTTCTATCGATCATAAAATGATAAGCTTACTGCATGAATGTGGCTTAAACGCTTAATGACTTGCATTCAGGGCAATGTTATCAGCTTAAATCAACAAATCAGGAATTTTGAGGAGGTCACACTGCCATTTTTAGAAGCTGAAATGGGATTCCAAAGAAGAGAGTTACTTCCGAAGTATTTGTTTGTTGTGGGATCTGGAGGGAATGATTACTCATTCAACTACTTCCTGAGACAATCCAATGCAAATGTCAGTGATCTTGAAGCCTTCACTGCCAACCTGACAAGGAAACTGTCGGGGCAACTTCAGGTGCATTGATCAATTTCTTATCTTCAGCTAGAAAACTATGGACATTTTGGTCTGCATTTAAATTTAAATTCACAGTTCGTCACTTCCTGCTGGTCTTCCAATTATATAGAACACCAATATTTTCAAGATTTCTTTTTCCTTTTCTTTTTCTTTTTCTCGTAGTTTTTATTGTCTCTCTACTTTTGACTCAAGTATAGCATGGATAAAAATAAAAACTAGGGTTATTAAACTCTAAGGTTACATTCTGAAATTATAGAAAAATAGACAGAGAAAAACTATAATATTTTATGGAAAGTTTTAATTCCATAATCCAGCGGAAAGAAATAGTCTATAAAACTATTTAAACAAAAGAAAAACATCAAGATTAAATTAAGGGTTATAATCTAAGTAGGAAAATAAAGAAATTCTCAAGCAATAACTTCCAGCAGGTCCAATTCCGAACTCGGATTAAGTTATCATGTTTTTATCAAAAGATCATTTTAACATGTTGATACCTCTTCTTGAACTATGACTTTGCTCATGGTCACCTTTCCTTTCTTTCGTTTTCTTGAAATTTCACCCTTTTATTTTTAATTAATTGAATTGAGAGCGTGTTCTTCGTTCAATAATTGTTTGTTTAAGGATTACTACACAGTATACACCTAACTTTCTACTTTAGTTCTTCGCATTAACTATTTTTGCCTTGGTTGTGAAGAAGACTTGTAACTGAAAATGTCACTCTTGCCCTGAGTTTTTGAGACAGACACACACCAATGCTCGGGGTTCCATGCACCTTAAAGGACATTATTTGGTCAAGAGCCTTTATGGGCAACAAGGCCCTGGTTTCCATTTACCATTTCAATTACAGGATGAATTTGAACTTTCAACAAAATATCTTGTCTAAATTTTTCATGGCAGGATCATGTTTTACAGCTTTAATCAATACATTGTTGCTGCAGAAACTGTACAGTTTAGGGGGTCGCAAGTTTGCCTTGATGGCTGTTAATCCAATCGGGTGCAGCCCTATGGTCATGGCAAACCGACGGACACGTAATGGCTGCATTGAAGGGTTGAACAAGGCAGCTCACCTCTTCAATGCTCACTTGAAGTCTTTAGTGGATGTCAGCAAGGAACAAATGCCTGGCTCTAACGTTGTCTTTGTCAATTCTTACAAGATGATCAGAGATATTATAAAAAATCCCGTCTCCAGAGGTACATAATTTCTTCATTACCAAACACGTTAACCTGCTGCTAGATGATTATGACAGGCACAGTATCAGCTTCATCAGCTTCACGTCTTCTGTGAAACAGGATTCAAAGACACAAACAGTGCTTGTTGTGAAGTGATGTCCTTGAATGAAGGAGGAAATGGCATCCTATGCAAGAAAGAAGGGCAGGCCTGTGAAGACAGGAACATCCATGTCTTCTTTGATGGGTTGCATCCAACAGAAGCAGTGAATATTCAAATAGCAACCAAGGCTTATAATTCCAACCTTACAAGTGAAGTTTACCCCATTAATGTCAAACAACTGTCCATGCTTTAGCTCTGTTTCCCTGGCAGCTAATAATTTATCCAGATGGCTTGGTAATATAGTAGTAGGTTAGCTTTACCTTGGTATTCTGTGTTGTACTTCCTGTCTCTCTTTCTCTGTCTAAGCTTTCAATGGGATAGCAGCAAGAATTAATCTAATTTCCTGCATACAAAATTAACACCCCATTTCTCTCAATTATGCATACAGGTGATTACAAAATTCATCTGACATCTAGGATAAAAAAGTTAGAAGGAAACTATAATAAAGAGTCATGCTTGGTATTGTTATTATTCTGTTCCATAGAGATGACAATTAGAAATCCCCCAATAACAGGCCTATCTTGCAGAAATCCTACTTACAAATTTCAAAACTTAAACAAAGAAGAAAATAAGAGAAAATGAAACCCCACAATCTCCTCTTTTCTTTGTTTCTCTCTCTTATTTACTATCTCAATTGCACGAACAATCCAACCAGGCACCAATCTTTCAGCTTCAAACCAACCAAACATGGTCTTCACCAATCAACACATTCTACATAGGATTTTCTCAAGTGGGTTCATCTTCTTCTTTAACCATCAACTACATTGGTGGTATCCCAATTTGGACAGCAGGCAACACCACCACCATGGTTGACTCGAAGGGATTCTTTCAATTCCTATCCTCTTGCAACCTCCGCCTCCTCAACGGCTCTGGAACCTCTGTCTGAAACTCAAACACTGCTAGACCTGGTGTCACCACTGCTGCTTCACTTGATGATTTTGGTAATTTAGTGTTAAAGACTAGGACTTGACCTGTTTGGTCTTATTTGAAAACCCCACTGACACTATAGCACCAAACCAGACCTTTAGTATGAATCAAGTTTTAAGATTTAGGTCTTATTCTTTTAGGCTTGGTTTCGTTCTTAAAAATTTTAATTTTTTTTTAAAAAAATTTAATATAATTCATATGATTTGAATTATTTTGATGTGTTGATGTTAAAATAATTTTTAAAAAATAAAAAAAATTATTAATATACATTTCGGCATGAAAAAATTATTTAAAAAATAATCATTATCACATTACCAAACCCACTCTAAATATACTCTAAGTATGTATACTGGAATAAAGGGTTGAATTCTTCTGTTGATGCTAATTTCACTTCACCTCCATGAGTATGTATGTTTTGTTAGGCTTCTGCTTTTAAAGTAGATTATAAAAATAAGGTATTTGGTTGTATTTAAAGTATAGATTTATGTTTGTATGATCTATTAAAATTTATGGTTAAATCATAAGTTAACAAAAAAACAGCATTAACATATTTTTATTGAGGTGCAAACTCAATCTAACAAAAAACAAATATTATATTTTTTTATATGCTATGATCATTTACCCTAACAAAATTGATATCTTTCTTTTTATTGTTTTTATTCTAATGTATTATAATTGTTATGCAAATTAAAAAGAAATTAGTATCTTTTTTAGTATTTTAAGTTACACTTTTAATCAGCTTGATATCTTTCTTTTTATTGTTTTTATTCCAATGTATTATAATTATTATGCAAATTAAAAAAAAAATTAGTATCTTTTTTAGCATTTTAAGTTACACTTTTAATCAGCGTTTTTAAATCTTCTACCACCATTCTAATGTTGTTGCTACGCTATATAATATTGTTTTCTCTCTACCACTATAATTTGATGATCTCTCTCTTTTCTCTCTCAAACGAGGGATTAAAAACTTAAAAAAATAAAATTTTTGTACCACAATTGAATTGAAAACATATTGAGGGATCAAATATGTAATATTTTTTAAGTGTGAGGACTAAATCAAACTTTTTGTATGAACTCTGAAACCATCACCTATTTATGACACCTTTTATACTTTGGTCCTCTATCTTTTGATTTTATCTTTAGTCAACAAATTTGATTCAATTGCCCTTAAATTTGGTGTAAAATGATGCAATTACGCAAAAACAATTAAAAGACCAAATTGAAAACAAAGCAAAACTTTGAATTAGTTGGTCCATATTAAAATGTGACATTACAAATAGTGGTTTGTGCATTGGTAAAGTGTGGATTTGCATTAAGCTCATCTCTCATTTAAGCATGAGCATAGTAGCTAAATAAAGCACTACTAAACTCTTTGTCATCACACAATAAGAATATAAGAGTACCTGAATATATTTTTAGAGGTTTAACAAGAAAATATTTAACATAGAAAATTTACTCGAATCTATTGCCTTTAAAACCTAGATAAGTAGAATATACAATTATTATCTATGGAAATGACTATACAATCTTCTTAACATAACTCTTCTCAGCATGAAACAAGAAATGGAGAACCATATTTGAGTAAAAGAAGCAAGTATGACCAGATATGTACACCTTTATTTTTAGAGAGCAAAATCTTTCTAACACCATCAATCTAATACGAGGACTTACAAAAAATTACTAAGTGATCCATTTATGATTGCATGACATTTCATAGGATCCTAACCATACCTTTTACCACAACATGTTCTGAGGTATTGACTATCATTCAGAGAAAGGATTTTATGTGACATCCACCTTCTATAAAGAGTGGCACAAACACATGAAACCTAATAATTTCACTACGAAAATTGTCAATATACTAAGGAATTCCATGCCCTAAAAAAGAATGTAAAAAGATTGATCTTTAAGGGATACCTCCAATAATTTATAAAGAAAGAGATACAACTTGAATAAATAGAAAAATTTCCCCATGATGCACTACCTGAGATCGAATAATTTTTAGAAATCATGTCTTTATTATCTTTTAAAATTTTTTTAAAAAATTATTAATGTTTTTCCATGTCTCTAATATCTCTAATGAAAATCTTTATGAGGAGATCTTTATATCTCTATAAAAAATCTTTTTTGAAATGTCCATATATCCAAGAGAATTCTTCATATCTTTAAATGTGTTCCTAATATCTCTAACAAAAAACTTCATGGCAAGATCTATATTGAAATCTACTTGTCTCCATAAAACATCTCCTTCCACAATGATTTAACATTGCTTTCAAAATCACAAAGCATTTTTTATTTTCTGAGTAATATTGTTCTCTACTCTAAGAAGAACACATAAAACTGATTAAACTCTCGTCTCTCTTGCAAAACATTGAAAAAAATTATAAGAAGAACTCTTATGCAAACATGTAAAGGTAGCATCATTGTATAAAATAGTAAATATTTTTTTTCTCCACTTTTGTTCGCCAAGGCTTTGAAACATAATTATTTAAAAGAATTAGAGGAGTAAATGATGATACATGAAAAAGAAATCCTATCTGTTTAGGCTTGGCCTAAACAAATAGGCACCTTGGTTGTTTGGGCCTACAATTATGAATCTTGGCTATTAACAACTAGAATCCCTAAAAACTGCTAGGAATGGTCATTCTCAATAAAATGAATGTCTTGTGCATTTATTCTCTAAAATATGCACCTCTCCCAATATATATATTTTTGCATAAGTCAAAAACATTTTGTATATAGATATAACAGTAATAAGAAAACAAACAACATCTAATGGCCAAGAAAATAAAAAAAGAAATGGGCTTGTACAAAAAATAAAGCAGGAGAGAAAAAAAAATAAAATTAAGAAATAATAGGATGTTGGAGGCACTCCTAAACTTCGATGACTACACCCTTGATACCATAAAAAAGATCTTAATAGAACAAATATATAAGGTGGTTGAAGTGGACCACACAAACTATCCAGAAGTAATAGTTTAGCTGCTTGATTAGTGCATGCATTACATGTGTCAATAGAAAACCTATTAGCCTTCTGAGTGTGGTTCAAACAACTAACTATTCTAGTCATTAATGACTAGGCATTCTAGCTCGAATGACTACAAGTCTTTGTTATTCAAGCCTAGCTCAAATGACTAGAATTCAAGATATTCAATTTTTTGTTTGATCCCAAATCATCCTGGGTTGTCCAATACTTGTCTCAAGCACACACCTTTATATGTTTTTTTTGTTCCTAAGAGCCACACAAGTAAATTCTCTATGTAGGCAGAGCAAACACAACAATTTACTTTCCCTTGATGTACATTATTTTTTCCCTATGCATTTACTAACTTAAATATCGGAGTGTCCTCTGTTCCCATATTGGATTTGTTTTTGCAGGAAAGTTCATGAACTAGCTGTCAAGCCCAGTCCCTCTACCAGCCTAAGATCTTAACCATGGAGAGCCCAATTTAATTTGAATTTTTTTATGACTTTATCAGAAGAAATTATATATTATATATATTTAATCATTATCTAAATAAACCCAAACATTTATTGTGCATTAAGCAAATTTATTCAATTAATTTTATTCAAACTTAATAATAGGATAGCCAAGATATCATAAATTGAAAACAATAATAGGATAGCCAAGACATCATAAATTGAAAACATTTATTAAAAATTGACCATGATGAAATAAGTGGAGATTGTTGTAAATTTTATGATTTAGTCAATTTAGCAGCTAGACACTCTTATAGTTATTAAATTTGGTTTGATTTGGCGATTCAAGTCGATATTCTATCAACATAGAATCTAGTCTAGTTAGGTCTATTTTAAATAAAAATATTAAAATAATATTATTTTAAAATTAATTTTGAATGACTCGACAAACCCATGACATGAGGTTTGGATCGATCAAGACCTCGAACCTAACCCTAGAACAATGCACACCCCAATTTAGCAGCTTCATGGTGTTAAATCTAATGAGTAGAAGACGGGGATCGAGTACCATGAAATATAGGGATTTAGGTGAGTTACAATAGCAGCCGATTGAATGCCATCGGATACCTAGCCTCCAATTGACAGGGGCAGTCATACTCATATGGGACTTTTCGTCTCCATTAACTTGGCTTTCAAGAGGCCCAAAGAGACATAAAAGTCAGTATGGGCACCTATTGATACGAGTGCTCAGTGCCCCGAAAACCTGGGAACGATTTGCAGGTGGCTCCCTCTAAATTGACTGTTGGGGTTGGGTGCTTGCCTGCCTTCGGCTCCTTCTCGACGGGCGAAGGTCTATACACATCACAGCGAAAATGAGTGGTCTATGAAGGACCTCCACATTTTGTTAGACAAGCACAGCACCTGCGTACAAGTCAAATTAAAAATAAGCAACACCTTTCTTTGGCAACCCCAATTAATATTTGATATCTCCATTGGGCTCTGATTTAATGTGTATTGTCTCACCATTAAATCTTGACTTTTGAAAATCTCTCCCATTAAACAGACAGCTTATCTCCTTTAAAGAAGAGGTGAAAGTGAAAGAAGTGTCCTTTAAAAAATATTATTAAACTCGATGCTGTTTATAATCTAGTTTTAGATTTATATTATAAATTAAATGGATAAACCTAAAATGTTGTGGTTGAATTAAAAATTCAAAGCGAGATTATTTTAAAAAATTAAAACTTAAATTAAGTTTTGACTAGATTAATTGAGTCGTTGATTGACTTGTCATACTAATAAAATTAATAGAAAAAGTTTCTTTTTAAAGATCATCTTGAACATTGATAGAAAACTTGAAGATTAAATGAGAAGCAAACCCATTACCATCTAAACTAATACAATAGAAGCTAATGTTGCTAACAAGTCTTTCAAGCTTCACCAACATCACAGGTTCCTTCAATACGGCATTCAGAGTGCCTTTTCTTCCTAGCAAGACAAATTAGTCATTTAGATTCAATCTTCGGCGAGATCAAATCTTCTAAAAAGATCAAATGATATCATGCACACCATTAGTTTTTGGGAAGCCATGAGAGCATATACATTCATGCAGAAACAATGTCTAGTCAATATTATGAATATGGAACCTGTCTTTTGACATATACAAATAAAATTGGTCATGTATAGCTTCAATCCATGCCTCATCTCATGTAGAGATCACAGAGAACTTGAATGGTGAGATGGTGCACACGAGATTGGCATACCATCTTCAGGCAAACAACTTTGGTAGAAAGTAATTGAGCAAACGTTTACCTTAAAAATTTTATGCTTGTGTAGTTACAAGTTTGTTGAACAGAAATCGGGCTTGTGGAAACCATGAATTCTAATGAGATTTTATTTCAAATGATTCTAACAATGATGGATATGGCCTCTCCGTAATCCTCTCTGAAACTATAGGGGATATGCCTGCAGTTTAAATTGATGAAGATGAAGAGGGTGGTGGAGCTGAGGCTTCACAAGTAGACTGAGCACTATCTTTACTGCTCAAATTCGTACTTGTTCCACTAGTAGAGCCTTTCATCAATGCCTTTGGTGCTGGTGGTCTTGCAATCTCTATAATTCCCTCAAGCATTTGCACTACCTTTCCCATCGTTGGTCTTTGAGAGGGATGCTCCTGAATGCACCAAAAGCTAACCTGAACAGCTCTCATCACTTGTTCCATGTCCACACCATGATCAGCAAGTCTCTTGTCAACAATTGTCTCCACATTACCTTTCTCAAACTCCCCATAAGCCCACTCTGAGAACCTCATTTGATTGATTTCGGCTGAGACTTCAAAGTTCCTCCTCCCACTCACAATCTCCAACAAAACCATACCATAACTGTAAAGATCAGATTTTGATGTTATTGGGAGGTTTGCTAGCCATTCTGGTGCCAAATATCCTCTAGTGCCTCTAATGGTAGTCAAGGACCGGTATCTTTGATCCTTTGTGCTTATAAGCTTCGCTAGGCCAAAATCAGACACCTTGGCATTGAAATTCGCATCCAAGAGAATGTTTTCTGGCTTTATATCACAATGAACAATGCAATCTCGACATTCCTCATGAAGATATGTGATTCCTCTCGCAGTCCCAAGAGCAATGTTGAACCTGCGCTTCCAATTCAATAATTTCCCTGACTGATCTTCGGTCGTGAACAGGAAATGATCCAAAGAACCATTTTTCATGAACTCGTATGCTAAAAGCCTGTGACGCCCTTCGGAGCAAAACCCAATCAATCTAACCAGATTCAAATGGTGAGTACTGCTTATAGTTGCAACCTCCATCCGAAACTGTCTCTCGCCTTGTTCAATTCCCTCAAGTTGCTTTACTGCAACTACTGTTCTGTTAGCAAGAACTCCTCTATAAACAGCTCCAAACCCTCCTGCTCCAAGCTTATCCTTAAACCCCTGCGTCCAGCGATGCAGGTCCTTGTATGAAAACTGAACGGGAGCACCTGAGGCATATTCAAGAAGTGTATACTGAGCCCACACACCTCCAAATTTGGGACTATTTTTGCAACAAAACCACCAAAACAAACCCACTAAAGCAGCCAAACCCCAAATAGTGCCTGTAACCAAGACACCAACTTTCCAACCCCGAGATTCCCGGAACTTTTTATCTCCACCAATCTGGTCAGAAGGCAAAGGATTTGGTTGCACTGGTCCACAAACCTTAATATAAGAAGTACTAAGAAGCACTGGACCCTGATATCCACTAACAAAATCAGGTGTGTTTTTCATGTAACAATATACATATGTGTCTGATGTAGAAGTGCAAGCCATGCAAGAAGTGCTTGATAAACAATTCACTCTGCAAGCTGTTATCCCAATGGTAACAATTTGCTGAGCCTGGAAAGTAAGAAATTTAGTCTGCTTTAACTCCAGCATTGTTACGTTCCCTGCACAATCCGCAACCTCCACTTTTCTCTTACACCCTTTTCTACTATCATTCACATCCACAGCCTCAAAATTCAGAGATGGGCATTTGCAAATCGGACTCAAACTTGACTCGTTATAACTACAGATCCCCATGTTTCCACAGTATCCATAAACCTGACACTGATCTGCTAAAGCAGCCCATGTCGTAGTTGTAGTTCCACCACTATACATTCTCAAATTCCCATCGCTACCTAACCTCAAAAATCTCATTACCTCACCCCCTTCTCCATAATCATTGCCAAAAGCAACAGACATCCGCGAACCAGCATCTAAAAGATTTAAAATCCCATTTGACTGCAACTGCAAGGTTGGAGGAGTCAACTTCAAAGCAGAACTCAAGCCTTGATTCCAGTACTCAACACTGTCGTTCCATGTCAAGCTCATATTTCCACTGCTTAGAAGCCGGAAAGAGTATACCCCTGATCGCAAAGTTTGGTTTACAGTTAAATTCTGTGACGGGACAAGAGTGTCGGTTGGGTTTTCAAAACTGGACCAGACATTGATACTGCCGGCTTTCAGTATCAGGTTTCCAGTGTCATCAAGTGAAGCAGAAGTGACACCAAGGTTGCCAGTGTTGGAGGTCCACACGGTGGCACCTGAACGGTTGGTGAGAAGGAGATTTCCGTTGTGGAGGAACTGGAATACTCCACCGTAGTCAATGACAGCTGCAGAGGCAGTGCCAACAACAACATTGTGATCAGTTGTCCAGATGGAAACTCCAGCAGTCCTATGGGTGATGGAAACGGTGTAGGAAGTGGGATCCACTTGGGTAAAGCCTAGAAAGAAAGTGTTGTTTGGAGACGACCAGGTTTGGCTTGTGTTGGAGGCATAAAGAGAGGAGCCTGGTGGTATGTTTGCTGTGGAAGTAGTGGTGAAGACGAGAAGGAGAGGAAGCTGGAGTAGGAGAAGAGAGCAGAAGTTCATTATATTTTTTATTTTTGTGTGGGCACAATTGAGGCTGAGCAAGTGGTTAGTTGATTTCTCGATGTCTTATAAATGCAAAAGAAGTGAGGATTTTCCCATGTCTAATGTTGGACTGCTTTGTTTTTCCAAGAAAAAAAAGACAAAACCAAAGAAAAGTAAAAACTTAGGGAAAAATTGGTTTAGAACCCTGAGAAAATTCATGGCGTATGCCGTAAGGCCAGACAGAATAGAAGACTTTGAACAAGGAATACAGTCTAAATTAAGAACCGAAGGTCTCTAGTAGAAATTCTCCCATTTTCATGCTTGTATTAAGACCAGTACTTTCTAGCTAGTGCTTGAAAAACAGGGAAAAAAAAAAAGCTCGAAAGGAGACCTGTAATCAAAGCACATTCACACAAATAAAAGATATCTCCCGCAGGTAGGTGAAACTCATTATGACTTCGAATGGACTAGACAAACAATATCTGCATTAACCTGGCCAGGACGAATGCATTGCATGGTTATTTTACTAGGCTGCCATGCAGAAATAGGTGAAATAGGTAAGGGTTTGTTTGGCTCTGCAAAGTCACGTCACTAGCACAAAATATATAGGATTGTAGCTGGATTGTTATGGTATAATTACTATTTTACTCATGAGTAGTATAAATAAGAGCCTGGTGGGGTGATTTGGTCTTTTCTGATTATTAAAAAAATTGTTCGTGTGTGTTAGGTTTTTTCTTTTTTAATTTTTTTGCATAGTAAAATAATGTATTTACTCCTAAAATCAACCATATTTATAAATGTTGACCTTTGTTTATTTTTTCTTTTCAAAAAATTTAAAGCAATTAAATTACTTATTTAGTTATAGAGTCAAAAAAGTATTAATTGTTAACCAAAGGTTTTTTTATTTTTTTAAAAATACAGATAAAAATATATTTTTATCCTTAGAAAAGACAAATAACAAGGATACATCTAGGAATATTTTTATTTTTTTACAAAAAAAATTTTATGATATATTATTTTTTTAAATTTAATTTTTATTCTTTTAACTTTTGATTTTTCCCTTAATTTTTTTTTGTTACAGTTTTATTGCCACAAAGAAATAGGTGAGGGGTTTGTTTGGCTTTGCAAAATCACATCATATTATCATATTATGCCTCAACTTTCAATTAAATACAAATGTTTGGTAAAGTCTTTTTAAATATAAAGTAACCACTAAAAAGCTTTAATTTTAAGAACATGAAGTTAATTACCAGCTTCTATTAAAAATTTATTTTTTTTACTATAATTTTTTTTTAATTCTTATGTGACAAAATTATCCTCCAACCTTTCAAAATAATTATGGTCGTATTATATATATATATATATATATATATATATATATATATATATATATATATATCCCATTGTCTTTTATATAGGTGTATATAAGCTATTTGGTTGTTCTTTTTTTCTTTCTTTCTTTGTTATTTCCATTGTCTTCGTTACTGGTCTAGATTTGGACCCTGTCACTACAACATTTAACAGTTTTATCGACAGAATTTTTCTGTTGGCGTAAGACACATATTCCGTCAGTAATTAATTGACCAACAAAATCACTGATGAAAATGCTCTATCGGTGAATCTTTTATCGGTAGTTTTTTTATCCGTTGGTAATAAAAAAAAATATTATTACCAACGGATTTATTGACGGAACAAACACGTAAAAAAAAATACCTGCTTCATTTTGTTGGTATATCCCTTGAAAAATACCATCGGTAATTCCGTCGGTAATTATTTAAAAACATTTTAAAAATATCCATTTTATAAAATTATAAAATAATTAAATTAACATAAATCAACACTCTATAATATATACTCAAAATGCTTGGAAAAAATAATAAGAAAATCAACTCAAACAAATTTGCAACAAATAAATAAAACAAAAAATAAATTCAACTAAAAAAAATCACATGAAAAAAATGAAGTTGCAAATGCTAAAAATTTAACAATCCTATAAATAAATCAACTAAAAATTGATCTTATATGAAAAAAAATCTCACAACAACATTTATACAATTATTAAGAACAAAAACAATTAAAAATAAAATAAAAAACAAATATAGTGAAAAAATCATGAAAAAAGAAAAATCTTACCTTAATGTAGTTGCAAGTGAAGTTAAGGAGAGAGAGAAAATTTCGTAAAGCATATTAATTAAAAAAAAACTAAGATGATAAAAGAAGAAAGAAGAAAAAGACATACCGAGCATGAAGGAGAAGAGAAGGAGATGAGAAGAGAAGAGAAGAGAAAGAAATAAATATTGATGTTTTTTACATATAGTGAAGAAGAAGAAGAAGAAGTAGTAGAAGAAGAAGAATAAGAAATGAGTTTGTCTCTTGTGAAATAAGGGGATTCAGGCTTTTTATTGGGACGCGTTAGCGATTATTTTACCGACGGATAATTAAATATTAATATTTTTTAATTATTTCATCGATAATTTCATCTATAATATTTAATTTAAATTTCATCTTGGTTTGTTTCTATGGTGGTTGTGAGAGGCTTTCCCAGGAGTGCTTCACCTCACATGGTTTGTCACTCTCATGCTTTTGTTTGGTTTACTTCGGTTGCGTGTTTTTGATTATATCTCTTTTCCATGTGCTGTTGGTTATGACAAAGTTGGGGTCTCGAGGTGAGGAATTATTTTTGTATTTTCGGTTCGGTTCGGTTTTTTAAAAAAAATAACCAAAATGGTTTTTTTTCAAAAAAACCAAAACCGGTTCAAACCGACCGGTTTCAGTTCGATTAGGTTATTTTAGAATAAAAACTGGTTTTTTCGGTTTGGCTCTGTTTTTCCAGTTTGACTCGGTTTTTTCGGTTAAGCTCAGTTTTTTTTCCGGTTTTTTCGGTTTCAGTTCGGTTCGGTTTTTTCAATTTCAGGCTTATAAAACCAAAACCGAACCAATCGGTTTTTTAAAAATTCTAATTGATTTGATCGGGTTTTTTTCACAGTTCGGTTTTTTCGGTTATTTTTTTTGGTTTAATCAGTTTTTTGATTTTTTTCTCACCCTTAATTTTGAGTGCGATAAGTGAAGAGGAGATGAATGCGTAATTCAAAGTAGTCCCAGTTTGGAAGAAATATAAACAAAAAGTTTAGAGTTTTTTGAAAAATAACATGGTTTGTTGAAAATTCAGGGAGAATGATATTGGTTAGAAAAGTATTTGAAAAATAATATAATTTGAACACAATTATTTTTTTAAAAAGTCAATTCAAAATTTTATGAAAATATAATAGTCAAAAGATGAGATTCAAGATCTAATAGTCAAGAAAAAAAGAAAAAATAAGATGATGTGATGGGAAAAAGAAATGATGGAAAAAAAAAATTATTAGGAACTCACTAGGGTTTTATTTTTTATATACTTAGTACAATTAGAAAAATCTCGACAAAATAAATCTAAACACACACGATTGAAAGAATAATAAACAAAGTTATAATTAACCTTAAATTACACGATCCTTTTAACATATTACCCTATGAAAAAAGCTTCCAATTATTTCCTCCATTGTTGTTTAGATATTTCTTTGCAATTTAAATTTTCGTAAGAACTTAGTCTTTCCCCCCTTTTATTCTTACAACAATTTAACAAATTTCTAACAAGCATTGATCAATTCTTAAAAATTGCCTTTCATCTTTTTTTAAGCTTCACAAATCAATCTTTTTTCTTCGGACCGCATGAAAAACTAACAATATCTTATCAGTGTCAGATTTTTTAAAGACAGCCTCATCGGAGGCGGAGGAACCATCTTCTCAGAACACTTTGAAGCAGGGGGGAGCCCTTCTTCTTCTACCCATGAAGACTCTGAAACACCAGCCAAGAAAATGTGATCCTTAGCATCGTCTGCCCCTAAGGTATCTTCACTCACTTGAATAAGAGGTTTCCCTTTAATTGTTTTGTGCAGTGCATCTGCTTGCTTCAAAACTGGACATCTTTATATCATTTCAGCCCTCTGTATGAAAATAAAAAAAATAAAATAAAAAATTCAATACATATCCAGCCTCTCTTCAACAGCACTGTCTTCTTTCACCACCCTTTGCTACATCATCCTTAATTTGTTGTCGTTCTTGCACTTTAATGTGTTAATGTTTCCTTTACAGCTGTTTCAGCTACTCTCCATGCACATCACCATTCAGCCTCATTTGCTTGCTTGCACATGGTCCGTTTGATCTTTTGTTTATACCTGCATACAGAGCCAGCTTAAGATGAATAGGTGCTTTGAGTAAAATTATAAATAGAGTTTTTTAAAAAAAAATTTTTATTTTTTAAGTATTTCTGAGAAGTGGGGCTTTTAACAATTTTCATTTTGTATTTGAAGTTTTTTTGTTAAGTAAGTATAATTGTAATATCCCACATCGGTGGGTGAGGGAGTGATAACTGATCTTATTAAGAGTGCTGCTAGTTGTCAATTTGTCATATATTTTTTGAGGCGTCAGACTCAAAAGTGGGCTCGTGTCTCCAGGAACAAAATCATGAGAACGACAAAGCTCAAAGCGAACAATATATGGCTGATTGGACTTGGCTGATACAACAATCTTCACTTCATAAAATATAATTAATAAATATACCTTAATTATTCTTGAATTTTTTTTATTAAGTTGATGCCTTGAGTCATTATTCAAGTTGCCTGATCTGTGCTCTCGTCGGCCCTGCTTGCACGGAATGTGTCATGAACTCTCAACGTGATCTTTCTTTTACAAATCTCAGTGAACTTTCCTTTCATGCTCAACCATAATATCCCAGATTTTTCCTTCATCTGCTTCCCACTTATTACCTTTTTTTTCTTCAATTTATCAGACATTAACACTGCCTTTACATGCATTTTAATCTACTTACTTTTATGCCCTTCTTGGTGGATGAAAAGAATTGAGACCAGCTCTCTCACCTAAACAATCATTTTCTAGGAATTGGATAGCATACCCTCATGACATTACATCCATTTAAGGCTGCTGTTAAACCAAAACACATGATGTGTTCATTTGAATTTTTTAAGTGCAAGATGCCTTATGATCATAACATACCTTTTGTTGTATCCTACAAAGCGAGAGGGGAAAAAAAAAGTTTTGAGCAATTGGGTGAGAATCTCACACTACTAGATAGGAATATAATACAGATAACAGGGGTGAGCAAAAAAACTAAAAAACCAATTAAACCGAGAAAATCGAAAAAAAATCCAAAAAAACCGAACCGTGAAAAAAACCGATTAAAATTTTGAAAAAACTGACCGGTTTGGTTCGGTTATAAGCCTGAAATCGGAAAAAAAACCAAAACCAAACCGAAAAAACAGGAAAAAAACCGAGCCAAATCGAAAAAACCGAGCCAAACCGGAAAAACCGAGCCAACTAGTTTTTTCCTAAAAAAACCAAACCGAACCGAAACCTGTTGGTTTGAACTGGTTTCGGTTTGGTTATTTTTTTTATAAAAATCGAACCGAACCGAAAATAATCACCCCTAACAAATAAACTATATGAATAACCTAACATATAATTTTATAAACTAATGAAAAAGGTCTAGATCAAAAAAAAAATTTGGTTGGCGCTAGACTAGCTAAACACATTCAAACAACAATAACAAAATATATGAATGATGGATTATGCTCGGATTCTCTTTGGTAATTCTATGGGCGGTTTTTTTATAAGCAGCAACGAGATTATTGATCATACCATCAGATTTTCTAGAAACAGGTTTTAGATCTAAATACTCATGTTTGGGCCAATTTTATTATTCAAATTTTTGCTTATTTCCTTTATATTTTTGGATTTTTAATTGTTTTCTACACGGGAAAAAAAAAAAAACACTAGGACTATATGTTGATGCAAGCTTTGAAACCAATCCATATTACTCCTAAGACTACCGATGCGAGCTTTGAACAGAAAATCCTAGTGGACTAGCTAAGGGCCTGTTTATTTCTGTGTTTTAAAAATGTTTTTGATAAAATTTAAAAAAATTTTATTTTTTTATTAACTTCAAATTAATATGTTTTTAGTGTTTGTTAATCTCACTTGGGAAAATATCACGTTAAAACTCTTATTTTTTTATTAACTTCAAATTAATATGCTTCTTAGTGTTTTCAAATCATTTTGAAAGTCGCAAAAATAATTTTTAAAAAATAAAAAAAATCATTGGCATATATTTTGGCACGAAAAGCTATTTAAAAAACAACCACAACAACACTGCCAAACACACTATAAAAAGCCTCTTCGAATCATTCTTCAAAGTGTAAGAGGGAGGCACAGTACTTGTTTTTTTATTAAAATTCCTGGGAAAATATCACGTTATCTCCGATCATCCTTCCTTGAACAAAGGCTGCCTTATTTAAATGTATCCTCAATCTTCATATTCATATGTTGTTTATTGTGGTAATCATTGCATACAATCGTAGAATAATAGTTGTTGCTTAATACATCCCCTGTTTAGGAGTGGGTCTTAACTTGTTTTT
Source organism: Populus deltoides (assembly GCA_015852605.2). Classification (NCBI taxonomy): domain Eukaryota; kingdom Viridiplantae; phylum Streptophyta; class Magnoliopsida; order Malpighiales; family Salicaceae; genus Populus; species Populus deltoides. The sequence goes on along the minus strand of CM027582.2, from coordinate 13,963,667 downwards.
TTTATTAAAATTTGAATTTTTTTATTTTAAATTAATTTTATTTTAGTGTTTTTGGATCGTTTTGATGTGCTAATATCAAAAATAAATTTTAAAATAAAAAATATTATTTTATTATTTTTTAAATAAAATATATTTTAAAAAACAACGCGTGTGAATCTAAAAAAAACTAATCCTAAGGTTGTCCTGCAACATGCTAACCAGTCAGCTTTGTATCTTTTTATTAAAAATCCTCTTAATAAATACAAAGAAGATGGTAATTGTAAAATAATATGACAGACAAAAGGGAAAAGAAGATAAGCTATGGTGGTTTGGGATTTTGATAGAGTTTATGTTTTAAATAGCTTTTAGCTCAAAAATGTATGGAATTATTACATCCAACATCCTAATGATCTTTAAAAATTTATTTCGTGAAAAAAAATAAATTTGTAACATCTTATTTTTAAATGAAAAAGGTCTTATTTAAGAAGTTGTCACCTAATATTATGGTCATTAAGAACCCAACTAGTCAATAAAGATTCTATAGTATGGAACTGGTTACAAAAAAAAAATATTATCACCTCTTAAGCATCCTACCTGAGATAGGTGCATTGTTGGTTTTGTCTTAAATTGCTAAGAGTTTGTTGGGTTAAGCTATGATGGTCTGCTTATAATATTCCTGACTCTAGCGTCAGTGAATATTCGGATACGAATACTTTTAACTCTGGTGTTGGTAAATATTACATAACATAAAAAAACATGATATTTCTGACTCTGGTGCTAGTAAATAAATCAATAAAATCTGAATTGAAAGCAAAGCATATATGTTTTTTATATATATAAAAAAGACAGGTATGTATCGAATACTAGATTCACATTTCATAGTAAAAATCTACAAATCAAATATATAGTGAAATCATCGGGGGGGGGAGCGCAAGGGACCTAAAAATAAATTCAAAAGGATCCACGAATTTTTTTTGTATTTTATGATATCACAAAGGGCTCATTTGGCCAGATATCAGAACAAATAGAAATAAAAGGGGATTGACATAAGGGTGTGTTTTTCCTAAACAAATTGGTTCGGCTAGGCCTAAGACCCAAGCATGTCCCGACCTGTTCTCTATTTTTTAGGCTGGGTCTAGCCCAACCATACAGGCTGGGCTGGACCTAGCCAACCCAGCCTGGTCACTAGCACAAGCTAGTGACCCGTCTGGGTAAAACAGCAGGCGTGCGTCACACACGCTTGCTACAGGAACAGATTAATTAAAATTCTAAGTAACAGTATCATGTGAATTAAATTGTAAAGCGAGGGAAGAAGTTACCTGGTAGCTGCTGGAGACGAAGACGAAGTGAGAGTGATTGTCTCTAACTGATCAGGTGGTGCTATTATGATGAATGTAACAATCTTCTCCTCTGTTCTTGCTCTTCTGCCTCTTCTTGCTTTTCTTTTTTTGTTGTTTCAGTTTTCTCCTTGGCTCTCTCTCTCTCTCTCTCTCTCTCTCTCTCTCTACTGGTTTCGGTCATGTACCTGTCTTTCTCCTTTTCTTTCTGTTCTAGTCTATTTTTTTTGTTTTGCCTTTGTGTTGTTGTTTTTGTCCTTTTCTTCTTGAAGATTATAGTATAAGTTGTAGATCCTTACAGATATTGCAGATACTGAAGATTAATGGTATAGATACTATAGATACTGAAGATTAATGGAGCAGATACTGCAACATCAAGAGACAATATACAAGATCATGTAGTTATTATATTGCCTTATATATGTTATGTCTATTTCCTATTTTAGATGATCATGTAATTATTATTTATTTCCTTCAAAACCAAAGACAGAATCAAATCTAGTAGCTACCATGTTAGGAACTGATTCTAGTCTATATATACTTGTACTCTGCCATCAGTAAATTTATGATTGAGAGATTATACTTCTCTAAATTTCTATACAGAGCTAGGTTTCTATCATTAATTGAGCATTAGTATCTGCTCTTATGGAAGAATTTTTTATAGCCATTATGGAAGAAAGTTCTACCTCAAAGGTAACTTCTTTTTTCAACAATAATACTGATGACATCAATACTGCTCAACGATTGAGTTCAATATTACTAAATGAATTCAATTATCTTCCTCGGTCAAAAGCCGTCATTATTGCTCTCGATGGAAGATCAAAATTGGGATTCATCAATGGTTCAATTTTGTCTCCAGATGTGGACTCTCCCGAATACGAAATATGGTTATCCAAAGATCAGTTGGTGATGTCTTGGATTCTTAATTCTATGGAACGAAACTTAGCTGAAATTTTCAGCTACTCTGAATCTGCATATGATCTTTGGAATGCCATTTGCGACATATATGGCAACCAAAACAACGCAGCACGGATTTTTTAGATTCATCATGAAATTGCAAATCTTCATCTAAACAACAGACCATTTGTTCAACTATTGGAAAATTTGAAAAGTCTATGGAATGAACTAGAGATTTATCGCCCTCACACTTGTGAAGCTGTTGTCCTACGCAGAAGAACAAAGGAAGACAGAATTTTCCAGCTCTAGGCAAGCCTCAATTCTGACTTTGAAGATCTGCGGAGCCACATCCTAATGAACCCAGAACTACCATCTCTGCAGTCTGTGACAACAACTGTTCAGCGTGAATAAATTCACAGGAAGGTGATGAATCATGAAAATCAGTCTAGAATAACAACTACCCGTGGTTATCATGTCAAGACAATGCCCCGTAGTGAGAACTCCAATATCGGTATGCCTGACCATGCTTTTTTTTTAATTATCAAAACAAGCGAAGATGGCAGATCATTCAAGGGAAAAAATTCAAAGTTGAAGTGCAGCTACTGTCATAATACTGGACACCTTACTAACCGATGTTAGCAACTGCATCCAGAACTCAAACCCAGATTTTCTAATGGGCAAAATGGAGTCCAGAGGAGAATGAACTATAAAGCACATCTGGCAGATTCAACTCTGTCAACTGATAACTTCACTACCAACCCCACTGCCTTGGTACAAGATTTTGCCAATTATCTGCAAGACAAACACAATTATGGGAAGATGTAGTGTGGAATCACTAGAACTGCTAGACAGGAACAACATCAATGAAACTCAACTGCACTATCAGTCACCTCATGGATTTTCTAGCAGCGATAGACATAAACACCAATCAAGGTATTCTGACTGCTTTTTATGACGGCATTAAAACTTGATAATACATGATCTTTGGATTATTAATTTTGGAGCCACTAATCATATGTCAAACAAGTTGATAAATTTCTCTAACCTTGAAAGATTTGTTTCTCTTGCCTTTGTTTCGGTAGGAAATGGGAAGGGGTCTCATGTGAAGGGTAAGGGAAAATTTAAGATTGTCTCTGAAATCATGTTTGATATTATATATGTTCCTTCTTTTCCTTTACAATTACTCTTGGTCAGTAAGATAACTTTTACTTTCAATTGTGATGTAATTTTCACTCATCACAAGGTTATATTTTAGGACCGATTAACCAAGAAGACGATTGGTGAAGGTGTTTTCCTGCATAGTCTCTACTATTTTTTTCAGCATAATTGCATTTTTAAAAGCCTTCAGACTATTTTCAAAACATCATATGAGCCACTCCTATGGCATCGTCGTTTAGGACATCCGTTAGATTATAGACTTAGCAAAATAAATTCAGTTTCCATCTCGAAACCTCTTCAATGTGAGATGTGTCATTTTTCCAAATCATTTAAACTTTCATTTAATAATTCTACTACACATGTATCTCATACGTTTAAACTTATACCCTCAGATGTATAGGGACCTTTTGATACGTCTCTTGATGGTTATAAATATTTTGTAACCTTTATATGATTTTTCTAGAGTCACATGAGTGTATTTGTTAAAGGCAAAAGTGATGTTTTTTCCTGCTTTCAGGATTTTCATACGTTAATTAAAAATCAATTCTCTAGTCATCTTAAAACATTCCGATCAGAAAATGGTTTAGAATACATGTCCAAAGACATGACACATTATTTACATTCTAATGGCATATTGCATCAGACTAGTTGTGTTGGTACACCATAACAAAATGGAGTCTCTGAACGAAAAAACTCGTGTTATAATGTTACAAATGCACGTTCCAAAAGGGTTTTAATCATACAGTGTTCTTACGGCCGTTTATCTCATAAATCGCTTACCCAGCCATGTGCTGGATTTTAAATCTCCTCTTGAAGTTTTGCAGGTTACAAGTCCTAAATTTGCACATCTAAAGGTATTTGGATGCTCATGTTTTGTGCACTTACCCTCATCAAAACAGGACAAGCTTGATTCCAAAGCTGTCAAATGCATTTTCTTAGGGTATTCTCAAACACAAAAGGGATGCAAATGTTATGATTCCTTAAAAGAAAATGTATATTTCAAAAGATGTTAGATTTTCTGAAGATACTCCTTATTACCCTGCCACAGGTTAAGAAAAGGATGATTTTAACTTGTTTTCGCTACCTAATTCTAGTTATTATGATTAGAATGTATGCTCTCTATCACAACAAGTTCCTGAAGTTCCAGATATTAGAGTTCAGCTCGTTGTTGATCAATCTCCTTCCACCACTACTGTGAATCTTCTAGGTGCATGTCCAACACCTGATGTTCTTCAACCCAGTATAGAAGCCCCTGTCATTCAAGGTGATGAAGTTCCTAGAAGAATGTCTCGCAGAACACGTCATCCTCCTCTTAGATTAAGCATCTATTCTCTAAAGTTTTGTCATATAATAAATTGTCCTCAGAATACCGAGCCTTCCTCACCTCCGTCTCTGAAGAACATGAACCCAAATCATTTCAAGAAGCTCAATCCCAAGTTGTATGGCGGTAGGCTATGACAGAAGAATTAAGTGCACTTGCTGATAATCATACATGGAGCATCATGCCTCTTCCTGTAGGTAAACATGCAATTGGTTGCCGCCAGATTTTCAAGACAAAATTCAACTCAGATGGAACAATTCAAAGGCATAAAGCCCGGCTTGTAGCTCAAGGGTTCTCGCAGAAATTTGGAATCGACTACAAGGAAACATTTGCTCTAGTTGCAAAAATGACTATTATGCGTGTCTTATTATCTGTGGTAGTTAATCAGGGCTGGTCATTATATCAAATAGATGTACGTAATGCATTCTTGCATGGAGAACTTGAAGAGGAAGTATTCATAAAGCTACCCCCAGGACATCCACAAAGTCACTCTCCTAACCTGGTCTGCAAACTTCACAAATCCATCTATGGATTGAAACAGAGTCCACGAGTATGGCATGCCAAATTAAGTGTTGCTTTACAGACACTTGATTTCACAAAAAGTAATGTTGACTCTTCACTGTTTATTCAACAGAATTCTGCAAACAAGTTGATTATACTTGTATATGTAGATGACTTAATTATCACGGGAAGTAATGAAACCTCTGTTGCAAAATTAAAGGTTGATCTGCAGCGGCAATTCTCCGTTAAAGATCTTGGGAAGCTAAAGTATTTCTTGGGGATATAAATGGCTACTTCCAGCAAGGGTGTGTTTCTTAACCAACGAAAGTATATCCTAGGCATGCTACAAAATGCTGAAATGTTACATACCAAGCTAGCTATTACTCCTCTGGACAGCAAGTTGCCGTTGGATTCATCAAGCAAACCTCTCCCAACATTCACTACTTATCAAAGGATTGTTGGAAAATTGATTTACTTGACAATCACTAAACCAGACATTACATTTGTTGTTAGCTTATTGAGCCAATATATGCATGCTCCTATAACTCAACATTTTGACATAATGAAGCGTATTCTGCGATACTTGAAAGGAACTATTGGTCGAGGCATTGTTATGACACGCAATGGACATACAAATATTACAGGATACACAGATTTTGATTGGGTAGGAAATGCATTAGATAGACGTTCTACCACTGAATATTGCATGTTTATTGGAGGTAATTTAGTGTCTTGGAAGAGCAAAAAATAACAGGTAGTCGAGCGTTCAAATGCTAAAGCTAAATATCGCGTAATGACATCTGTTTCATGTGAATTAATTTGGCTCAATAATCTACTTGTAGATCTCGGTTTTGTCTCTCATACACCTATGATCTTATTTTGTGACGATCAGCTGCCATGCATATTGCCTCTAATCCAGTGTTTCATGAACGCACAAAACATCTCAAAATAAATTGCCATTACATTCGTCATTAGGTTCAAGTTAAACTTATTCAAACATCTTATGTGCGCACCCAAGATCAACTTGCTGATGTGTTTACCAAAATCCTGTCATCTGGTCAGTTTCATCGTTTGCTCAGCAAGCTTGGATCAGTTAATCCATTAGATCCAACTTGAGAGGGAGTCTTGAAGATTACAGTATAAGTTGTAAATCCTTGCAGATATTGCAGATACTTAAGATTAATGGTCCAGATACTGAAGATTAATATAGTAGATACTGTAGCATCAAGAGACAATATACAAGATCCTATAGTTATTATATTGCCTTATATATGTTATGTCTATTCCTATATGTTATGTTTATTTCCTATTTTAGATGATCATGAAATTGTTATTTATTTGCTTCATAACCAAGGACAGAATCAAATCTAGTAGTTGTTATGTTAAGAATTGATTCTAGTCTATATATACTTGTACTTTGTCATCAGTAAATTTATGATTGAGAGATTATACTTCTCTAAATTTCTATAGTTCTCTGTATTTTTCTGTTCTTTAGCTTTTTTTCGCGTCTCTATTTGTGTCTGTCTGTGTCAGTGTCAATGTCTCTTCTATGTGTTTCCTCTGTTAGTTCCTCTGTCCTCCACGGGTTTTTTTGTTCTTTCGTTCGTTTCGTCTCCCTGCTCGTTCTCTCTGATTCGTGGTCCTTTCTCTGGCTTTTATAAAGCCAAAGAATGCCATGCGGTCGCCTCAAGATAATGAGGCAACCAACCGTTGTTATTGTAGGAGTAACGGTCAGCGACACATCATGGGGGCGAGCAGGGCGATGAAGGAGATGAACAGTCCTTGGTCCTGAAACGACATCGCTTTGTTCCTTAACTAATATGGCTAATTTCAATTTGCCCGCTGATGTTCTAACATCTAACAATTGGACCCTTATTCATGGAAAATGTCTTCTTTTTTTTAATTTTGCCCCAAGATTAATTGCAATTAGATCCATTGATTTTAACGTCATTTACAAAACAGTACTTGATTTCTGAAATATTCAATTCAGTTCTTAATTGACTCTTCAAATTTTAATTCTTTCAAGCTTACCCCTGGAAAAATCAAGTAAACTCCCTATAATAACCCCGCCATTTCACCTTGATTCTTGGACTTTAATTTCCTGCAATGTTTCCCCAAATCACCCCCAAACATTGGTATTTCTTTAATTAAGCCCCTGATTTCATTAATTAAACTAATTTTAAATTCAATTAAATTTCCAAACTTATCAATTCTTCAATTAAACTTTAGATTTCATTAATTAAACTAATCAAAAGTTTAATTAAGTCCCAAAATAAAATATTTACTATTGGATCGTGTGAATTTAATAATACATGTTTGTTGGCATGTGCTCCATGTATAATAATAATAATAATAAAAGAAGGTATAAACCATAGAAAAAATCGTTTAAAATCTTGAGACAATTTATTGCGTCGGCTTTCCCTTGTAGAAATTTACCCCCTTTTTTTGAAACCATTTTCTAGGGCATGGAAAGAAGATATGATGAAGATCATTACAATCTCAGATGAGTTTATGAATTTTGCAAGGCCAAAGTGGTAACAATGATTTGTTTTTGTGACATAATTGGCGAAACGATCCACAAACTCTCAAACCACTAACAAAATCTGATGTTTTTTATGTAACATAATTTCTTAGAGAGTTGAATTGCTTAGCTTTTTTCCAGTTTAATCATAATTTCTATTTTTTACTCTCTTTTTTTTAATTTAATTTCAATCCACGTTCAATTAAGAAAAAAATATATCATTATATTAATTTTATGTGTTTATTAGCTATATAGGATTTACGTAATAATTGCATTGCAATCACAACTATAATAATTATCTTACTAAGAATTATTTGGAAGTGATGAAAAATTATTAAATCAACTTTATTTGAACTCAAGAACTTGAGTGGGCCAATTGAGATTAATGATAGAATTAATTATAAAATTATTGATTGATCAGATACGGACAATGAGTTTGATTTATATTCAGATATTTAAAACATTAAAAAAATCAATGTATAAAAGAAAATAATAAAATAGTCTAACTCAGTGTCAGTCTGATGGCCAAGCGTGTCTAGATATTAAAAAAAATCAATTATTTTGTAAAGGGATAAAAAATATGTTGTTCATCTTTTAATTTAAAAATATAATTGATGACGCCTTGTTTGTTGTGATCCACGTGTGTCGTGGTCGGCTAAATATCAATAAAAAATATGATTTTGTTTTAAAAAAATTTCAAGATGAAATATTTTTTTAAATTTTAAGTCGATGATATATTGGATCCACTCAACTTCCTAACTTAACTCGCCAAACTTGTAACCTGGATCATAGACTTCACTAAATTTAACAACTTTATTTTTTTAAAACTATTTCTTACTTAATGATATGATAAAAAAAAATAAACTCTTACAAAATTAAGCACCAATCAAATAATAGGACGTGTTGTTTGAAATTACGATAATCTTATAGAAAGCATACCAAAACAAATTATAAAAATCAATTCAAAATTAACTAAATATTGAATGATGAAACTAAAAAAAAATACAAAAAGAATTCAATTGAAAAAAAAATGAAAGATGTAATTAAAAAAGGAAAAAAGGGGTCCGACTTGTCCCGACTCTTTACGTAGCATAGGTTTAAAACTAATCAACATAGAAGTTGTCCTGACATGACCCGATTGATTTAATTAACCCAAAGATAACTCGAACAACCAGTAAAATACTTGGTTAAAATGATTCAAAATAACATCTTTTTCTTGATATCAAGACGATGATATGTTAGATCGATTTGGGATGCACGGTTTAACTTGTTAAACTCGTGATCTAAGTTATGGAGTCCACTAATTTTAACAACTTTGTTATTTTAACTTTTTGATGCTTAATAATATGATAATAAAAATAAATGCTTACAAAATTGAGCACCAATCAAATATCAAAACGTTTATTTAAGACTATGATTATCTCATAGAAAGTAAACTGAAACAAATTATGAAGATCAATTCATAATTAATGAAATATTGAATGATAAAATTAAAAATAAAACGCCAAAAAAGATTCAATCAAAAGAAAAAAAAGATGGAATATAAATAAAAACCTTTGTAAGTACAAAATTCGATAAAAAAGGGAAAACAAAGTCGGCTCGGGTAAAGCTAAGATAGCGTGAGACCGGGATAACATGATAGAAAATAAAATAAAAAACCACAAAACCAAATTTTAAAAAACAAACAAACTAATGTCAAACAATGAAAATCAATTTTAAAAAAACAAAAAAACTAATGTCAAACAATGATATCAAAAAATAAAACAAGCAAAAAAAAAGGATATCAACCCGCATTAACTTTTTAAACCTGTGATCCGGATCATTAGACCGGAAACATCATACATGGAAAAACCATGAAGCCCAATTCCCAACAAATCAAATGTTGAAGGATGAGAACAGGAAAAATAATCAATTACACAACATAATCTAAAATAGAAAAAATTGATAATTAAAAGAACAAGGATAAAAATTAAAATAAAAGATAAATTAGAAGGCAGTTAAAAATTTTCAATTAGAGGGTTAAACTGGAAAGAAAAAGAAATTTAATAAAAGAAAAAAAATCAAAAGAATGGGGACCAAATTGAAAAAAAATAATACACTATAAACTTGGATTAAATGATAAAATTAAAAATCAATAAAACTTTTTTAGAAAGACCAAGGAAAAAATAAAAATTAAAAGAATAAGAACCAAATTAAAAAATATAACATATGACAAATTGTAATTGAAAGACTATATTGAAAATAAAAAAAATATATATTTTACAAAAGTGCTAAGAATAAAAAAATCAAAATCAAAATAATAAGATCTAAAGTTGAAGTATCAACAATAAAGAGGATTAACCTATGATTTTTTGAATGAAAGAGAAAAACAAAATAAAATAAAGGTTTATTGGTGACAAACCATCACATCGTCATCTAAATGTGCCGCACTAAGAGAAAAAGAATACGACATCATTTTCAACAACATGACAAAAAAACAGGTATTTGCCATTAAGAGGCGTTGTAGGTGCCACCTAGTGTGCATAGACAAAAACATTTTTTTTATTTTAATATTAATTGATTTTGTTTATAGATTCCAATCACAAATATAACAAAAAAAAATTAAAAGATCTTACTGCCCCGTCAACCAAGCCAAAGTTTTTGGAATATGAAGGCAAGACTTTAAATTAATTGTCGCAATCAACTGGAAGGGGGTGTTTGAGACAGAAAAAAATAAATAAAAAAAAGGGTTGATTTTTAAAGTATTTTTTTAAAAAATATATATATTAATATAATATATTTTTATTTTTTATTTTTTAAAATTAACACATTAAAATAATTCAAAAATATTTCTAAAAAAATTAATTTAAAAAAAATACAATTTTTTAAAAACATAATTAAATCACATTTTAAAACACCCTCAAGTCTAAATGTATAGCCGTGGTAAATGGTTACTGTTTAAGTTTGAACATTCAAACGTGTGTGTGTGGTTGATTTTGAAACTCCCACGTTTAAAGTTTGACCATTCATTTTCCAAACATGGACTTCTACCACCAACACAATACAAATAAAATAAATAAACTTTAATTATTTAACCCCTGACATATTACCCATTGCTAATTAGTCCTGAATCTTTTGATTTTATTCATTTTACCACAATTATAATGGAAAATTAATAATATCATCTCTCAATCCATCAATTATTAATGGTATTTAAATATTCTATAGTATACTATAGCGGTGTTTGGCAGTGCAACCAAACCAAAAAGTTGTTTATCCAAATTTTAAGTTTTTTTACTTGAAATAAATTATTTTAGTATTTTTAATATTTTCAAATAAAAAATACTTTGAAATATAATATTTACTAAACTCTCAAATAGACCCTTAATTTACTCATGTATAAACATTGTTTCCATCCAAAATATCAAAATAAACTTCATTTTTGTAGCATATCATTGTGAAAATTTATTTTTTTCTTCCACCTCACTAACTTGTATATAAGGAAAAAAAATATTATGATTTGGAGCTAGAATGATTCATTATGGCATATTAGGGTTTATTTGAGCTTTTATTTTTATGAAAGTATTTAACGAATACATGCGAATTTATGGAATATTTAACTATTGCTTGAATGGGTAAATGACATTATATAATGTACATATTACATTTAAGATAGGATAAAATTGTGAAATTTAAAAGATTAAGAACTCAATTAACTATCAAGAAATACGTGAATGACAAGAGTGAGATTTTTACTCTTCAGGGTTCAGATTGACTGAGTCAAACGCTCAAACCTGTAAAGATATGAAATCAAAGACCACCCGTGAATGACCCAGCTGCAAGCACTTGGGACAATCGAAGTTTATCTCCATTTTCCTGTCATGGAAGTCAAAAGTCTTCTCCTTTAACCTTACGCCGCACTCCTTCCTCTCGCTACATATAGCAATCCTACGATAAAATCTTCAGAACAGCAGACAGAGACCAAACACAAGAAAATGAAACTCCAAGATCTTCTCCCTTTTCTGTGTATCTTCTTCACTATCACAACAGCACAGACAACAATCCAACCAGGCACCACTCTCTCTGCTTCAAACCCAAACCAAACCTGGTCTTCACCAAACAGCACTTTCTATATAGGGTTTTCCCAAGTGGATTCATCTTCGTCTTACACCTTAACCATCAACTACGACGGCGGTGTCCCAATTTGGACAGCAGGCAACTCTACTACCACGGTGGATTCAGAGGGGTCCTTTCAATTCCTGTCCTCCGGCAACCTCCGCCTCCTCAACGGCTCTGGCGCCACTGTCTGGGACTCCAACACTGCTGGACGCGGTGTCACCACTGCTTCACTTGATGAATTTGGTAATTTAGTGTTAAAGAATGGAACTTTACCTGTTTGGTCATCTTTTGATAACCCCTCTGATACCATAGTACCCAATCAGACTCTTCGTGTTAATCAAGTTTTAAGATCTGGGTCTTATTCATTTAGGTTTCTTAGTTCAGGAAATCTAACTTTGAAATGGAATGATAGTGTAGAGTATTGGAATCAAGGTAATGTTTCTATTAATGCTAATTTGACATCGCCTACTTTGGGGTTGCAACCAACTGGGATTTTGTCAATTTTTTCGGCTGCTTTTACAAGCGGGCCACATGTTGTGGCTTATAGTAGTGATTACGGTGATGTGGGTACAAGGTTGAGGTTTCTGAAGTTGGATGAAGATGGGAACTTTAAGATGTATAGTACTGATAAAGGTAGTAAAACTGCAAATATGGTATGGTCAGCTTTGACTGACCAGTGTGAGGTTTTTGGTTATTGTGGGAATATGGGAATTTGTAGTTATAATGAGTCGAGTTCGAGTCCAATTTGTGATTGTCCATCTGAGAATTTTGAGCCTGTCGATGTGAATGATAGTAGACAAGGGTGTAAAAGAAAAGCTGAGATTGATAGTTGTCCGGGGAATGCTACTATGTTGGAGATAGATCATGCAAAATTCTTGACCTATGAGCCTGAGTTGTCTGCTCAGATTTTCTACATGGGAATATCAGCTTGCAGGTCGAATTGTCTTAATCAAGGTTCAGCTTGTATTGCTTCTACATCTTTGTCTGATGGAACTGGGCAGTGCTACTTAAAACCTCCGGGCTTTATCGGTGGTTATCGGAATCCAGCACTTCCCAGTACTTCATATGTGAAAGTTTGTGGGTCAGCGCTACCAAACCCTCCACCTGGTGTGCTGACTGTGGAGAAAAGCAGAAGTGGGAGATTTCGCTTCTGGGTTGTTTGTGTTGCTGTTGCGATTACCCTTTTGGGTTTGATTGCCTTGGAGAGTGGTCTTTGGTGGTGGTGTTGTAGAAACAGTCCCAAGTTTGACAGTTTGTCAGCTCAGTATGCACTACTGGAGTATGCATCTGGTGCTCCGGTGCAGTTCTCGTATAAAGAGCTGCAGCGCTCGACGAAAGAGTTTAAAGAGAAGCTTGGAGCAGGAGGGTTTGGAGCTGTTTATAAAGGGGTTCTTGCTAACAAAGAAGTTGTTGCAGTGAAGCAACTTGAGGGAATTGAGCAGGGTGAGAAACAGTTCAGGATGGAGGTTGCAACTATTAGTAGCACTCACCATTTGAATTTGGTTAGATTGATTGGTTTTTGCTCCGAGGGTCGGCATAGGCTGCTGGTTTATGAGTTCATGAAAAATGGGTCTCTTGATAATTTCCTTTTCACTACAGAAGAGCAGTCAGGAAGATTGTTGAATTGGGAGCAGAGGTTTAACATTGCCCTTGGAACTGCAAAAGGAATCACTTATCTTCACGAGGAATGTCGAGACTGCATTGTCCACTGTGACATAAAGCCAGAAAACATTCTTTTGGATGAGAACTATAAGGCCAAGGTGTCTGATTTTGGTCTTGCAAAGCTCATAAATGCCAAGGACCACAGGTATAGGACACTGACCAGTGTTAGAGGAACAAGAGGATACTTGGCACCAGAATGGCTTGCAAATCTTCCAATAACTTCCAAATCTGATATCTACAGTTATGGGATGGTTTTGTTGGAGATAGTGAGTGGCAGAAGGAATTTTGAAGTCTCAGCAGTAACAAACCGTAAAAAGTTCTCTGTTTGGGCTCATGAAGAGTTCGAGAAGGGAAATGTTAATGCAATTTTGGACCAAAGGCTTACAGACCAAGATGTGGATATGGAGCAAGTGACAAGGGCAATTCAAGTGAGCTTTTGGTGCATCCAGGAGCAGCCATCTCAGAGGCCAATGATGGGAAAAGTGGTGCAGATGCTGGAGGGAATTGCTGAGATTGAGAGACCACCAGCACCAAAGGCAATAACTGAAAGTTCTACTAGTGGAACGAGCATAATGAGCAGCAATGTCAGTGCTCTCTCAACTTTTGCAGCATCAGATCCAGCTCCCTCATCTTCCTCATCATATCAGACTATGGGAGTTTCGCCTTTAGCTTCAGGTAGAAATATAGAGAGGGCATCTTCATCACTGTTGCATTCAGACCCAAACTGAAGTACATCATTAAACACACCATTCGCCTCCAGTACCTAGGAACTCTAAGGAGAATGAGATACCATACATTATATCAATGACAATGAAATCTTGTAAAAATTATTTCAACTGTACTATGTATATTGATTTATCAAAAATGGCCTTTTGCCGTCATAGATTATATTTTACAAAAGCCAGTTCATTCAAGAAGGTTGTAGTAATAAATTTTCACAATTATCGTTTGCTGAAATGATGTGATCAGGTTCCACCACTTCATGGGAATGAATTTCTTTGTCCAGCCATTTTTGTCAAAGTTTTGGTAATTGACTCCCTATCCAAGTTTCCTATGACAATTTAAATATTGCTTTGTGCTAGATGACATCCCCTTTGATGATTGAAAATAGATATCAGATACGAGTGATTTAAATCCCAATACATGTTGTCGGTAAAATATATTCATGTCGGCTTAGTTAAATTTATTTATTTATTTTTGTATTTTTAGATGTTTTAATGTAAAAAATAAAATTTAAAAAATAAGAACATATTATTTTAATGCTCTTAAATGTACTAATTTAAAGCATCTCTCTTTGTGAGGTTGACTCTTGCCAAATTGCAACAAAGCAACAGAATAGGGCCTCTGTTGTTAGGTGAACCATCCTTTTCCATCAGTTCAAGTTAAAAGCCACACACTAAGCGCCAAATAATCTCAGTATTTCCTCCATGGCTTCTTCTTCTTTTGATGAAATTCATCCATGAATATAAAGTAAGAAATCTTCCAGCTTTATATTTCATCCAGGTCTGTTCGTTTTGTTTGAACATTATATATGACATATGCCTGTGTTCTTTCTCTAGAATCAGCAACGACCATTTCAAAGAAACCAAGATTGAGTTGAGAATGTGAACTCGAGCAACCTTCAGATGTGTGAAAGGAACATGGCAACTACTAGTTGTTGAAGAACTCAACCCCTACCCAACCATAGTTGTTTGTGCCTATTTTAAGGTCTAGTGAAGCGAGCATTGCATTTATGCTTTCCCATTTTCCTTTCCTTCCTGCCATTACTGGAAAACTACAGGCCTCACCCTCTGGCATAACTGGGCTGGGTTAGAATTTCAATTCTTATAGACTCACACTCGCAGATGCATGTCATGAACAATACTCTCAAGACAAGTTCATCCACCTTTCCCCAGTGGAAAGTAGTTGGATCATAAGTTATGACAAAGTACTAACAGGAAACCCTGTTGGTCCTGTCGTATTTACTAATTGTTAAGTACCACTACAGGTATGCTATTTATTATCAAATCCTAGTACAGTTGCTATATATAGCATGAGATATATACCAAGGAACTTGTTTCCATCAGAGACAATCTTTTAGGTAACTATTGAATCCTAGTACAGGTATGCTATTTATTATCAAATACTATTGAATTTTACTGTAACTGTGATCGTCATCGTAGTTGTAGTAAATGAGACTGAACATGGCAATGCATAATTTTAGCCCCTGTAAGATCAACTAAACAGAAACAGCAGATTTATGCAGTTTTTTCTGAAGAAAAATGGAAACAGATTTACCTGGTTTTATCTTAAATCAACTTAATATGTGTCTCGGAACACAATTTTTCTTGAAAATAGTGTTTTTATATGTTAATATTAAAAATAATTTTTTTATAAAAAAACATAATTTTAATATGCTTTCAAGTAAAAAAAATATTTTAAAAAACAATAGGTAAACACTGACTGCATAGAGTGTGATCCCTGATCAATGTTCCATTAATTCCTGTTGTATTCATTCTTTTCCTTAACCTATCACATGCTTAATAATGTGCAATGTTGGCCATCGAAATGATTCCGATGAGAAGGAAATGCATTATTGCCTACTACACTAATTAAAACACTTCGAGCTCGATGTGGATCTATGTACTTGGTTCTAAGGCTGTCATGACTCATGCATGAGCTTGAGATCATCAGCTGCGAAGGGCTCATGGGCTACGCCATTGCTCATTGGACGTGCATCTCTGAGTTCAAAATCTCTATTAATTTGTACAAATTAGCATGTCTGTAATAATTAAGTTTTTTGTATCACATCACCACCACTGTAAGGGCATGCCATTGAGAATGAAAGGCATCAAATAATATTGTACTTCTGTACTTAATTTGGATCTATGCCATTGGCTTAAGCTCTTATCGAAGAGATTAAAGGCATAAAAGAGTAGCGGCCAAGTGCTTCGAAAAGGAGTGAATGGCTGTGCCACTGAACTAAACGCTTTGATCATTAGCTGGAAAAAAAGCTGTTTCGTTTTGCTCATTTCCATGATAGCGATGCATGCCTTGTCGCTTGCGTGTGGTGAGAATTATTTGGGCGATTTCGCTAGGTGCTTAATTACTAGCTTTCAGCTTTAGAGCCACAGCATTAAGTACATTACAATTAAATAAAAATAATTCCAAATTTATGTCCTCAGGATCATCATTTTCTATATAAACGAAGAAAAAATGACACCAAATAGTGGAAAGGGAGGTTTTAGTTCTTTGTGTACAAAGGATGTATTACGTGGTTCCTAAGAAAAGAGATACATATATATAATTCTATTAATAAACATATTGAGAATGAGTTTGGCTGTCAAACAAATATTGGACAATATATATTATTACTGCTATATAATTTAGCACGCGCTGCACTACAACTCGGGCTAAATTTTTTAATATAAAAAAAGTATTTAGAAATTACTAATGTATTTTTCAGCAGTGAGAAAATCCTTAATCACTAACTTGAAATCTGATATATACATCTAATAAAATATATTTAGGATTATATGCATTAATAAATGTTAAAAAAAAAACGTTTTAGTTGTCATGGAGGACATCTCGATGATTTGGTTATCTGAATGGATAAAATTTAAAAAAAATAATCACCACCTAATTTTATAATTACTGAAAACTCTAACTGCTCTTTAAAGATTTTTTAGTAAGAAATTGGTTATGTTAAAAAAAATATAAAAATTACCATAAAACATCGTATTTAGAGTAAGTTACATTGTTATTTCATTTTAATGGTAAAAATATGTATTATAAATACATGCTAATATTTTGCCTAATGTTTTACCTAAACTAAATTTATATGTTTATTAGATGTAAAAACTTGTTGGATAATGATTTTGGATTTTGGCTCGATAAAGAATTTTAATTCTCACCTTTTTTTATTATTATTAGAGAGGTAAGATTTGAAATAATAATTGCTAAGACTAGGTTTTGAGTTATTTCCTTTAATTTTTTAATTTATATTAACTCATCATAAATTAATTATTACCCTAAGCAAGTCCATTATTTCGATTAATATAAACAATCATAATTGAACATATATAAGAGGAAAAAAATCATGAATACACTAAGAATTTATTCAAAACCACATAAAAATCAATATATGTTTACCATTAGCAATTCAACAAAGCAATTCACAAAAATTATTAGAAAACAAATAATTCACATACGGGAATAAAATTAATCTTTACGGGCAGTTGAAGGGGGTTGAAACTAGATTGGAGAGGCTAAAATGTGAAGGAAAAAAAAAGGTGCTTGAAAGATGGTAGAATTGGCGTGTGTACAGTGCTCGCCAAACCAAAATTTTTCTTCCAAAGCTTAGTCCGACGCGCCGTTGGAGCAGGAGGTGCATGAACAGACCGCAGCGTGGAAGACTTCTTTCTCTTTCTATTGGTGGTGGCAGTGACAGTCACCTCCACCTGAGTTGGACTATAGGTCTTATGAAATTCCGGCAGAAAGTTAAAGTTCCATTTCAACACTCTGTAATTGGTTTTTCATACTTTTGTTTCATGGGAGGTTGATTTTCTATAATACATGTATCATAGTCACAATCCATAATGCCCAAAACCCACGTAGTTTTGATCTTATTATAATGAAATGATTTTGGTTTGCACAATAATTGAAGAAAAAAATTATCCGGGTTGACCCATTTAGATTTTTTTCAAGTTTGACGTACTTAATCTAGATTTGATTAAATCAGTTTTTAATTTAGTTAAAAATCAAAATTCAACCCGGGCTACTTCCGAGCTAGTAGAAAATCGAATCTACCACTAAATTCAACAATTATTACACATGTAATGGATGCTTCTATACCAGGAGAATATCAAATTGCTACGTCAGGAGCAAGATACAAATGATATGCTAAGAAGCATCATGGCCTAACATAATAGTAAGATTTTCCTGTAAAATGACGTCGGATCCCATCACACCCTAGGGTTGTGACAAAATGGAATAGTTAGCTTAGCAACCTATGCTAAACCCACCACAACCCATGTGTACGGACTGTACAAGGAAACAAGAACATAAGGTATCTTTTCCAACGAGAGTGTACCCTTCTAGGCTGGAAAGAACCATTCACTGTGTTTCTTGAATATTACAAACCATCGTGGCTGAGGTTTGATGATATTTTATGAAGCAATTCGATATTTCTTTTCGTGTGTCTTATTTTTAAATTTTTAAAAATCATCGCAACGAGTTTTCAAGATGGAGATGAAAATATTATCCTAAAAATAAAAATTATGCCAAGTATATGAATGTATAGGCAATGGAAAACACATGCAAACATAGCTAGGTCCTCTCTCTACGAGCATCTAATGACTTCAATATTAAGGACATTGCTAATTATTCTAGCTTTTATAGAATTAACATGCATATAATATGATAGTGCTTGATTGATTTATTGGTCAAATTATAATTTATTTTTAAAATTTAAAATTTTTAAATTTTTAAAAGTCATCGCGACGAATTCTATTAGAATATTATCCTGAAAATAATAGAATATTATCCTGAAAATAAGAATTATGCCAAGGATACGAATGTATAGGCAATGGAAAACACATGTAAACATGGCTAGGTCCTCTCTCTATGAGCATCTAATGACTTCAATATTGAGTACAATGCTAATTATTCTAGCCTTTATAGGATTATTAGGCATATAATATGACAGCACTTGATTTATCGATCAGATTATGATTTATATTTTGAAAACTTGGGATAAAGTTTGTCTCTTTTTGTTCTTTTCATGCAATAATATTTCGTAATCTGCTTTATCTTTCATAATAAGATGCCCATTTTGCATTGTTGAGCACAAGTTCCATTCCTTGTAGAGCTAGCCTTTACCTTTCTATAAAGATTTAAAGGGCAAAAAAAGAAGAAATTATAGATATAGCTGCTAGCTAGCTAGCCTCTTTCCTAGCTCCTAGGGTATATTTTGATTACAAACTTTTTGGAATGATGTTGGACATACCAATTAAAAATAATGAAAATAATAGAAATAATAAAAGATTCTTGGTAAACATAAAAAAGTTGTTGTACGAAAAATATGGTTGAGGTTATTTTTTAAAGTGTATTTTATTTATAAATATATTAATATAATATGGTTAAGGTTATTTTTTAAAGTGTATTTTATTTATAAATATATTAATATAATATTTTTTAAAAAAATTATTTTTGATATCAGCGTATTAAAATATCTAAAAACACCAAAAAATATTAATTTAAAGCAAAACAAATAAAATAAATTTTAATTTTTTTTAAAAACGCTTTTAAAACACAAAAAAATTTATATGAAATAAAAAAAACAAATAAATTCATTTTTAATAAAGAAAAAACGAATACTTCTAAATTTTTATTTCTAATAAGTTAAGAGTGCCCGTTTAAGAATGAGTCTTTTAATATGTTCTTCAACAACCTGTTTTTAATCTCAAATATTTAATATTCTTTTACCTATTTCTTCATGTGTATTTCATAAATTTTAAGTCACTTTCTTCGACCCGCTTCATTTCATTAATTGAGATAAATTATGCACAAGCTTCATGAACTTATTCACAACTCAAACATGAAATTATAGACCAAGTTTTCCATGTCTTGTCTATAGAAAAATATTTATTTCATACAGCTTAAGAAGATTTTCTCCCTTCTATCTTTCTCTATTCATTTATTTTTTGTATGTGTGAAAGTTAAGAAGAGCGTCGCTTCATTATTTTTTTCATCATCGTGGTATTTGATATATTTTTTTATTATTAATATGAATATTCGGGTTAGCTTACACACATCTTAATTAATTTTACAAGTTCTGAAATTAACGATCATATAAACCTTCAGTGGTTATCATATAGTATTTGATATTTTTCATCGATAAAGATTTAATATCCCAATAATATAATTCTGGAATTCTAAAAATACAACAAAAAGCTGATAGTGAAATCCCAAAAAGTTAAAAGGGATATACAAAATAGAATAATGATTTTTTTTAATTCTCACAAAACTCAAATATATACTGAAAAATAAAAAGTAAAACATTAAAACTAATTAGTATTTTATCATGTCATGTCATGTGAGACAATTCATTGTGGATATTAGTATTCCACAATGAATTGTCTTTTTTATCTTTCCTTACACAAAAGTAAAATTATTTTTTTCAAGTGATTCAATGATCATTTGTAAATAAATTAGG
The DNA here is from genome assembly GCA_015852605.2 of Populus deltoides. NCBI lineage: Eukaryota > Viridiplantae > Streptophyta > Magnoliopsida > Malpighiales > Salicaceae > Populus > Populus deltoides. The sequence continues at coordinate 13,942,998 of CM027582.2, read as the reverse complement.
AATGATTTAGTTAATTTGCTCCTTTTTTTCACAATAAAATTACATTATTATCCTTAAAAGCAAAAAAAACTAAGCTTTTTGTTATTAATTTCAACATTTTTATGAGGTCAGGTTATTAGGCCTTATAAAGTATTGATCAACTTAATAGGATTATTCCGATCTCATATCATGCATAAAATATTGATCAATTTATCATGAATTTATTTTATTACCATCTGGATATCTTTATTTACTTTAAAAAAATTTTAATCTCACCCGCAGTATAGTTCAAGTAACATGAGTTGTTCTATTGGAAAATAATTCTAGATTGAAATAAAAGATCATACAGTGAGATTGATGATGTTTTTTTTTTCCTGTGCATTTTATAATTTTTTCCTTTTCAGAAAAAAAAAAGTCCATTCCAAAATATACCGTACTCCTTCCATTTTCGATCATATATTTATAATCCATCCGTACTCGTGAAATGAAGATGGTTGTTACGTGGGAATAGGAACACATTATGCTTATCCTTGTCTTTCTTTAGAAGGTTCAAAGTTTTCCTTTGATAAATCCAGATCAGAGAATCCATCGATGTCATTCATTGTTTTTCTTGAATGTCGGTCTCCATCCAGATCAGAAAGTGTGTTTGATAATGTGGTTGTGGTTGTTTTTTAAATAGTTTTTTATATTAAAATACATACTAATGATATCTTTTTATTTTTTAAAAATTATTTTTGATATCAGCACATCAAAATGATTTGAAAACACTAAAAACATATTAATTTGAAATTAATAAAAAGATAAAAAATTTTCAAATTTTGTCAAAAACGCTTTTGAAACGCAGAAACAAAAAGGTTCAAATACGTACTAAATCATATAAAATCTTTATTTCAACTTAAAAGGGTTGATTTATTGCTTTTATATATATATATTTATTTCTTAGATTTAAATTCTAAAATCAACATTAATTTGAATATATGAAAGGTGTATTCTGAAAATTAAAGTGAAAAACTTAATCTCAATCATGCATACCAAATAATTCAAAAATATAATCAATTTCTTGTCGGATAAAAAAAAATTATCTTTTTTTCTTTCTTTCAACATAATATGCCAATAAATGATGTGAATCCAAGCTGGGAAGACCAGCTCAGGAGAACTTGAAAAACAATCTTGCAATTGTTTTTTACTTTATAAAAGAAAAGATAAAATTACAGGGAAAAAAACAGTTCAAGAATCCACCTACAGAAATAATTTGGTACAAATTAGAGTCATTCACCATGATATAATAAGCTTTTTTAATTAAATATGATTTAATTTATTTACACATCAATAAAGCTGAAAACCCCGCGTGCCTATATTTTCTTAATCTATATGGATTTCAAGAGCGCGTGCTTAGATGAAAAGCATAATCGGTGATCATTGTAGTAGTTATTTTTTAAAATATTTTTTATATATTTTTAAAATTTAATTTTTTTAAAATACAAAAACAAACAATCATCAGCTCGCTGTCACTCCACCCAAAATTTGTTGTAGCCAGATTCCTGATATTAAAAGTAAATATTGAAAAGCTTTAAATCATTGAGTGGCATGTCTTTAAGGAATCTAATTTTTGCTCATATATCAAACCTTTTCATAAAAGTTATTGCTTAATTGCTTGTACCCCATCCTATATTCTGTCACCTTTATGCATATGTATAAACAAATACATGCATATATATCGGATTATGTATAACCATGCATACATACATACATACATACATACATACATACATATATATATACAGCATCCTCCATGTTTATGATCTTTCCTTTTCGATTGGGAGGTTCCTTAATTCCCCATGGTATAAAGGGAGAGTGCGTGGTTCATCATCATCAATACCTAGAGAGAAAGACAGAGACGGATCATACTAAGAAATTCCCTGCTTTGATTTAATTTCTTCTTAATCTTACTATAATTTCTATTTTTTTTTTTTTTTTTTTTGGGGGGGGGATCCTGTGATTTCTCTTTTTTAATTTTATATAAAGGATCATATTCATGACATATAAGAAAAACATTTAACTAAAAACTTTGAATTATAATTTCTTAGCATAGGCTTATTTTAGATTTTTATTTAAATCAATTGAAGGCGCATAATATAATCCTAGACTTATGATGCATATTCAATATTTTACGATAAGATGTAAAAGAAAAAAAGAAATTAAGAAAAATAATCTATTAAACTATATCAACTCGCTGTTCAAGAATTTAATTAAGATATAATAGGACTTGTATTATGTATTATTTTAAGATTTATTACTTTTCAATTAAATTATTTCTCTTAATAAAATTACGAAATCACGTGATATAATAGTTTTTTAAAACAAAATTCACACTAATCAAGAATTTAAATTCGAAATGCATCAAGAAATAAGTATGTTATATATTTTTTTAATTATTACCTTTTATTTTAATTTTAGGATAGAAATTTTAATCTTAATTTCAATCAACTATTGTTATTCCTATTAGAAATTAATACAAATAAACATAATTATATATAATATCTACGACAATACACAAACGAGATTATAGTAATTTAATCATAAACAATTAATTATATATGAATACCACTAGTGAATAATTATAGAAGCAAACGAGACACATTACAAGATTTAACAATTTTACCGACAGAACAATTCCGTCGGTATGTGATTTTACAGACGGAATTTGCGCGTCAAAAAAAAGATTCCCGCTTGAAATATACCGACGGATTTTTATTCCGTCGGTGATATTGTGATTGACCGATGAAAACTATCCATCGGTAAATCCGTTGGTGAGTGTATGGAAAACCGACTAAATATATCCGTCTGTAAATTCATCGGTACTGGTGGCAGCTACAGTTAAATGCCGACGGATTAATTTCGACGGTAAGTCTGTCGGTGAGTGTTTAAAATACCGACCGAATTCATCCGTCGGTAAAATCCTTGGTAATAGTTTTTTTCTTAATTTCTTTTTAAAAAATTATTTAGGATATATAATATAAAACTATATAAATTAATTGTAATACAAACCAATTATGCAAATAAAATTTATATTAAACATAAAAAAAAAAAAAAACAAAGTTAAATAATATTCATTACAAACTGAATATGTTTCAAGAAAAATATTAAATGAAGTTTTAAAAGTAAATAATGTTGATTATAAATTAATATAAAGGTGAAGCTGGAGGAGAAGGAGGAGATCCTGGAGAAGGCTGGTGGTTATACGGCCAAAAAAGATTAAGCGCACATGTTCCACAATTTGCCATGTTCATAAGCCGCTTCATACTCCGCTTTTTGTTGTGCTTAAGACACTTTGATTTGCTCAGATTCCGCTCTTTGTTCCGCTATTTGTTGTGCATGAGACGCTTTGAGGTGTGCGTACTCCGCTGATAGGTTATCGTATTTCTCGGTGAGCTAAGTCGTGTGTTGCTGCAAGGCCACGAACTCCTTAGATTGGGAGCTCGATATTGATTAGGAGCTCCCAACGGTTGAAACACTACGGGTCGACCGCAAGTTGTCGGCCGTAGTGTTGGAGAGCCCGTAAACCCAATTTTTATTGGGTCCACCTGACGAGCCAACCTCCATCCACAAATCCGGATCAAATTTCGGATGGGTCAAAATATCGTCCCCGTATCTCTCCCTTAACTGATTATTATAGGTCTCCTGAAAAAAAAAAGTAATCATCATATTCAATACAATAAACATAATAACTTACAAAATAAAATGGTTGAATAAATATACCACGAAATGTTGAGCACGGTTATCAACGAACTGTTGCGTCCCCTTCTGGCGGTCTTGACTCCGCACGTATGTCTCCACAAACAGCTCCATCGGGCTCGGCTCACGTCCAAGAGACGCAGCCTATAATGAAAAAAGATATATTAACAACAACTAAATTTAACGATATATTTCATTTAAATTAATCTTACCATCCGTTTCGCATGTGCAGCAAACGGAACAAAGCCGCCAGTGTGCGTTGTCACCCCGCCATGAATTGGCCGATTCCGGTTGCCAGCACCGGACTGTGAGCGTCGTGTGAACCGCTCAGACATCACGTGCTCAAAATAGTGCGGCCATAGATCTTCCAGGATGTATATCGGTTTGAAATCCCTCCAAACCGCAACATCGTTCCAGCCTTGGAAACCCCTATCCCTTACGGTTTTTTTTGCCTATTTTTGTGCTTCATACCAAAAATCACGCAACCTACTTCACGCAACCAAAAATTACATTTCGAAACATAAATTTTTGTCTAAAAAAAATCTTGTATTGTTTTCGATCTTACCTAATTGCCGCGTGATTTTCTCACACCCTCCTCACAACAGTATTATGCTCACTGTCCCAGCAGAATTTGTGCTGTGTATAAATAAACAAGTTTAAATAAAAATAATAATTTATTTACAATTATATTAATAATTTATTAGAAATAAGCTAAAAATTATAAATTAACACCAACCTGAAATCTATCAAACCATGCATTGATTTGAGGCATCCATTCAGGATGCTTGGATATCTGACTCCATTGAAACAATGGAATCTCCATCGACGATTTAAACGCCGATGATATTACTCGGGTGGCCTCAATGTTTGTGAACCTGAAAATAAATGAAATAAATTAAATAGTGATTACTTCATAAATTATGTTGTAATTTAAAAAAAAAATTAAACCTTAACAAACTTACATTGAAAGGTTGTCCTTCCACTGTGCCTCGTACTTGCGGGTAAATTGATTTCGCTGTGAAGGCACCCCGCCTCTGCGCTGTGAAGTAGCGCTGGAAGAAGCAGCATCGGTTGACGGCGCAAGTGGTGTAGGTGCCTCTTCTTGAGAGGCACCTAAGGAAATATCATCATCGCTGCTAAACGAACTAGCTGCGACCGTACGTGAGCGACCAGCTCTGCTTTTCATTCTACGCATCTACACAATTTTATACAAATAATTATATAATTAAATTCAAATGTTAAAAAAAATTTCGACAGCACCTCCCCTTTACTAGATACTACCCAAATCCACAAACCTGCACATATTAACAAAAGCCACAACCAATTGACCCAATCTATACTAACTATTCCAACATATTCAATTACTAATCCTAAGGTAAATTCAACATTAAGAATTACAATTCAACAAATTATTCAATAATTATGTCAATGCAACAATAAAATATATTCAATAAATTAAAAAAAACTGTAGACTAACAATTAAAATTAATGAAAAAAATTAAACATAAATCATGCAATAAATAGAGTAAAATTAACAATTAATCCAAAATATTCAATTACTAATACTAAGGTAAATTCAACATTAACAATTACAATTCAAAAAATTATTCAATAATTATGCCAATATAACAAAACAATAAATTAAAAAAAAAACCTCTAGAATAACAATCAAAATAAATGGAAAAATTTAAACACAAATCATGCAATAATAGAGTAAAATTAATAATTATTCCAACATATTAAATTATTAATTCTATGGTAAATTCAACATTAACAATAAATATTCAACAAATTAACTAATAATAATTATGTCAATACAACAATAAAAAATATTCAATAAATTCTAAAAAAAAACTATAGACTTTAGCAATGAATTATGCAAAAAAAACTATAGACTTTATCTACATTATAAAAAATACACCAAAACAAATAACATAGCAAAAAAAATAGCAAACAAAAAACCCTTAAAGTAAAATGAAATAGAAGAAACACATACCTTTTAAACTGATGAGGATTTATAAAAAAAACTTGCTAGAGATGGGAGGTGAAAGCTTTGAAGAATAGAGAGGAAAAAAATCGAAATATTAAGGTCAGAAACGAAGAAGAAGAAAAAATGAACTGAACGGCCGGTCGCTGGAACTTATATGGCAATTTTACCGATGGATTCCCCGACAGATATAAAATTAATTATTATTTTAATTTATTCTGTCGGTGAACTGTCAAAAATCCATCGGTAAATTTTGAATTTCGCACCAAATTTTTCGATGACCCTCCATATTTTTCGTGGTCCGTCGGTAAATCCGTTGGTAATATGACGCGGTCAGAGGTGCATTTAATGCACAACCCTTGGAAATTCACGCGGTTCGTCAGTATTTTTGTCGGTAAAATTGAACCGCTGACAACTTATCGACGGATATAAAGTCATCGGTATAGCCGTCGGTGATGTGGTGGCATTTCAAGTAATTATTTTCGAACTTTCTGCGAAATGCCGACAGAGTTAATGCCGTCGGTGATGTGGTGGCATTTCAAGTAATTATTTCATGTTACCAAATATATCATCCATTATCAATAATTTTTCATGTAATTATTTTGTAATTGTAGCATTTCAACTAATTATTTCAAGTAATAAATATTTTGTGTTTCAAAATATATCATCCATAATCTAAATTACATGAAAAAAAAGGTTTTACATAGGGCTTCATTTTGGTAGTTAGTCAGAATTTTCTTCTTCTTCGTCATCAATTGAATTGTCATCACCTTCATCGCAATTTTCAATATGAATACCATCTTCTTCATCGACATTTGCTTGTCCGCTAGAACTCAAAACAAAATTCAACTCCTCTGCGTCAACATCAACAAGACTATCATCGAATACACGAAAATTTGAATTTTCTTCCAATTCAATCGAAGGAGAAACTCGATATGGTTCAACCACCTCACTAACTTGAAAGACTTCATCTCGCACACTTGTGTCTTCGTTCTCATCCTGAACAACTTCAACACGACCCCGGGGTTTTGTTTTTAAAACGGACAACCAATCCACTCTTGATCGATCCTTTCTAAATGAAGGGGTGTATGTGTAATAAACTTGTTGACATTGCTTTGTGAAAACAAAGACATCGTTTATGTTACGGAGTCTAGCTTTTGAGTTGATTTCGACCAGACCATAGTGCAGATCAACTCTGATTCCTCTGTCAGTCGTGTCATACCAATAGCATTTGAATAAAAACACTATATTCTGCTCATTATGATATTGCAATTCGACGACCTCTTCTAATCTACCATAGGAGTCAACTTCTAACTCACTACTAGTGGATCCCTTAACACAAACACCGTTGTTGTATGTCTTTCTTTCTTGCCCATATTCTTCAGTATGGAAAACATATCCATTGACAAAATACCCGTTGTAGCACTTACATTTTCTTTCAGACCCCAAGCTTAGTGAAGACAATGACTTAGGTGCACTCCTTCCCCTTTGATAAACCTTGTATGTAATGTACATCAATAAACAGTAAATGAACGAGAATCTCGTAATGACATGCATACGTCCAGTAATTTTGCAAGTTAGAATGAGTTTGTAATAGTGCTTACATGTGTTCTGAACCACGTGGCAAACTGCTCTTCTTGTAATTCAAAGATCTGGGATTCAGTCAGCTGTGAGTTATTGGAGAGCAAATATTATCGATGTTGCCTGCAAGTCATAATGAGTGTATGATATTACAATATATAATTAACAGTATATTACTAACAAAGTTTAATTAGTATAAACTTACTGAATAAAAGGTCTTAACTCATCACAGTTAAATAAAACATAGTTGTGTGCTTGTTTGAACTCTATTTCTGACAAATATCTTCCTCTTACGACATTTTTAGGTGTGGTTCATCCAGTATTGGAGAATATTGACAAGTTCTCACTGAAAGGCACTTCACCGCCATCATCATGCCGTGGAACGCGATTGATTCTTGTTCTCAGATGAGGTTCGAAATAGTACGAGATAAATGTTGAGATCTCCTCAACAATATAGGCCTCACATATCGAAGCCTCAACATGCGCCTTGTTCTTAACCTTTTTCTTGAGATTAAACAAGTACCTGCATTGAAATATTAATCAAGTATTTTCAATTAAGAAAAACATATAAAATACTTTTATATATGAATTACATTGCAACTGTAATATCTAACCGTTCGAATGGGTACATCCATCTATATTGGACTGGTCTTTCAGCTTTTGCCTCGAACGGTAAATGTATAGGGAGATGCTCCATTGAGTTAAAAAATAATAGAGGGAATATCATCTCAAGTTTGCATAGTGTCTCGACGATATTCGTTTGAAGCCTCTCAATGTGATCAACATTCAACTTGCTGGAGCATATATCTCTGAAGAAATGACTGATCTCCGTGAGTGTATCCCATATTTCCTTTGGCAACAAATCACGAAAAGCTAATGGGATGAGTGTTTGCATAAACACGTGGCAGTCTTGACTCTTCATTCCATACAATCTGCAGTCCTCTATATTAACCAGCCTTGATATGTTCGATGCATGTCCATCCGGAAAACGCAGACTCTTAAACCATTTGTAGACTAGCAGTTGTGTATTTTTCTCTAACACGAAGCTTGCTCTTGGTTTTGCGACCCGTGACTCATCATAAACCAACTCCATATTTTTACGGTTATAGTGTAAAGCTATATCCAATCTAGCCTTGATGTTTTCCTTTGTCTTCCCCTTCACATCCATGACGGTGTTGAAAATGTTCTCAAACATGTTCTTTTCGATGTGCATAACGTCAAGGTTATGGCGGAGCAGATTGGTCTTCCAATAAGGAAGCTCCCAAAAGATACTTCCCTTTACCCAATTATGGGTCAAACCAAAACCAGGAAACTTTTGCTTACCTAATTGTAGGCCAAACACAATGTCACCGTATTCTGAGACAACATCATGCAATTCTTCATCAGAAAGACGCGGGGATGCAACATCTTTTTCAACTCTGCCAACAAAGAAATCTTTTCTGTTCTTTCTGTACCTTTGATTAAGTGGTAAGAAGCGACGGTGATAGTCAAAAAAAAAAGCTTTACCTCAATTTGCTAGAGTGAATGCCTTGTTGTTTTCCATGCAGTATGGACATGCGAGTTTCTCATGCGTGCTCCAACCAGAAAGCATTCCATAAGCTGGAAAATAATTGATAGTTCACATCAAAGCCGCTCTCATAAGAAAATTTTGTTTCCTCGATATATTATAAGTCAGAGCTCCGGAGGACCACAACTGCGCCAACTCATCAATCAACGGTCGAAGACAAACATCTATATTCCGCCCTGGGCTTCTTGGACAGGGTATGACAGTAGATAAAAACATGAACTCCGGCCTCATACACATTCTCGGTGGCAAGTTATAAACTGTGAGTATGACCGACCAACAAGAATAAGGAGCAACAAATGACCCAAATGGGTTAAATCCGTTTGTACACAACCCAAGACGCACATTCCTTGATTCAGCTGAAAAGTGAGGATGAACATTGTTAAAACGTTTCCACGCTTCGCTGTCAGAAGGATGAACCATCACTCCATCAACCGCATGGTGTGCTTGGTGCCATGTCATGTGCTCAGCAGTCTTTGGTGACATGAATAACCTCTGCAGTCTAGGTGTGATCGGGAAGTATCTAAGTTTTTTATATGCCACTAGAGTCTTTCCCCTGCCAGTTCTAGGTTTGTAACGGGAATGCCCGCATGTCATGCACTCGGTCATCTCAGCATTTTCAAGGTAGTATAACATGCAGAAGTTAGGGCACATGTCAATTTTTTGGTATCCTAAACCAAGGGGTTTCATCATGGACTTCACAGTATAGAAGTTCTCTTTCAGCCTGTTCCCTTCAGGTAAAATGCTTCTTGCCCATTCAATAATCTTGTCATACCCGGCCTCACTCAACCCGTGATTTGACTTGATGGTGAACACGTACTCTCGGTGATAATTTACTGTGGTTCGTGCAGCCATCCCATAATGGTTCGTCAGAATCTTTCAACAAATCAAAAAACCTAACTGCATCTCCATTAGGTTCTTCTTCAACGATTGGACATTGACTGACATTACCTTCATTCATTCTCATTGCATCCATAACCATATTTCTGTAAAGATTAGTGTTGTCATTTGCCGCTTCATGCACGTTGCTAGCACTAGAAGTAGACCTAACCACCGTTTCTTCCATTCTCCTCTCACTCTCGCTAACAAATACTTCTCCATATGCATACCAACACTGGTAATTCTCCATAAACCCTTTGTGTAGAAGATACATCATTACAACATCTGGATGCAGATACTTTTTATTTTGACACTTCCTGCATGGACACCTAATACCGCCTCCAGTAAAATTTCTAGGAATAGATGTTGCGAAATTAATAAAACCCTGAACCCCGTTACAACAATCCATCCTCCGCAATCCTTGAGGTGAATCTCGATACATCCATGAACGATCATCCATGATTTATATCGAACCTCTATAAAATTTTGATGATATAATGTATTAATTAACTAAGTTAGGTAAATAAACTTGCAAAAATATTACTTTACCTCGAGATTATCCAACAAACCAATCACAACTTCTCATAAATATTAAATATTCATTATCATTTATCAACGTCCATACAAATTAAAATATATAAATTTACAGAAATTACCACTCCGCAATACCATTGACAAAACTTTAAACGGACCCATTAAGTAAGCTATTAATTATTTCAAAACAGCACATGTACTTCGGTAGTTCCATAAAGTTTTAACAATTTACAAACAAATACAATCTTACAAAATCTAAAACAAACCATAATAGGTATAGAATTATACATTCATATACTACAAGTTTGTTTGAGAAATAACAATAAAACATGTACATTTACTAACAAAATATATATACTAAAAAAATGATAAAATTGACATTTAATTAAATGTTAAAATTTAAAAAGAAATAATTACTTACAAAAATTGATAAAATACTTCGGTAAATCAGAACACGGATGTTGTGACCACAAAACTTCAAGAAATATAACTTGTTATGCTTATATGAGGGAGATTTTTGTTTGGGGGGAGGGGGGCTGGTTGTTTGCAGATGGGGAGAGTTGGGATTAGGAAGAAGAAGGAGAAATAGGGGAGGAGAGGGTCGGTGGAGTGGACATATATTAATTTTTACCGACGGTTTTCCCGACGGAATATCCGTCGGTGAAACCGTCGCTGATTCTGACGGAACAATCGACACGTCACCACACAGATCTGCCATTTCAAATCCGTCGGTGATTTCATCAGTAATATAAATGGCAGTCGCTGTACGGGTTGTCTTTTTGAATCCATCGGTGATTCCGTCTGAAAAAATAACCCGTCAAAACCTCCACGTCAGCGACCCTTTTTTTTTACGACGGAAACGTTTCCGTCCGTAATTCAGTCGGTAAAAACCAACGGATATTTTTCGTCGGTAGTTACCAACTGAAATATCCGTCGGTTTTTACCGACTGAATTACGGACGGAATATTTTTCGTCGGTAATTTCGACCTCAAATTACCGATGGAAAATTTCCGTCGGTAAATCCATTGCTATTTAGCAAATTTCTGGTAGTGACAGAGAAAAGGAGAGGGCAGAATTGATTTTCTCATTAAATATATTTCCCTTAGGATAAGCCATATTTGTTTCAAAATAGACTCATCAATGTTTCACTTTTATCCCTATAATTTATAATTTTTCAATGTAACCTATATTATTTTTCAAATTTTAATTTCCCATTTATAAGTAAATTATAACTAGCAAAAAAACCCACTTTTGTTCAAATATTTATTTTTTTATTTTCTTTTATTTTTTTATAATATCCCCTTTTCAATACTCATCAATATTATAATATATCACAAAAGCACATAAAAACCTAAAAAACAAAACTCAAAAAATAATTAAAATGTAGTCTATTTAACAGGGCTAGGGATAATTTGTAACTTTTTAAAAACTAGAAGGGGAAATTAGGTGTTGATTTGTTTATAGGGCAAAAATGAAATTTACCCCTTTTTTTCTTATTTTGGTACCATATGTGGACAAAGGAAAGTGCTAAATCTTAAATTATGTCTTTTTGTTTTCTACTAATTTAATTGCTTGTGTTATTTAGAATTATTTTCATAAAAAAGTAGTAAACAATGACTTTGATTTATATATATATTTATATATATATATATATATATATATATATATAATCTTTTGAAGAAAGCAAACTTTTTTTTTCCTATTAGTCTTTTCAAAGTTTCAATGATATGAACCTAGAAGATATGAGAACCCTACAATCCACAATTAAGGAAGAATACAAACGAACAGAAAAGCTAAAAATTATATTTAAAAATAGCAAAAACTCGATACAATAATTGCTGAAGTAAGACACAAAAATTTCTTAAATGAAAATTGTAACCTAATGATTTTAAGAAATTGCGAACTAGAAGTCTAAGAGAAAACACCTTAAAAATGGTTGATTTTAGATAAATTCAAGATAGTCCAATGAAAAACCAATAGGCATGAACAATTCTCACATAAAAACAAAAAGTGCGGCAAAATCAATAATAATCCAATCTCTAATTAATTAAAACCTAAATATAAATTAAATAACCCTATTTATACTAAGTAAAACATCCTAAGAAAGAACTGAAAAAATAACAAAAACAATTCTAAATAAAATATATAAAAAAAATCTTAAATCAACTAGGAAACTAATGTAATTCTCTTATAATATCGATCTTATGGTCTTTATCGGAAAACCTTTCTAATATCTGATCATTATGAAATGTCAATCCTATAAAAAACAAGACCTTTAGAATTATTCAATTATGCATATCGGATAAAAAATTATGATTATTAACATAGAAGTGTATATTAAGAAAATAAACTCAATCCGCGTGTATGTAGGAAGACAAGTTGAACCTGCAAGTCTTATAGGAAATAAGACTTATATATCTTAAATTAACTCATTGAACATTTATTTAACCTTCTTAGCTTTTGATCTTATAATATGCATAATTGACACATGTAATGGATCTTGTGATGTTGCTTGATGATTTTCATAATTTCTCTAGCTAAAACTTCCTTCTTGTTTATTATTACTTACTTCTTGTTTATTATTCCTTTATATATATATATATATATATATAAAAAGACTTGCCATGATTTGAAAAGGCTTTTATCTTATTTAAAAAGTATGGTATTATCATATGATTTTTATAATATCATTGTAATTTTCTTATTTGAAAAAAGATTTTATTTTAGAATATTAAAAACTATTAAAAAAAAAGAAAAAAACCAGCAAAACCAAGTGCAAAGATGTTGGCTTGCCTAGACAGGAAGGGCAACATGTTTGGCCTTAAAAAGGTAAAAGCCTAAACTCATGCATTTGATCTTAAGAAGGAAAAAGCCCAAGCGCACTTACGCACCTGCTTGAAGTCCAGGCCTACACACTTTCTTTTTTTTTAACTCAAGTATGCAACACATTGTCGACTTGAGTTTTTTTTTTTTTCAAAAATAAACAAATAACGTGTTATCCATTATAATATAGCCAGCTCTAATTTATTGGAAAATTAATGTCTGGTAATTTAAACCTCAAATTTCAACCTATTTCTCGTTTAAAACCACCTCAAAAAATTAACTTAGAAACCTCAATAAACTTATTCTCAATTACAAAACACTCTTTAAATGCCTCCAAACTCAAAATCATTTGGAATATAAGCAAAGTTTGCGGCTTTTGATATGTTTTTCACATTATTATTAAAGATCCAAACCACATTCATTGAATTCATATCTTCAAGACAAATCCATTGACAACACCACACATTTATCTTAATCTAGACATACAACACGTTGTTGACTTGAGCTTTTTTTTTCTTAAAAAATGAACGAAAAACATGTCATATACCACAACAAATTTTGACCACCTTTGGTGGATGAAAAATCGATGTCCGATAATTTGGATTCAAATTTTTTTTTTGTCTGAAAACACTTACAAAAACACTTTAAGAACCTCAATAACCTTATTCTCAATCTTTAAACAAAAACCTCTAATCAGACTCCAAACTCAAAATCAAACTTAATTTAAACAAAGTTTGCAGGTTTCAATATGTTTTTTTCATCATAATAAAAAGTCTAAATCACTTTCATTGAATTCTTTTTTTTTTAAGATGAATTTATTGACACTAAGATTGATCATTTTATTATCAAAATGTGATTGATTAAAAAATTTCTCTCTCCTCTCTTTTTTTTAAGGACTCGCTCTCCCATCAATATACAAGGACCAAAATGTGATGAAAAATAAAGTTTTAAAATCAAAATATAAAAACTGAGTATTATAAGCACTAAGATGAAATATAAAAACCGTAAGGACAAAAATAAATTTTTTTTCTTGTCACATTAATAATTTCAAAAAGTATCGTGGATGCACTGTAACAATTCACATCATAATAAAATAATATAGTGGATGCACCGTAACAATTCACAGTAAAATAGTAAGATAAGATATAATGAGTGTAATAGTAAAAGAGCTATCTCTTATAGATTTTTTTAAAAAATAAATATTAATTTTAATATTTAGACGGCACTAAATGCACTATAAATAGTTTTTCTCACTGCATTCTTTTTAAAATGAAAAATCATTATTGTAACATCTTTATGTCTTCGTCAATGAAAAAACCAATGTTCATTTAAGAATTATCTACATACATTTAATACCTTTCAATTTTGTTGGATTTAGTTAAAAAAATATTATAAAAATCTATGTTTGATTAATAAAAACTTTCTTTACTGTTTCCGTAAAAAACAAAAAAGATAAAAACTTTTCTTCCTACTCCATCAAAACGAAAGGCAATGTTGAGATAAATCACAAAAAAGATTCATTATGTATATTCTCATAGTGAAATGAATATGAAATTGTATAGTAAAATGATGTTTTTACAAGGTTTATTTGACATTATCAGATTAGTTTTTTAATTTTTTTAATATAATAAAATGATTTAATTACTATTAAAAGCAATAAAAAAAATTTGGCTTCCAGTAGTTTTTTTTTTATCACTTTTTTCAAAACAATAAAATGATTAAAATACTCCACAAAACAAAATTTATTAAACTGGTTTTTAGGGTTTTTTTATTTTTATAATGATTATTTTTTGTTATGATCAAGTGCATTGAGAGACAATTTAGTATTTTTATGAATATAAATATTATTAAAAGCAATATTTGATGCCTATATTGAACACGTCAACACGTTAATGATTCTCACACACTCTGGGTGGTGCATGTGGCTTCGCTAGTTAGCCAAGCACCAGTTTTCATGACAGCATTAGGAAAGTGTTTGGTGTCCCCTCTATATATGAATAGTGTGTATGGGGGAGTGGACCGCTGGTTTGACATTGACAATCTTTTCTTATTTTTTTCTTTTCTCTCTCTTCCTTGATTCATGTGCCAAAATATTTAATTTTTTAAACCAACCCTTCAATTTTGTTTTTCTTCGGATTTGATTTTTATTTTTTTGATTATTATTTATTTTATTTGAAATAATTTATAAAATTTGATTTTTTTTATTTTCATCCTTCTTCAATTTTCTCATCAATCAAATTTTGTCTCCATTCTTTTAATTTCTATTTATTATTATTATAATAAAATGAAAAAAAATTCATTTCATTCTTTGAAATTAGGTTATTGGGCTTTCGACTTTGTGATTTTTGCCACTTTCTTTTCTATGGGATTACGATAATCTCATATCTCGGGTTAGTTGAGTTAACCCCGGTTGAATCATGTTTTTTTCTTTACTTTTTTTAATCAATTTTTTTTTTCAATTTTGTTATTCATTATTTAGTTTACTTGAAAGTTAACCTCCATCTTTTTGTTTGTATTCTTTTGTACAGGATTATTATGACCTCACAAGCATGCCACGAGTTTGACATGCTAACTAGAATGATGTTTTATTTTGTATTTTTTAAATTTGATATTTTTTTCAATTCATCTATCAATGTTTGAGTTGTTGGTAATAGAGCTTCAAATTATTTTTTTTTTTTTATGAGGTTATCCTATTCTCATTCAATTTTTTTTTATTATTATCAAATAAGATCATTGAGACATTTTAAGAATATTTTTAAACTATCTTTTTATAATATTGACAAATTTTTATTTTTTTTAGTAGTCATTGTCTTTGTTTTTGTTTTTATTTTTTTATATATAATTATATTATTAAATTAACTGATATTATTAAACATATTTGAATTAATGACTCAAGTTTCAATTTTTTCTTACTCCTTTAAAAACATTATTATCATCTAAGTATTTTTTTTATTCACAACATATCACGAACCATCTATCTATATATCTAGTGAAAACAAAATCCACTCAATATTTCTATTCCTTAAATAAAAATACCCTCCATCAAATTTGCCTCACCTTGGTGGATTAAAAAGAAAACATTATTCTCATGATCATCATCGTTAGTAATACCTTGAAAAATTGTGGTTCCCAATAGGATGTTTTTTTTTTAAAAAAAAAAACATGATTATAAGATTCTTAATTGACGTTTAGGGTTATTTGCTCATTCTATTATGATAGTTAGACATATATATATATATATATATATATATATATATATATAATATATATATTAAATTATACATATATAATAATTAATACACTTGGAAAGTTTCACTTATATAATAATTAGAACAGGTCAATTACATCAATTAACACCTGTAGGGCACGTATTAGCAAATATTAGAAAAACCAGATAAATATTATATTGAACAAAATATTCATAGAATTTACTCTCTCTTTTTATTCAAGATATTCTTGTAAGAGAGCACCCTCACATTAGCACAATGAATTAAAAAAAAAAGAATTAATAAACATTTATTAATACTATTCTCAATGTTTGAAATTAGAAAATCAAGAAACACCTATTAACTATGAATAATATCTTGGAATTAGTTTTTTTTTTTTTAGAGTATGTTTATTTTTGTATTTTAAGAGTGTTTTTGTATAAATTTTTTAAAAAATTTTCTTCAAATTAATATTTTTTAAATAATTTTGATGTATTAATATTAAAAATAATTTTTTTAAAAAAATTATTTTGTTACATTTTAAAGAAAATTAAAAAAATTACCGCACTTTTAAGTACTATTAAATTACTATTAATAATTTCATTATGAAGATAATAAATTAAGAAATAAAAAGAATAAAAAGTTTAATTAGGCCATGAAAGGTGCCCAAAACCGACCTTGTCCACTTTCCCTCTCTCAATTTAATCCCAAAGACTTTCCTTTTCTGCAGCAATAAAATCTTTAAAAACACACCCTCTCACCCCCCTCTCTCTCTCCCCCCCTATCTCTGTCTCTCTATGATACTGACCTTTCCTTTCATTTTCTTCTCCTTTTCTCTCTGCTGATTCTAGCCGCCATTAGTAGCTACTGCTCTTTTCTTGTCCTTCTATGTAATAAATACTACCCTATGTGCTTGGAAACCAAAGACTCCAAGAAAATATTGTTGCAATATTATAAAGCAAACCAAAGCATACTTTTGTACTTGCCCTAGTCTTTGACTCTTGAACACACACACAGATAACACAGATACTTATGCCTGTCAACCATCTTTATGTTGCTACACTCCTATTTAATGCCTCTGTTCCTCTTCTACTTCATGCTTTCATACATTATATTTTCTTCCTCCATTAGTATACAGAGTTAAGTGGGGTTTGTCTACAATCTTTGATTTCTCCTTCATTTCTTGCTCTAATCAATCACAAAAAACAGAAACTTGGATCATCACTCCCTTTCAACCTTCGAAGAAAGTTCTGTGCGTATTTCATATCATTTGAGCTTACTTTCTTGATATAGTCTTGATCAAAATAAGCAACTTTGTTTTATTTATTTGTTTCTAGTTTACATGCTAGTTTAGAAACAACAACAGCGATGGCAGAGAAAGAACTGGATTTCTATTCTCACAAACTTCCCTCTGCTTCTCAGGTAACCCCGGAAAACTCTTTTCACTTTAGAACATGTTCTTGTCTGATATTGATGTTGATATAAATGTTTTCTTGGGTTTAACAGGTTGTGGAGGAGCTAAAAGAGTTATGGGGCATGGCTTTGCCAATAACAGCTGCTCACTTAATGGCCTTTTTCAGAGCAGTGGTCTCAGTTATGTTCTTGGGCAGGCTAGGCAGTCTAGAACTAGCTGGTGGTGCACTTTCCATTGGGTTTACAAACATCACTGGTTACTCTGTCCTTGTGGGCTTAGCTTCTGGGCTAGAGCCAGTCTGTAGCCAAGCTTACGGCAGCAAGAATTGGGACCTCCTTTCACTCTCTCTTCAACGCATGATCTTGATACTAGGCATTGCAATCATACCCATAAGTCTCTTGTGGCTTAATCTTGAATCAATCATGAATTTTATGGGCCAAGATCCAAATATTACTGCAATGGCTGCAACTTACTGTATTTACTCTCTACCAGACCTTTTAACCAACACTTTATTACAGCCCTTGAGGGTTTTCTTAAGGTCACAGGGGGTGACAAAACCCATGATGTATTGCTCCTTATTGGCCGTTATTTTCCACGTGCCGTTGAACTATGTTCTTGTTGTGGTGATGGGGTGGGGGGTCCCTGGGGTGGCTTTGGCATCAGCCGTGACTAACATGAACATGGTGGTGTTGATGGTGGCGTATGTGTGGTGGGTTAGTGGACAGTGGGAGATGAAATGGAGGGTCGAGATTGGAGGTGTGTGTGGTGGGGTGGGACCACTTTTGAAGTTGGCAGTCCCTAGTTGTTTAGGGATTTGCTTGGAGTGGTGGTGGTATGAGATAGTGACTCTCTTGGCAGGGTACTTGCCTAATCCCACACTGGCGGTGGCCGCCACTGGGATACTAATCCAGACCACTAGCATGATGTACACTGTCCCCATGGCACTTGCTGGCTGTGTCTCTGCTCGGGTAATTCCAAAAACTAACTTCCCACTTTTCATAACAAATAATCTAGGATTGTTACTTATGTACATATATTTATGTGCATACATGTTGATGGGTCACTATAACATAGATTCTTGCTATGCAGCCCGTAATTGTGTTTATTTTTAGCTGCGATGTTACCCTTCAAGAAGTCAAATATGGCCCATTTTTTTTCTTAGCCAAGTGGTTCGGCGGTTGAAAGAATGATTGTTGCATGCCGAGAGATTTCTGACCTAGGAAGGGGGGAACCCATAGAACGGGAACTGCCTTGGCTTGGTATGTTGAGCATTTAACCCATTTTCCAACATAGGTTACTGCTACTTCATACACAACTTAGGTTACTTTGGTCTAAAGAGTGTTTACGTAAATAGTGTGATGTTGAGATTCTTAATTACTTTGATATGGTAAGGATTTTCTTTGTGCATGAGGAACAGCTTTTGAAAAGATTGGTATCAAACAAGTTGATGAAACAGTATAAAATCTTCTTAGCATGCTCTATTTATTTGTTAGGTGATTGCATCATTTTGGAGGACCCATCTTGGATCATACGCGTAGTGTGATTGCACAAAATTAGTACATGACAAGCTTTGCTTTTGCTTACTTTCTATCAAATCTCAAATTCCATTGGCGTGTGACGATATGGTATAACCAGCAAAAGTGAACCAATTAAGTGGCCTCTTTCCCTGGAATATCATTTCCCCCCCTCTTCCTTTTTCTTGGGTTAAAGCTCACAAATATCTACACGTATCTGTTGGGATATACTGCAGGTAGGGAATGAACTTGGAGCTGGAAGGCCGTACAAAGCCAAGTTGGCCGCCATGGTTGCACTGGGTTGTGCCTTTGTGATTGGTATTCTCAATGTGACGTGGACAGTATTCCTTAGAGAGCGATGGGCTGGCTTGTTCATTAAAGATGTGCGTGTTAAAGGTCTTGTAGCAGCTGTTTTGCCAATAATAGGCCTCTGCGAGCTCGGCAACTGCCCTCAAACAACTGGCTGTGGCATCCTACGTGCCACGGCACGGCCCGCTGTCGGGGCTGGTATAAATTTGGGCTCATTTTACTTTGTGGGCACCCCAGTGGCAGTGGGGCTGGCCTTCGGGCTAGATGTCGGGTTTTCTGGACTGTGGCTAGGGCTCTTGTCAGCCCAAGCGGCTTGTGCTTTGTCTATCCTTTATGTTGTGTTGATCCGTACAGACTGGGAACATGAGGCTCTGAAGGCCAAGGAGTTGACCAGCATGGAAATGAGTACATGCAATGGCGTTGGTCGCAAACAACATGAAGAATACGAAGAAGAGAGTAAAGGGTTGTTAATGAATGTTAATGGTAACATGGTAGACGATGTTTGAAGGAGAGGGAGAGATTTGATATGTTAGCATGGTGCCTGGCTTTATTAGATTTCTTTTGAATTTTTAGTTGCTTTTTGGGGAGGATATGAATAGTTGGAATTTTGTGTCGCCCTTTTTTTCGTTGTTTTGATCGGGTTGTCATGGAGAACCTATTCGTGAAGGTTGTCATGGAGCTCTTTTGTGGCCAGAAAGAATGGCACTCCGAATGTAAAAGCACTCTTTCTTTAAAGAGGAATGGCCTACATCTTGCTTCTTCAAAGTCGCTTTGTCTTTGTTGTGCTTCTCCTTCTCTAATTGCATGATTTGCTCTTGGGCCCTACAATTGGCAAAGGAAGAACCCACTAATCAGCAAAACATTTCAGGATTAAAATGCATGACTTAACAAAAAATGGGAAGAGAATACACGAAGATGTAGCGTTGGAGCTTGCAAGAGAATGGAAGCTAAGGTAGCAATTCTCGCATCCAGGCCTGAGATCGCTTGCAGGATTTGTAGCCAGAAAAGGGCCAAGGGACAACACGAGAATGAATTATAGGGGAGGTGCGCAAAAGGCTAGATGCATGTGTACGGGTGCCAAAGAAAGTTCCTCCTTATTGGCCTACACAAATGGGTTCCACACCTCCCTTCTCTAGACAACTACTTGGCAGAGAGTAGGAATCATTGCTGTATTGATTAAATATTATTGAAAATTCTAGGCACAAAAGCTGCAATTGAATGTCAGAATACAATGGAACAAGAAAATCCTACTGCCTTTTCTCTTTCATTACATAATTGCTTTCTGATTCTATCAAATCCAGCGTATGTTGTCCTTTTATTTGAGAGATTACTTTGATATTTTAGCTCTAAATGACTATATATATATTCATGGTTTAAAAATGTTTTTAATTGAATTTTTTTTATTTTAAATTATTTTTTTATATATATATATTTACATCATTTTAATGTGCTGATATCAAAAATAATTTTTAAAAAATAAAAAAAAAATTATTTTGATATATTTATGAGTAAAAAACACTTTAAAAAATAACCGCAACCACACTTCCAAACACAATGTGTTTTCACATACATCTTTTTTTGCTTCATTTTCATTCTTGTGGAATTAAACTCGAGATTTTCATATTGAAATGTCTAAACTCTTGATCAATCGGGTTTTTGATTGAGTCAGGTAAATTTTTTTTTTTCAACCTGAACTGATACATGCCTTGGTTAGCTGAGTTCTGATTTGACCTGTCTTGCCATTTTAGATTTTAAAACAATAATTTGAACATGTGAGAATGTTATAGTACATGCATAGACTAGCTATTTGACTCGTGCTTTGTCTTGGGTCAGATAATTATTTTTTAAACAAATATAAATAAATATGCAGGTTTTTCCAATCTTTTTTTAACATAAAAAAATCATAAGCGTAAATTAAAAAACTTATACATACATTTAATTAAATAAATTGAGAATCTTTTGTGTCAACAAATAAAAAAAAAGTTAGTGATAACGAAAGACTAAACTGGAAGAATCGAGAGATAGATAAAGATTAAGATATTTGATCTTTCAAAACTGGTCACTTACATAACTGTGTGTTAATGACTTGTTTATTAGAATAATTTTTTCATTTAATCAAATGATAATAAAAATAGTCACACACATGAAATCAATTGAATAAAATCAAAGAAAAAATATTATGTAAGGATGCACATATTAAAAAAAAAGCTATCATTTTACGTGAAAATCAAGTAAAAACCAAATAATATTTAACCAAAGAATAAATTGATAAGTAAAGGGATAAATATGGATGTAGAAATATGATCTTGACACATAGGCGATAGACTTAATTGTATATAATAACATTATTTCTTAGAATTAATGTTTTATTTAATTAAACAACAATAAAAAAAAAACACACACACACACAAGTGATTTAATAAAATTAAGGAGAAAAAAAATAAGTAGGATTGCACAAAAAGAATGTCTCTTAAGATCATGAAATGTTTTGAAAGCATAATCATAAACGAACTAAAATTTTAAATTATATTTTTATTATTAAAAAAATTCATAAAGTATGTTCAAGATAAACATTACAGTGAATTTGTAATATGTATAACATAAAGTATGGTTCATAAAATATGGTTCAAAATATCAAATGTTTAAAGTTGTTACCTATTTTATGGGTCGTACATAAATAATTAGAAAAATTGAAAAGAAATCAAAAAAATATATATTAATGGAAAGAACATGAAGCATGCCTAGAAAATTGCCAAAAAAGGATTGGGAATGATCAAAATATACAAGGTTGGAGAATTGACAGTTCAAATTTAACTGATGAAGGCCTTTTTGATAAGAAAAAAATAATTTAAGAAGGAAAATACAAATTTAAGTGTTTAAGGACTCAAATGGTTGGGATTCATTCTTCGACATTAATAGGTGATAATGGTTCAACTCATTGTCTTTGAATGATCTCCATTACCTTTTAAAAACTCATGATAAAGGCACAAACAAAAAGGCAAGAAAGAGACATCAGCCCTTCAACCACTTATCCTCACCATTGTTACCACCTCTCTATCTACTCTCATATCACCTATACTGCTACCATTCACCATCATTACTTAAGTAAAGATACCAAAAAGACCATTACTAGTGGTTGGATGGGTTCGCTTATGCCAAATGCATGTTGTTTATGGTTAAGAATGTGAAAAATAGTCAATTGAATAATGTTGAAATGTGTTTCTGGTTTGTTATAGAATATAGACTTTGCTTACTAATTTGGTCTTTGATTCTCTGTTTTTTGTTGTTTTGATCGTTAAAGAAAGTTGTTTTGAGCATGATTAGGATATCATTGCTAAGTTTAGGCTATTTCCTAATTTATTAAGGCTTATTTATAGGTTAAACTCTTGCTGAACTTTTTCTAGGCAATTCTTTGTTTTTCTGGTAAATGTTCTTGGGAAGAACATTACCTTGGTTTCATGATTTGAACCAATTTTAGTTTATTTCTTTTCAATCGACTCTTCGTATGACACCATTAGCCAATAATCTAGGGTTTTTTCATCAATAACTTGTATTTCAGTGTTTTATTCTCATGGTTTTGGTTCAAAATTGAAACCTCATCTGATAAAATCATGATGATTCGGTGATAATCGAAGTGAATGGATGCTAAATTATTGATCCTTGCATGATTTCCACCCTCCTTATGCCTTTGGGATTGTTATATTTGGTCTGAAATCAAACTCGCATTCCTGGGTTCTTTTATAGTGTTCTTCGCGTTCTTCTTCAGATTCCAGCAAAAATCTTTTATTTGATCTTCTTATGTTTTGTTTTTATTTTGGGTTGTGTTAATGGGGTTGGGCCTAAGGTTAGGAAGTCCAGTATGTGTGGTTGGGCTAAGCCCATTCTAAGTTTAATCTCTGGGCTTGAGCCTCGGGAAGCCTAGTCCACATGACTAGGCTAAGCTCATTCCTGAAATAGGGGCATATTTGGCTGGTTAAGTTTTTACCAAGAGGGAAAAAAATGTTTTTTTTTTGTGTTTTTATGGCGTGTTTGCAAACACAACCTTAAAACAACTTTTAAACCTCTAACTTTTAGTTGAGGCACCCTACTAATTTTCCAGTAAGGTTTATTTTTTTTCTTATGCTTTATCCAAACAAGCCTCAAATAGTTTTCAAAAATTCTGAGAAAATCCAAGGACCATATTAAAATTATTTGTGGATCCCTCGCGTGTTTTTCCAGCAATTTCACATAATATTGAGTAGACTTACACTATAAAATACGGACTCAGTATTAAAAATATATGTTTTTCTCTTAAATTTCAAAAAAACAATTCAAAATTTTTTCTTATTCCAAAAATATGTTTTTTTTTTCGTGCAAATAACCAAATTCAAAAAAAAAATCATGCATATTTTTATCATACTTTGAAAAAAAAATAAAAATCAGTCAATGAGTATCATAACCATTTTATGATTTTTTATTAGAACTTAGCCTACATTTCAAAAACATCAAAAATTTATGTTGTTTCTTTTAATATACGAGATTATGAATTTATATGTAAGATATATTCTCGATATTAAATAAAAAAACTGTTTCTCTTATTTTATGTTTTAACTCTAGAATGACTAGGCTTGACCCTCCCCAAAGCTATGGTCCACTCTGCTGGTTTGGATCAGCTTTAACTATTAGACAAACCAACAGTTAGAAAATATAACATTACCTTAGTTTATATCAGACAAATAAACAATGAAGCTTACCTCTAGTAAAGTGTACTAGGTGTGATATGTCTTCCCTATACAGAATCAGTCTATTTATCCAAACTGAGACCAATTAGGGTTTTTAGTGGCTAAAATACTAAGTGATGATTTTCATTCTCTATTTTTACTAAGAAGGGACAAGAATTCCTTGTCTTTTCCCTCAACAATCTTAATGGAGGAGAATAATTACTGTTAAGCAGCACACGTGAGACATATAACATATATAGACGTTGCAGTGCAAATGCAATTGCATGATTGATCAGGTGGAGGCTAGAACTAAAGATATCATGTTGATAAAAAAAAAAGCTAATGAATATTAAAAAAAAGGGGGGAATGAAAGCACGGGAGGGCCAGAGAATAATAATACAGTGCAGAAAACAAAAAAAAAATTGAGTTTTATCTCTAGACTTGAGCCTCAGGAAGCCTAGTCCACATGACTAGGCTAAGCTCATTCCTGAAATAAGAGCATATTTGGCTAGTTAAGTTTTTACCAAGCGAAAAAAAAAATTGTTCTTAAGGTGTGTTTACCAAACACGATCTTAAAACAACTTTTAAGCCTCTGACTTTTAGTTGAGGCGCCGTACTAATTTTCTAGTATTAAAATTATTTGTGAATCCCTCGCGTGTTTTTCCAGCAATTTCACTTAATATTAAGTTATAGATTTACACTATAAGATATGATTTTTTGAAATTGCAAAAACAAATCAAAAAAATAAAAAATTTTCCTTATTCCTAAAATACAAAAATATTTTTTTTGTTTGCGTGCATACAGCCAAATTCAAAAAAAATTCAAGCATATTTTTCATCATACTTGGAAAAAAATAAAAATCAGTCAATGGGTATCATAATCAGTTTATGATTTTCCATTAGAACTTAACCTATATTTTAAAAACACAAAAAATTATTTTGTTTTTTTTAATATACGGGATTATGAACTTATACATAGTATATATTCCCGATATGAAATAAAAAGATAATTTCTTTTATTTTATGTTTTAACTCTAGAATGGCTAGGCTTGACACCCCCTGGCTATGGTCTACTGTGCTGGGTTATACCAGCTTTAATTATTAAATAGATCAATAATTAAAAAACATATCATTATTTTAATTTATATCAAACAAATAAATAATACAGCTTATCTCATAATAAAGTATATTAAATGTGATATGTTCTTTATACACAGAATCAATCTTTTTATTGAGATTTTAAGTTTAATTAGAATTTTTAATGGCTAAAATATTACGTGATAATTTTTATTTTCTATTTTTACTGAGAAGGGACTTGTCATTTCCCCTCAACAATCTTAGTCGAAGAGAATAATTACTGTTAAGCAGCACACGTGAGACATGTAACATAGACGTTGCAGTGCAGATGCAATTGCATGATTGATCAGGTAGAGGCCAGAACTAAAGATATCATGTTCACAAAAAAAGCAAATGCTTATATAAAAAAGAAGAAGAAAAAAAAGGAATGAAAGCGCGGGAGGGCGAGAGAATAATCGTGCAGTGCAGCAAACAAAAAATATCCAGGTGCACGTAATTTGTCTATACATGTTGACAGGACCAGAAGGGGGCTCCAAATGTCCTTACAGTAGCAAAAGTAGTGGATAGGGATGATCACTGTGTTTGTTTGAGTGCAACTTTTTGCAGGAACTGAAATGTTGACACATCAAGTAATTTGGAGTTTGCTCTTCTGTGCTTTTTTTCGCACATTTTCCCATGGAAAATGATGATATTCTTCTCTATCTCACCAGATGACAAAAGTGCATCAGGAACTTGAAAAAGAAAATAAAAAAAAAAAAAACTGCTCTTGTTCATGTATGTTCTTTTCGGGATGTGATCGACCTCCTGGTCATGCATATCTTTATTGGAAGTAGAATTTCTGTGTTCAACACAGGATAGCATCACAGCCATTCTTCTTGCTCAACATGTCAAGGAGCTTTTCTTTCATATCTTGCTTTAGGTTTTCCATTTTTACATTATCTTCTACTTGTTATAAATCTGTCTAGATACCCTTTATTGCCTGCGTCTCTTTCTTTTACCTTAGTGTGGATGTGACAATATTGCTCACTGATCACCATACTTGATGTTTCGCCAAGATTGGCATCCTAAAGCTCTGAGATACACTGCCCATTGTGTGTCAACTCTGTAATGGAGTCTGCACGATTATGTTCTTGCAAAAAGGGTGTTGTTGATAAGGGAAGATCAGGCAATTACCTTATGGCATGTGCATGCACATTTCTTACCCTAGATAATTGACTAACCAGCTAAAATTCGTGGCATATATTTGGTTTTTTATTTTATTTTTTACACCAAGTTTCAAGTAAAAACCCATTTTAATACGTGTTTTATGTTATATTCTGCTTTAGTTTTGAGTTTTGACCGAATATTCAACAGAGGAAGAGCAGCCAAGTATATCTTATGATATAGAGAGAGCATATCTCGTACCCATCAGCCTGATGGGGACACTTTATAGAAACCCTACTCTGTGTTTTTCTCCAATTTCCATTACACAGATCAATGTGTGAGGAGGACCCTCTCTGCCCTGCCATGCTGCATGTACGGATATCGAGGCAACTTTTGTTTTTCTTTATTTCTTTCTTTCTTGCATTTGATAGTATTTGTATTCTATCTCTTTTCTTTTCTCTTTATTTGCTCGTAGTGTTAGGTTGTCAGTTAAGAGGTTTTTTTTTTTTTTTAATACCACTTTAAAAAAACAATCAATTCAAAAATTAACTTATTTTCACCTAAAATCAAATAAAAAAATCCCAATAACCTTAGTAACCTCATTTCCAACCCCAAAACAAACTATAATTAGTTTAAAATCTAAAAATTAATTCAAATCAAAACACATCTTTTGAATTTCAATCTACTTTTTTTGTTTTACTTGATTTAAGCTTAAATAACCGCCTCCACTGAATTTTTCTCTTAAAAATAAACCAGTGACACTAAGATTGGTGTTTTTGTGGCTATAGGCAGCGTTTGGTATTGTGTTTTTACCTGCGTTTCGTCAAATTTTGAATTCTTTTTTGCTAAAATTGAGTGCGGTTTGTACTTTTTGGATCGTTTTGATGTGCTGATGTCAAAAATGATTTTTAAAAAATAAAAAAAATCATTGGCATGTATTTCGGCACGAAAAGCTATTTGAAAAGCAACCGCAACCACACTGCCAAACACGCTCCCTTCTTCTCTCTCTTCCTTAATTGTCAATGACTAAAATATAATAAAAATGAAGTTATATGACCAAAACATAAAATGTGAAAATTATAAGGATTGAAGTGAGAAGACATGTCACATGAATAGTGCAATGAATAATGATTTATGAGTGTGTGAATAGTATTGTGCACTGAAAAAACACCCTCAAGTCTTTTTAGTTTCATTTGTTAATTGTTAAGTGTTAATAATAATTTTTTATTATTAATGTTTATTTATTATATTTATTAAGTTTTTAGGATATTTGTAGTCTTCTTTAGATAACTACTATCTATATGACCCGCACTTCATCGCGGATCAAATAAATTTTTTTTCAATAAAAAATAAAAATACAGGTTTCTCCAATGTGTTTTTGAATATAAACAATTCTCAGTCACAAACCCAAATGTTTATACAAACATGTAATTAAATATATCAATATTTGAACAAGAGAGATAACTAAGATTAAAATATATGATCTTGCAATATGGACCATACGCTCAGGTTTGTCTAATAACTTTGTATCTTAGGATAAATGTTTTGTTCAATCAAATGATTATTCGTGCTAATATAAAGTAAAAAAAAAATAAAGTCATCAATGAAAGCATACTGAAAAAAAAATAAAAATACAAAAACTATGAAGTCCACCTATCAAACAACCCAATACTCAATAAAGAAACTTAAAAAATATAATTTAAAAAAAACAATGAAAAAAAAAGATATGGATCAACTTGGCTTAACTCGCTAACCTCGAGATCATGGACACATAATTAGAATAAACTCATAGAGAGGAAAGTAAATAATTGAAAGCACAAATATCAATTCCTAAAAAAAACAGAGAAGCAAAATTCTTAATAAAAAAACACGCTTACTAGTGAAACTATATAAAAACAATTAACAAAAAAACAACAAAAACAAATATAAGTCAACTTGGGATCTTGATAACCCAATATAAAAGAAAGTTGAAAACAATCATGAAGATCAATTCAAAAAAAATCAAATGTTGAATGATGAAATTAAAAATAAATCAAATTTATAAAAGGATCTAAAAAATCAAATTTAACTTGTGTTAACCTTTAAGACCCGTGACCCTGGCCTTGAGGTCGAGGCTAACCCCATATAAAGGAAAAAACAACAAAAAAAAATCTTAATAAGAAAAATGCTAAGGGATTAAATTGGAAAAAAACATTCAAAACAAAACACACAACAATAAAGAGAATGAAGAACAAATTTGACATAATAATAAATTAAAATCAAATGCTTATGAATGAAATTGAAAACAATATTTAATTGGTAAAAGGACAAAAAAACAAAAGAATGAAAACCAAATTTGACATGATAATCAAATTAAACTAAATAACAAAGATGAGATTGGAAAAAAAAACAGTCAAAGTAAGATTAAAAAAAACAAAACACATAGTGATAAAAAAAATGAGGAGTAAATTGAATATAAAAAATAAATGATATGACACACTAATACTTCAACAAGGACAAGATAGAGAAAGAAGGATTAGGAGAGGGAAAAATTCCTTTAGAGCCCAACCGAAGCTCCATCTCGCACACATACAGCACCACCAAGTAGAGGACGTCAACACGCTTTCAATACCACCTTAAAGGTAGTGTTTAGCTATAAGACGCCACTGCATGCACTGCTCAAAAAGCGTGGGCAGCGTCCATATTGCATTCGCAAACTTTTTTTTATGAGTATTTTATATTTACCCTTTTGAGAATAACAAAAAAGCCAAGATCAAAAGATAATAATAAAAAAAAGCCCCTGCTAGGGAGCTCTAATTTCTTTTACCCCGATGGCATGTAAGTAATTTTATTGTACATTAAAAATTGAAAATCCAATAAAGCCTCTCGACAAACTTGATTATTATATATAAAAAAATATTATAAAAATACCAAAACACCCCTAACAATTAGTTAATGAGATTTTACTTCTAAAAGGTAAAATAGTCATTTCACTATACATAAAAAATGAAAAAGATATAAATGTTCCTGGGCATAAGCCATAAAAATTTTGATTCCAGTGGTAACAAAGTTATTTTACTATGCATAACAAACGTATAAAGACATTTATACCCCTGTGAGAATACCAAAATGCCTCAATAGCTAGGCATTTAGTTTGTTTTTATAGGGGTAAAATGGGAAAATACTATGGACCACCCATAGTATTTTTCCCATGTGTTTTAGTATTTCTTACTATGTGACTCATGCTCCACCAATGACCAGATAAAAAAATTAAGCAAAAAAAATGATGTTCAGGCGACGCAATCATGTTTTAAAGAATAGAAAAAACCATTGTCGAATGAGAAAAACTAATGTCAAATGATGAAAATCAAAAAAGAAAATAACCTAAAAAAACGATGTCAACCTATTTTAACCCACTAAGCTTGTGATCTAAGTAATTTGATTAAAAGGACTAAATTTAACAAACTTGAAAGCTTAATCTTCAACTAATCAAATGTTGAAGAATGATATTGAAAAAAAATCAAACATAAAAAAAAAAAAAGCAATTATAAGCCAAGAAAAGGCTTGAGCCCGTCTAAGTTAGCCCGTTAAACCCACGGGTTAGGTTATGAAATTGAGATAACCTGAAAAAAATAAAGAAAATCACAACACGTAATTTTTAAAAAAACCAATGTCTAATCATGAGATGGAAAAACATAAGTCCCAAAAATAAATTAAAGCCCACCCTTATCCTGAGCCATTTGATTGGTAGCACCGAATATAAAAAAAACCACGGAGGCCAATTCTTAACAAATCAAATATTGAAGGATGAAATTTAAAAGAAAAATAAATCACACAAAAGGATCCAAAAAAAAAAAACAGCAATTAATAGAAAAAAAAAAGGCATAAGTCCACCCAGATTAACTCGTCAAACACACGAGTCAAGTCATAAAATTATGATAACTTTATAAAATAAAAAATAAAGAAAAACATTAATTCTATTTTTTTAAAACAAATCAACATCAAATAATGAGATCGAGAAAGTAAATAAGTCCAAAAAATGATGTACATCTATGTTATCTTATAAAACTCATGACCCGAGTCATTTGATCGGAAACTCCAAATTTAAAAAAACTATGAATCCTAAATTTCAATAAATCAAATATAAAATGGTGAAATTAAAAAAAATCACAAAAAGAATTCAAAAGAAAAAATAACAATTAAATGAATGAGAGTCAAATTTGAAAAACAAAATGAGATGATGGATAATTTTAGATTGAATGACTAAATTGAAAAGAAAAATCAATTCAACAACAAAATTAAAAGAAGAAACCATCAAAATAATAAAAACTAAAATTTAAAAAATAACAAATTGAAAATTTTAATTAAATGATAAAATTGAAAACAATTGAAAGTTTACAGAAGAAACAAGAAAAAAATGAAGGAAAAAAAAAGAATCGAGAACAAATTTGAAAAAAATAAAAAAATTTAGATTGAATAATGAAATTGAAAATAAATAAAAAATTTACAAAAGGGTCAGGGATAAGAATTACAAATAAAAAGAATGAGAAATGAAACTCAAATATCTCCATTTAAAGGGACTACCCTGAAATTTTAAATATCAAACGTGAATTGTAAAAAAAAAAAGAGGTGAAATAAAAAAAAATCATTAACATCAAATCTGATAGTCTTTGGCTACACAAGTCTCCTCTCTAAAAAGGCAACACCAACACAGTTCAAACATCATTGTACAAGGCAGCATTTGAAAATTAGATGGCCTCACACGCGACACACTAAGAGTGCAGGGGTTATGTCATCAGTTTTTTTTAATAATATTTATATATATTAAATCACACAATTTTCCCAAACTAACCTGACAATTACAAAATAGCTTGAGTGCAAAGATAAAAATGTCCCTGGGCATAAGCTATGGAAAATCCAATTCCAACACAGGCAAGTCATTTAACTATTTATTAAAAAATAAAAAGACAAAAACATCATTGAAGGTAAGCTTTAAAAAAATTGAATTTGAGGGTATAAAGATTATTTTACTATGCATTATAAAAACAAAAAGATGCAATTGCCCCTTTTAAATTCTGGAAATATACAATAATTCCATCATATTGTGAAATTATTGAATTACCCCCATTAAAATTGTTTTTTGGTTTTTTTCAAAGAAAATAGGTATTTCACTCTAAAGTTCAACTAAGCCATTTATTATTTTTTTTTTCATTTTGATCCCTGTCATTCAATTTCACTTCTAAAGTTAAATTGATTAGCATCCGTTCCTATAATTGTGGTGAGTTTTTGCTGTTTGACTTATCATTTAGTGGGGGGAACTGGATTGAGTTCATGTCGTTGTCAAGTTCTTGGATAGATCACATGGGGGTGGCTATGAAAGGCAAAACATGATAGTGAACTTTGGGCTACCGGCCTTTCTGGATTGAGTATAAGGTCTATGAAGAATTGCCAAAGCCATGAGAACAATTTCAAAAAGATAAATATTCCCATAGAAAGACCAAATTCTTCGCTTTCCTTTTATTTTCACAAATGAAGTTGTAGTAATTTGCATAGCAAATAAAAAAAAAAGAGAGAGAGAGATATGCTTGTTTTCTCTTTATTTACCTAAAAGAATTTCCAAGACTGGGCTCTCCAGTCCACAAGTTTACATCAAAATATCCATCCTGAATACTTTGTGTTCTAACTTTGGTTTATGAATAATTGAATGAAAAGCTTGTATGTATACATGCATGTATACGTATGTATGTATGTATCCATGAAGTACTTCTGAAGAAGATATGAGGGTACTACTAGATATGGTCACCCTCATGTTATGTAAAAAGGTGCTACTACTAATTTCTGATTTCTCAGATTAAATTTCAACTTCTTTCATGTCCATCTTCGTGTGTTGGCAAATAAAACTGATCTCAGGTCAAAATTACCCAGGGGAGGAGGAGACATGCATGCTCAGAAGAAAATATATATCAGTAGTACGCTAATTGATGGAACAGTCATGCTGCAGCGTTCCCTTAAAACCCTTCTATCTGCTAAACGAGCAAGTTATGCTTTTCTTTGAGCAGGCACCAGCAATGAGCAAATACATGTGGGAAACCAGTGGCGCTGCTGACCATTCATCAAGAACACTCAAGCACTTCAACACACACCAGCTAATTTTATATGATGGAATTATTCACTAGCCTTTTTAGACCTTATCACTCCAAGCTTGCCTTTAAACTTTACAGTATTTTTGTTTCCAACAATGATTATGGAATATGTAGACGAAGTGCAGGAAGTATGATGAAATGCCAAAGACGAGAGGAAAATGAACATCTGGTTAGAAAACTTTTGTTGAAACAAATACAGCAAACCATGCCTATGGAATATGCAGACGAAGTGCAGGAAGTATGATGAAATGCCAAAGACGAGAGGAAAATGAACATCTGGTTAGAAAACTTTTGTTGAAACAAATACAGCAAACCATGCCAAAGATGAGAGGGAGTGATCTCGAAATGCGCTTTGATCATTTGAATTATACTAATTTTTTGAAGCCAAACAAAATACACGGGTCGAAGGTATAAAGTGTTAATAGAACTCCAAATGGTAGCTAAATAATGATTCCAAAGGAATGATCTTATATTGTTGACATAAATTAGAAATCAGAAGCAGAAAGACTTCTCCAACCCAACTTACTGCATTTGCAGCTTCAGCCTTCAAACCAGACTAAACTTGCGAGGTCCGAGTAAAACTGGCGCTCTTTCTCAACATTGAAGAATAGTCAGGGACAAGTGAAAGATCATTTTGAGTATTCAACAGCCACTGTCAACACTCTTGACAGGTCAGCAACTAGAGAACCATTGTTCTCTGGATTCTCGAAGACTCTAACCAGACTTGATGGTCAAAAG
This sequence comes from Populus deltoides, assembly GCA_015852605.2. NCBI lineage: Eukaryota > Viridiplantae > Streptophyta > Magnoliopsida > Malpighiales > Salicaceae > Populus > Populus deltoides. Next base: position 13,909,694 of record CM027582.2, on the reverse strand, counting down.
TAATGGCAACAAATGTCATATTTCATTAATCTTTACAGCGAAACCAGGAATTTGAAATTTTGCATAGAAGATGATGAATCGAAGAAACCTGCACATCAACAAAGAAGACCCATCTTCTATATTCAATAAGGACAAACATGTATGTCGTAGCATTGTGATCATATGGAGGCTGAAAAAATCAAAAGACATCAAAAAAAGAAAACTTCTAAAGAAGAGGTTTGCCGGTATGCACCATATGATTACTATTATTTTACAAGATCTACCGGGGTAGAAACTGCACATGACATCCATAACCAAGTTATATTCTTCAGGATTTGGAAAACTCACTTTCTACATTAATTGAGGAGAAGACATTATGGTTTCTTCTCAATTGTTGTCTACCTGGCCTTTGCATGCAAATGGATGAAAAACCCATAACAAAATCTTGGTTTTTTTTTTTCTTTTTTTCTTTTTGGAAAAAGAATCAAAGACTAAGTTGAAGTCCACACTTAGTCTTGCTCTCTTAAACTAACAAAACCATGAGGAGAAATGAATGGTATAGATAATGTAACATCCCTGTAAGCAGTTTTATCTGTATCTTTGCTCAACTTTATTCTTCAGTTAATGAGCCCTGCTCTAAAATAATGTCAAAAACTTTGATATAATGGTACTCCTTTCTTTCTTCTGTGCTGTCCAGATAGTTGACACAACAACCTCATGCCATCAAATGCATTTCTATTGACAATTTCACATAACACAGCAAATGGGAAAGGCAAATAAGTTGAATTGTTGATACAAATAAAAGTTGTTACAACTGTTTCAATAAAGCGGCATATCATGAATAGTAAATTGAGAAAAGGGGCAATTACTGCACTGTTCTTGAATTGGAAACCACCAAAGATACATGCAAACAAATATGGATCACATATTCATCATAAATATGTGCATATTCTATAACACTGATCAAAGAATAGTAGATCAGTACTTTGGAAATCATTACTCCCCATCCCATGACAGAGAGCATGCAATCTAATTACGGCAGATTCCCCATTCACCACCTCTGTTTCTCCATTTCAATTCTAAATATAGAATACTATGAAGTAGTATGTTGAGCTAAGCATGTGAGTGAGGGAATCCCCCTTTGGCTAGCAAGGAGAAGTTTGAAGTGCATATATACAAAGATGGCTCAATAACCCAAAAGCTTAGGCTTTTGGGTTTGAGATGGTGTCTATCAATGCATTTGGGCCCTCATGTGCCCAGACCAATGAAGGGTCTATGAAGACTTTGAAGCGCAGATCTTAGAGAACTACCAAGTTCTAGGATTAAAACAAATAAATCAATAAAATCAGAAAGACCGTAGAAATTAAACTCAATGAAGACAGGTAGGGACAACAAGTTCCTGCAAAACCATTTCTAAACAACACAAGATAGTCAATGCTTCAACGGTCCCATTACTGCAATTCTTTTGACCATCTAAGAGTTAAGCCTCTCATGCACAACTCAACATGTTCTTTCAGTTTGGATGTAATGATGCTTATTTGACTTCAGCTTATCAACTTTCATATAGAGGTGCTCAGAAAATATTGGCACTGCAAGCTTAGAGGCACAGGATTCCACAGTTTTCCAGTAATAATGGTAGTTACAAAATCAGTAGGATTAGAATCCTATATCGGAAAGTACAAATTTTGAGAAGAAAATCAGGTCCCAGGTTTCCTTTTGCTTTTGTTAGGCAACAATATAGAGAGTTAACTAAGTTATGAAAGAGCACATTATAAGCATGTAAATTTGCGTACCCTTGCCCAAATAAAAACAAAAAAACAAACAAAAGAAAGAAATAGAACAAGAAGCTAACCTGCAGATTATTAGTTTAGACAGATAATTAAATCTTTTAAGTAGCAGTCCTCATGGCTGTCAATGATTCCTTCTTTTTCTTAGGCGAAGCTGATCACTCTTGTGACCTTTCGTGGAAATTGTACCCTCTACTCATTTCTTTTCTGATAGAATCTTTTGGTCGAAATTCCTTGGTCTTGAAATGGCGCTTTTCAATCCCTCTATCTCTTCCAGCATTCCTTGCATGCTCCCTTGAATCTAAAGAAGTCTTCTTATCTCCTCTTCCTCTGCTGCGTGGGGCATTTCTATGAGCATGTCTCTTACCCTCTCCTTCCTCCCCATCATCATCATTGTACATATAATCATCTTTTGATACAACTTTATCCCTTGTCTTACCGTGGTGTTTCTCAACCACCCTTTCTCTTCTAACATTTCTTGAACGCTCCCTCACATCTAAATTCTTATTCTCATCTGCTCTCCCCCTTGGGGATTTCGTACGAGCATGTGTCCTAATTTCACCTTCCTCCTTATCATCGTTGTACTTGTAATCATCTTTTGATACAACCTTATCCCTTGTCTTACCGTGGTGTCTCTCGACCTCCCTTTCTCTTCTAACATTTCTTGACCGCCCCCTTGCAACTAAATTCTTATTCTCATCTGCTCTTCCCCTTGGGATTTTTGTACGAGCATGTGTCCTACTCTCATCTTCCTCTTCATCATCATTATACTTATAGTCGTCATTTTGTACAACTTTATCCCTTGTCTTACCATGGTGTTTCTCAACCCCCCTTTCTCTTCTAGCATACTTCAAGTTCTCCCTCACATCCAAATTCTTATTCCTGTCTGCTCTTCCACTGTTAGCTGGGGCATTTCTATGAGCATTTTTCCTACTCTCGCCTTCCTCCTCCTCGTTATACTCATAACTATCTTTACTATCATCCTCAAAATCAGACCCCGCGTCAGTCACTTCCACACAATCATTAGCATCTTGTTTTTCTCCTTGCCCTTCAGATTTGCCATCAGTCTTCTTTTCTTGTTGTTGGCTTCCTCCATGTACAGTAATTGATTTACGTTCTTCGACAACTGTGTGCATAAGATGAATATACTGATTCCTAATATCCACCACTGGATTCTTCTCAACTAACAATCCCCTCTTATATCCCTCCTTCAAAACAACAGTATAAGTTCCTATCTTATTCGACAAATAAAATATCCCTGGATGGTGTAGCAATGCTCTCTTAAACCTCGACCGGATCCCCAGCCACTCTCCTAAACACAACAAAGTGTCCTTCTCCACTTTCTTCGAAACAGAAAGATTAAGTACCTCATGCAACACACCCACCGCCCACCTATCTGATTCATCAGTATTAGGCCCAAGATGCATAGCATTCTCATAGGGAGAAACATAAGGCAACTTTTGCCAGTCACTAATCCACTGCTTCAACCTCTTATCTATTTCAAAACCCTTCGAAAACTGCATTGGAAACTCAATAGGCATCCCTTTAACATAACCAGTTTCTCTACTTTTCGCCCTCTTTTCCATAACCGAAACAGCCAGTTCATCACTCCAGCAAACCAACTCCAACCCCAAATCCGAACCCGACCAAGGTGACAAATTCTTATCCCCGAGAACTCTAAAATAATCAGGGAATTCAGGAACCAAACTATTGACACAATCTTGAGGCAAACCCAAATCCCATAATAAAAAATCAAGAAGCTTTAATGGAATTTTATCAATTCTTGAAACCATTAACAACTTTAAAAGCCTATTAGCAACATCATTCTTATAACTCTCACTTTGATAAACTAACTGTTCTTCAATATCAAGGTCAAGTACCTGTTGTGTTAACTTGACATGAGGATGGATTCCAATGCCACCAGGTAGAAATTCTTCAAAGACTGAAGGGTATCTTCTAATTAACTCTATTGGCCGTATTGGTATTTTGAGGAAGTCTTTTTGTTGAGTGATTATGGAGATAGGGAGTGATCTTGATGGCTCTGACTTTATTAAGTTCTTGATTGAAAGCACTGGCTTTAAGTGCTTTTCTCGCTCAACTGCATGGTCTAAGCCCCTGTCTCTGACGTGCTTGATGGCCGCAAAGTCGACGAGGCTGCGGCGGTGACCTTGGTAGCGGGGTTTAGGGAGGGAGCGGAAGAGGAATTGCATTGTTCAGGCTGCAGCTTCCTCTGTTTCTTTTGGAAATGAGAGTATAGTGGGGAGGGAAGACCAGGGGTTCAAGTAGGGTTTTGGTTTTGCCTTTTTATGTCTCCTATGTTATTAATGGTCTATTCATTTATTATTTTTTATTATTTTTAAAAATTTGTTTGGAAGTATAATAGATATTATTTTGTAAAATAATTTTTATTTAAAAATATATTAAAATAATATGTATTTTTTTTTTGAATATTAACTTATTAAAATAATAAAAAATATTAATTGAAAACTAAAACAATTTAAAAAATATAATTATATAGCAGATATTGACTTCCAAGCCACAAGAACACCACTGAATTGCTGAGTCGACACAAATGCCCATGGTGTCTTAAATTTTTATTTTTTTAAATTAATATATATATTTTTAGATTTTTAGATTTTTTTAATATACTAATATTAAAAATAATTTTTAAAAAATAAAAAAATATATTATTTTAATAAACTTTTAAATAAAAAATATTTTAAAAATAATTATAACCACGCTCCGAAGCTTAATCATAAACCAAAAACATTATTAAGATTTTTCACGTGTAAACCGATAATTCACGATTCGGATTTTGAACAATAACTTGCATTGACCAATTTCTTCAGAAGCGATCCAATGAAGAACTGTTTTTCTTTTTAACTTTTTATTTATTTTTATTAGTTAATAATGCAATAATGATTTGGATCTAATAACTAACTAAGGAAAAATAATTTAATAATATTCAAAGAATTGGAAAGCTAACAAAGCGTGTAATTGGAGTTGCATTTAAATAAATTAAAATAATATATTTTTATTTTTTAAAATTTATTTTTAACATCAACATATTAAAACTATCTAAAACACTAAAAATTAATTTTAAATATAAAAATTCATATTTTAGGTAAAGAGTGTTTTGGTATCACTACCAAGCATCCCTTTAAATAATGATAATAATATATAGGTAGGTGCGTTGCGCAAAATTATTTTCGAGTGGAAAAAAAAATTCAAGTCATAAAAAAAAATTTAAAAGTGAGATGACTAATTTTAAAACCTCTTAATTCGATTATTTATATAACCCGAGTTTTAAATGAAAAGGTGCCTTCAGCTAATACACTCGACCTAACCGACTTAAAAACAATAATAAAAAGAAAGACATGGTTAAAGGCAATCATAACAAACCCACCAAGTTTAACAATTATTTTCATTATAAAACTATATTTTATTTAACTTGATAAAAAAACAAAAAATTATAGTCCTAAAACTCAGATTAGCATGACAAGTTGGTCTAGACTTAAATAATCTGGAATATGAATTAATCCAGGTTAAAAAAATAAAAAAAAAATTGACCCGAGTTTGATTCATTGAATCCGGTGAAACCCACTCAATAACCCATTCACTTTTTTATAAGTTTTGTTTTTAAAATAATATTATTTTAATTTAAAAAAAAAACAAAAAACAAAGTGGTGAACCTAGACTTATCCTTCTAACCCAATGCCCTCACATTGCCCCTGTTCACTTTTAAGTCGGATCTAATAAGTTTTGGAAAAATCAAAAGAGGAAGGAAAAAAAGGGTTACGTGGCAAGCCTCTAAAAAAGCCTAAGTGCATAGTTTTGAAGGATGGTCACACCTATAATTTTCTTCTTTTTAAAACATGATTGGGAATGCAGCGTTATCAGAAAATTTAAATTTTTTTTATTAAAATTTAATATAATCTATATGTTTTGAATCGTTTTAATATACTGATGTTAAAAATAATTTTTAAAAAATAATAAAAATTTATTGGTATGTATTTCAGTAAAAAAAATTATTTGAAAAACAATCACTACCACACTACCAAGTACATTTCTAATTAAAGATAAATGACATATTATCCACCGTTTTCTTCTTAAAAAATAACATAGGTTGTGTGTCATTTCCAGCAAATATCAAGGACATAAAACACATGTTTTAAGTTTTTTTTAATTGGATATCAGATTTAACAAGTTAATCTAATTTGATGGATTAATTCAGTTGATTTAATTTTTTTTAAAAATTTTTATTTTAATTTCATCTTTTAATATTGATTTGATTAATAATTAAACTTTATAATTTGTTTTATTTACTTTTCATTAGATTATCATAATCTCATAAGGGATTTTACTGTACTACTCATCACAAAGTACTATTCATTGGAATAGTGCTTTTTTTTCAATTAATATTTTTTTAATCTTATTTTTTAATATTAATTTTTTTATTTAGTTATTATATTTTTAATGACATTTATTTAGTAATCAAACTTTCATGCCCTTTCTTAACCTGTTTTTCGATCCACATTTAAAACTCTTGGAAATTGTCTTCCTCCTTTCTCTTTTATTTTTTTCTTTTAATTAATTGTAAATATATATTGTGACTACACATTCACCACATAAAACCGATCAGTTTTTTTTTTTCTTTTTTTAGCTTTTTTTTCTTTCGGTTTTTTTTCTTTTTTTTTTTTTTTTTTTCTGCGATGTTGAAAACAAAAATTTTTTTTTTTTTTAATTAATTTTTTCATAATTTAGTTTGTTAATACTTTTAGTTATCAAACTTTCATGACACATTCAGTTTTTAACTTAGTTGTTAATGTTAAATTTTTTATTGTTAGACCCACTTGAACTTGAGTCATGCAAGTTTAATATTATTATCAATATTATAAATATTATTATTTGTGTTATAAATATTATTATTTTTATTATAATTAATATTGCTAATATAATAATTAATAAATTTTAAAAAAATATTATTAATATTAAAAAACAACCATAAATTTGATTTGAAAAATAAAATTAAAAATTATAAGAACTTGAGTCATATATATTTAATATTATTATTGTCATTATTATTAATAAATTAAAAAACACTATCAATTTAATTTTAAAAAATAAAAAAACTATAGGAAACTTAATTCAACATAATTTGTTTTTTTTTTTAATATATAATTTTTTTCCTTTCTTCATTATTTTTTCTTCTTAATTTAAAAATATTACTATTAATATTATAAATATTATTTTTAGAGTTCTGACTTAAAACTTTTGGATATTAATATTTTTAATATATTTTATGTAAAAAAAAATTAGCGCGGCCACCCCACTCATTAATCACTAACTCCTCTTAGTTTATATATATATATATATATATAAATTCCAATTGCAATTGCTTGTTAAAATAAAACAGTCTTTTCCTTTCTCATCGAACCACTGTCCAGTCCAGTCCAGTCCTTTTTCTTTGACTCCACCCAGACAAGACAGCTGGGAAACCTCATTTCATCACGCCCTTTTCGCCACCGGAAACCGGCCATGGCCTCCTCCTCCGCTGGCAACTCGCCACCGATCTCCACCATATCTTCCCTATCGAAACGTTTCGAATTCTCTCCCGATCCGCCGCCCAAAATCTCTCTCTCGATCGACCAGTACCAGCATTGCTCCAAGGCTTTACACGTCTTTAAAAATAAACTCAGGACCCGGGAGATAATCGCACAAGAGTTCGCTCATTTACAGGTTCAAAATGGCATTTCTTTATTTATCTATAGTTTTTTTTTCCTTACTTTTTTTTTTGGTTTTGATGGGATTTGTTTTCAAAGCAAAATAAGATTGTTTTGATATGCCAATTTTTTAGGCATTAAGTTTATAGATGGGAAGCATAAAATGGGTTCTTGTGGTTTGCTGTTTTAAGGATGTTTTGAGGGTTATTCTGTTTGGTTGCTGAGAAAAAAATGGGAAGTGAGATAAAATGTTTTTTTTCCTTTTCTTTTTCATGATTGAAAGAAAGTTAAAATTCATTCTTCAAAGAGACTGAAAGCAGAAGCCAAACTAGATTTAGAGTAAGCCATAATTACTGCAAATAGTGACTGTGTAATGGCAAGATCACGGATTGGAGTTCCTGGAAGCTTACATTTTACAACAAAAAGAAAAGAATCAAGGAAACTGTTATGGGGGAGCGTTTTCCTTCATGACATCTAGCATTTTTTCCCTCCAGATAAAATAAAGAGAGGCACCTCCTGGCAATGCTTCACAAGATAGAAGAAAGCTATCTTCTGAAGATTTGGTGACTCATCTTGTCTCAGCTTAATTACCCTGCCAGTCCCCAATAGGCCTGTTGATATTGCATTTTTGTAAAAGATGATGTCATGTAGGTCTGGCATAGAGACATGTGAAATCTAAGTGAAGCCAAGTTTCATTGCATTGATTACATAAAACAGAGAGAGGATTAATGCTCTTTCCCAATTTAATTTGTCTGTCGTTTGTAGAAAGCTTGTTGAGCACAATCAGCCAACAGTGGTGCTGTGTTTTGGAACAAAAAGAGATCCCCAGAAAAGTCAAACTGAAAGTTTGGTTCTTTCTAAAGACAAGTTTTTGCACACGAAAGGGAGACAGAGACATTTCCTTTTAGGGTTTTTGGTATTGATTATTAAAGGAACTGTTTTATTTTATGCAAACATGTTCTCAAATTTTTGTTTCTGGTTCTTTATTATTTTTTGCTAGCAAAAATATGATAAAAAAAGTGGACAAAAAGATTACTTTCAATTTAACATCAACAAATCAATAAATGGGATTCTAATTGATGTGGGCTGGACTTAATCTTGGTTTTTAAAAGCTGCATATGTGATGTTAAAGCATGTTGTTCTCTTGTGATTTTCTTGTTGCAGGCTAGTAGGATAACACCGTCTCAGATGGCAAGAAGCTGCAAGGTGGCTCTTGACGGTGTGAATGTGAACAAAAACCGGTACCTGGATGTTGTACCATGTAAGCTATAATTCTTAGAGGTTTAGATCACTTGTATGATGCTTCAAGAACATTTTTTGACTAATGAAAAATTCTTTCCATGTTATTTATTCCAGTTGACCAAAATAGGGTTGTTCTTAATCCATGCAAGGATTATAGACCATCTGCAAGAGGATATATTAATGCGAGCCTCATCACGGTAGAGTACATCGAAGCTTTAGTTTATTCTCTCTCAATATAAATCTATATGAGGTACTTGAAACTATATTTTTGCTTGTCCTTCTGACCCTATAGGAATTACTTGTTTTTGCAGACTTCTTCATCAGATAACATTTCACAGTTCATAGCTACACAGGGCCCACTACCACATACATTCGAGGATTTCTGGGAGATGATAATACAGCACCATTGCCCTGTGATTGTGATGCTTACTCGATTAGTGGACAATTATAAGGTACTTCACTGTCTTAAGTTCAAGTTATTTATTCTGATTCCTAGTCATATGTGACCGCCACGGAAGTGATTGAAAGAGTATATGATGCCTGAATTCTGAAGATGCTGCAGGCCATTCATGTATTTTGCTGTTCAACATTTCTTTGTGTGTGGGTGTGCGCATATGTGAGTGAGTGGGTTAACATGCATAGCGTTCCTATTGAAAAAGAACAAGTACTGTAATTAACCATAGCTAAGCACTTACACCTCATTGTACAGGCTTTTATGATATACACAATTTAGTTTTCTTGACATTTAAATGTCCTGAAGCACTTCTGAATTTGAATTGTATGTGCAGACAGTAAAATGTGGAGATTACTTTCAAGCAGAAGATGGTCCTAGAGATTTTGGAAATATTTCTATTGTGACGAAGTGGATCAAAACTACTGACACCTCATTACTGTTGCGCAACTTGAAGGTGGGCTATAAAGAGGTAAGTTTTATTTATTTACATTTATATTTTCAAATGATCAGAAGAAATGTCAATGATGATGAAATGAAAAAAAAATGTGGTCAATGGTGAAATGCACTATTATTTCTCAAAAGGAATGGTTTCTATGTTTTTTTTATGTGCCGAAATAAAGAACTGCTAGAAGCACAACTCTACCTTTCTCATCAATTTGGCTGTTTTTTTAGGATAAGGAATTAATGTACGAGATTGTTGTGAATATGTAGGCCAGTATCACATGCTAATATTCAAATGCAGTTTTAGGTTCTAGGAACATGAATGATTAGGGTTCTGGAATTTTGAAAGAAGCAGGAATTGTCTCTTGTAAGTTGTTTGCACTTGCGGAGGAAAACAAGGGATCAGGGTGTACTGGAACAGTGCGCTTCTGAAAACGTGCAGCTGGGATCTTGCTTACATCCTGCTGCTATGAGACTTCATGGGTTCTGTCATAACCTGATTTTTTACCATTTTTTCTTAATTTTTTCAAAAAAATCCAAGAAATAGCAAAAAACAACAAAAAAATCTAAAAAATATATTTTTGATATATTTGCGTTGTTTTTGGTATTTTTAGCATCTTTTCAAAAGAATTAAAAATTCAAAAATTTACTTTCGACGTGTTTAGTTTTTAACACGCTCCTTTCAAAATCATTGATTAATTTTTCTTATTGAGTTGACGTTGCCTTATTTAAAAATATCAAGAATAAGATACATCAAAAATAAAAAAATAAAATATTTGGACAAGGGGACCAAAATGCAAAGGAAGAAGATGAGGGACCAAAGTGTTTTTTTGGTTACTTCGGGACCAAGAAATTAAGATGAAAAAGACAAATTTGTTTTGCCTATAAATAAGTGGTTTTACCACACAAAAAGGGAAGAGAATTTTGGGGAAGCATTAGCAAAAAAAATAAAAAAGAATTAGCTAGAGCACAAAAAAAAACACTACGCACGATTACTCTCTCTCTCTCTCATAAATCACCAAAACCAAACAAATAAAATTTCTTACCATCTCCCCTATTGAGGAAAAAAAAAACTCCTCTCTTCCCACAGACAAACACACACACTACTAGCCTCTCCCCATGCTCTTCATTTCATTTTTTTTACCCAAAACCTCATCTCCTCCAACTCATCATCATCAACCACCACCACCAACTTGTCATCTCTTTCAAGCCATCAACCTAGCATTTGACCCGATTCCAGCCTGTCTCCCTCTCAAACCAACCCTAACCATTAGCTGCCTCTCCACCGGCATTGCAAGTAAGACCCATCTTCAACCTTTAGCCAACGCTGCCCACCCAAGCTCCACCGGGATCCTCATCTTTTCTTCCCCTAGAACCATAGGTCCCCCATCAGCTCCTTCCTTGTCAAAAGCAAACCTTCTAATAGCCATTACCAAATGCCATCACCACTCCCACCAAAACCAATCCAGCACCTTCTAGCCACCATAACCCATACCAACCATCACCATATTCAACGCTGACAACATTTCATCCACCCAGCTGTGATTGAAACTCAGTAGCCTTTCCACCTGACAACCTCGTTTTCTTCTTCACCGTGGGCAACCCAGCGTAACCATCCACAATCAGCCATCACCATTGACAGCCGAGACCTTCACCATTGGTTAACCTCCACTCAGCAGCCCCTCCTATCAACGCCAGCGTCCTCCACTACTGCTTCCTCTGAAACCATTCAAAACACACCAGCCAGCCATGACCCCAACTGTCCAGCCCTTTCCCTTTAAGTTGCCATCAACAACCCTTGTTTCACCCAACTGACAGCTAACCACCAAGACCCACCAGCAACACAAAAAATCTCCATCCTCCCTCTCTTGCCCAACAGATCTAACCTCACAATAGTTGTTTCCTTCTCCTACTTCGAAACTGAAGTTTCCATTGACTGTAAATCCACACCCCTCTCGTTATCTCATACTCCATAGCTTCGGCCTACCACCCAACTTCTTCTGTTAGTGATAGCAGCTGCAACAATCTAAAGAGAAATTTTAAGAAATGGGGATCGAAAGTTTAAGCCTGTTGATCTCCCAACATCTACACTAGTGGATGACACCGCCGATGTAGAAGGAGAGAAGAAGACGCGGAGCTTCTATTGAGCCAATTGACGCGTCTCCACTCCCTCATCGGCGCATGCAACGACGCGCCAATAGTAACGGCTATCCACTGTCATGCGTGAAGTCACGTGCCACCACTATGCACATCAAGTCTAGAAGTTCCCCCCACCATATGTCCATCCAAATCTGGTCCAATCATCTTGGAAGGTCGATTCATAACCCCAAAATATATTTTGGACAAATTGCTATAATTTCATGAAATTTGGGACAGAATGCTTGTTATTGTGTTTTTTGGATTGTTGGACATTATTATTTTGGATCAATGTGTGTTTGTTTATTTACAATGACTTGAAAATTTGTGTTGATTTGTTAAGTTTATTCTTTAGGACTATGATTGATAATTAAACATTAAATCTTGATGCATGAATTATGCTTGGGCTTGTGTTGATTCATTTGAACTAGTATGCAATTTGAATATAATTTGTGAAGTTAAGAAGATTTGATGCTTGATTGTTGGATTGTCAAATTATTATGTTGGTTAGTAATTTGTGTGGAGTTGATATCATGGCTAAAATAGCTTGATTAAAACGTATTTTTTTGTGTTTTTCCAAACATGGTCTTAGTCTAATTTTTATTTTTATTTTTATTTTTGGAAGATCATCTTGTAATTAATTTTGGGTTCCTCACATTTTTCCCCACATTGAATATTTGAAATTGTGACCTTCACGCGAGATGTTTTTTCGGTATTAATTTAATCAGTTTCGCTTTGCAAAAACAACAAAATCTTTCTTTTAAAAAAATATACAATTTTATTTTAGATTGCATATGACCAAGTCTCTCAAAAAATAAAATAATATACATAAATAATATTAGTAATAATAATAATAATAATAATAATAATAATAATAAAATAAAAAATACACAACATGATTTAGAATCCTTAAATATAAAAAATCAAGAAAAATAGTTTTCTTGATATCTTTGCATGCATTTTTTGGATTTAATAACCAGTTTATGAAATCCATGAGAATTTAGCCTATATTTTAAAAATACAAAAAAAAATTATTTTGCTTGTTTGAATATCAAGGATTACAAACTTGGATGTAAGACATATTCTCGATATTAAAAGAAAATATAAAAAATATATTGACATTAGAATGATTAGGTTTAAATTGATAAGATAGGACTTCTTTATCGAGGAGGACTTTTCTTGAACTTTAGATAGACCAACGGTTAGCAATGCAATTTACTTTGGGTAAGGTGTTTTTAACAGATACAGATACACCCGTTTAGTTGGTGTGCGTTTAGGATGGAAACAAAAGCACTGTTAAGTAAACAACTAGGCCAGAATGCCATGTGTAGTAGCAAACCATAATTTGGTTCTATGGCCGTGGGAAATTTTCTGGAGTTTTGTTTTGAACTTTCTTGTTTCTTCAGGCTCAGAGATCAACTGTTGGAGTGTACCCTGCTTTGTAAATTTTGTTTGATCTCCAGCGCAGCTACATATATTTACCAATAGTTTAGGAAGTTTGAGGTTCAGTTGGTCCCCCCCCCCCGGCTCTCCTATTCAGCCAATTTATGATATCAGGAGGCACTTCTGTATGTTTATAGACTTCCCTTTTACAACTCAGTGTTTTAATTTAACTAATCATTTTTTCCTGTAATTTTTTAAAATAAAAACTCAAGCCAGAACTGACATCCATATAACACTTGAGTTTTTCCTTCAGAGGTATGTAGTTCTATACCTACATCCACTACCATTTAATCCTGCTTTCGAACAACTTGCTGACCAAAATTGATGTTCTTGGAACATGTATAATGTTTGGTTCTTTCAGAATTTTATTGCTTTGTTTTTTACAACAATAGCCCTCTTTAATGATGGAAACTGATTAACATGTTATTGCCTTCTCCTATATTATTTTTCTTCCAGGCAGAGGAGCAACCCATGAATGTTTTGCATATTCAGTATCCTGAATGGCCTGACCATGGAGTTCCAGAAGACACAATTGTTGTCCGTGAAATTTTTAAAAGAGTACATAATGTACCACCCAGTCTTGGCCCGATAGTGGTCCACTGCAGGTTCAGCTCATGAATATTGATTTTTTTTTTCTTTTTATGACTGGTGATTTGCTAGATCTCCTTAACATCTGAGACAACCTCTCTGTTGCTCAGTGCAGGAATTGGTAGAACAGGAACATATTGCACAATTCACAACACAGTCCAGAGAATCCTTGTCGGTGACATGTCTGCTTTAGACATTGCTAATACCGTTACCACATTTAGATCTCAGCGAATTGGGATGGTTCAAACCATGGTATCTTCTTCTGCTTGTTTAAAGCTTGAATTTTTTTTTTCATATGCTTAGGCTTTCAAGTTCATGAAGACCAGTGCCTTTTAGTGTCGCTTGTTGCTGTCTATGAGTTGCTAATAGCATTAAACATTAACAAAATGAGCATTCATTGACAAATGTATGAAGTAGCTCAGCCAAAAGAAAGTCCTTTTTCTCACAATCCACGAGTGGATGTCCTCATTTTCAAGGACACATCTTAGTTCACTTTGAATGATTTTTTTGAAATTAATATTGAACTTGACTGTTTGAGATTTCTTCCTTGGTTAATTTGTTTCATTGCCAGCTTGAGAAAGAAATTTAATTTTTTAACTTATGTCAAACTTTATTTACTGACCATGAAGAATTATTTATATCCTATGGCTGTGCTGCCATAATTTCTATGTTTCTTTCCATGGTTCTTCGTCTCCATTTTTTCACCTTTTTCAGGGATGATTTTGTAGTCCATTCTTGGTTGTCATCGTATAGAGCAGAAAGAGCACGGAAAATCTTGCAATGGGATGTATTTTGAAGCAATTTTTGCAGTTACCATGTATCCATCCCATTTATCTTTGCTGACTCTTATCAACTCTGTTCACCAGGAGCAATACCTTTTCTGCTATGAAGCAATCATTCATGAATTAGAAGATCTCATCTCGGAGATGAACAGTTAGCATACCTCAAAATGGTATGCCATTTTTTTCCATTTAATACTTCTTATAGGATTACGCTTTATTCAACATTATCTGTGTTTAAGCTGTTGGGTAGAATAATATTATGGCTTCAGTTCATTTCCTTTATCTAATCACAATATTATCATTTTGGTGTTTTAAATTATATGTAACCCAGTCGTTTGATCCAGCTGACGTGTCTTATTTCTTTCATGCGCAGCTACATCAGTGACTTTTTCTCGTGATAAAAAATGAGCTTAAATTGAACCAAGAGTGCTGCGACTGCTTGATCAATCCCCAGAAAGTAATGAGTCATGCCGAGTCATGCGATATGTTTGTCCCTTGTAACAGACTCTGTAACTCTGGCCTTCTTGCGAAACAAAGATTGCTCTGGATACTGCAGAACAGCCAATTTTCATGTTAGCAAGAAGTTGCCAGGACTGAATTCTTTCGATGTTGTAGTAGATACCTGCGGTTGTCTGCATGGAGATAATTGTAGCCATTTGAAGTTCAGTTCCTAATTATTATTATTTTGAGATGGTTTTAAAATTCTAAATGCTAAAAGCGATGTTAATGGACAAATGAATTTCTTGACATTCAAAAAGTTCTTCAAATGATGCTCAGGGGATCTTAAAAATATGGTTTTGGCTGCCTGGGTAGTGTCGGAGAAGCTACCTGAATATACCAAGAAGCTGAATCATTTGCTGGTTCCTTCTTTGGTCATCGTTTTCAAAAAGAATTGCAATCGTTTGCTGTTTTTTCATGTTATTGAAAACAAAAAACAATGAATTTTCTTCTGGTAGTGAGTTTTATGAAAACAAAAACAGCAAACCAAGCTGATGTGTTGTCTGAAACAATGTCTATTCTAAATTATTGGGCTATCAAACTCCTCAGCTGACATTACCGGTTTTCATGGCCACCATTATCATAGCCATGACTGCATTTGATTAAGACGACTAGCATATTCTTCCATGCTGGGTTGAATTAATCTCTTTCTAAATTTAAAAAAAAACATTTAGAATGGAATTTTTTTTTGAATTATTAAGTTTAATTAAACGGTTTGATTTTGAAACTTGCTATTAAACTGACTGGGAGTTGACTGACTAGGAGTTAGATTCATGAATGAGTTTTTATTAATATTAAAATGATATTAAATTGTATCGATATGGTTATGCTATAATCTGGATCATAGATTTCAATAGATTTAATAATTTTGTTATTTTTGTAAATTATTTTGTTTAATTTTATGATAACATTAGATACTTTTAAAATCGAGTATCAACTCTAAAAATAACATTTATTTGAGATCGTGATAACTCTATAAAAAATAAAAAAAATAAACCATGAATTTCATTTCTCAACCAATCTAATATTGAATAAGAGTGAAATAAAGAAAATAAAAAATTAAAGGACCAGAAACCAAAAAAACAAACATATTAGGTTTGATGGGTAAACTCACTAAACCAGTGAATTAAGTAACTTGTGTCAACACGTCAAACTCCCAAACCGGATAATGGACTCCATTGGGATTGATAAATTGATTTTTTTTCTAAATTATTATTTATTTAACTATATGATAATAAAAATAGATGATTGCAAAATCGAGTTTCAAACCAATACTGAGATATTTTTTTTTAAGATTATGATAACTTCATAAAAAAATAAATTATGAAACTCAATTCACAAGTAGTCCAATATCAAATGATAAAAAAAATGAATATATATAAAAAAAGAAAAAAATAGAAAAGTTAAACTTGTCATATCCGCCAACAGATCTATGAACTTTTTAAAATTTAATAACATTTTTTTAAAACTATTTTTTAACTATATGATAAAAATAAAAATAAATAATCACATAATCAAGTTTAATTAAAAAAATTACCCTGGTCAACTCGCAAACCAGGACAACTAGAATTACCTCGTAAAACTCGCAAATCAAGTTATTAACTCCACAAAGTTTATTAATCTAGTTTTTCAAATTATTTTTTATTTAATTAAACTTTTTAAAAAATAAATCATATCGCGATGCTATAATATTTTTCTGATACCAACTAAATACTAAAATATTTTTTAATATTATAATAATTATATAAAATAAATTAAAATAAATTATCACCCTACGCCCCAGGTAAACCCATGTAGATATATTATATAATACTAAAATATTTTTTAATATTATAATAATTATATAAAATAAATTAAAATAAATTATCACACTACACCCCTGGTAAACCCATGTAGATATATTATATATTATATAAGAACTAAATTAAAAAAAAAAAAAACACTATACACAGTTCTAACAGATGTGAGAAACAGTTTTTTCCCATTTATTTATTAATTTATAATTGCTTTAAACATATCCGCATTAAATGCAATTTAAGATCACATCAATCAAACAGAAGGAGGACAATGAGCTCGAACTTCCTTCATCATAGTGGGCCACGAACAGAGCGAGTACCATGATTGTATTCAGTCTTCTAACTTTGTCCCTTCCCATAATATTTATATCTTTTATTAATTTATTACCTAAAATAATTTTATAAATTTTAAAATTAAATTATATAAATTTTCAATTACTCTCAAATTTATGAAACTCGAATTGGTATTCTATATATTAATTTTTGTTAAACAAAGTATTGCTATTTACTTATAATTTAGTTTAATTTTTTTTCTTGTAAGTTAGTCCCTAAAGTTATGCGGATTTTAGTTGATTTAAAGTTAATTGTTTTTGTTTTTTTAGTTTTTAAATTTGAAACACATTTTCATTTTTATTTGTAGCTGGTGAGTTGAGTTTATTTTTATGAAACAAATAATATTTTTGAAAAAAACAATTAAATTGTTGTGAAAAATTAACAAAAAAATTAAGGTGTTTGGAAATATGGTAGCGGTTGTTTTTAAAAGTATTTTTCACTTGGAAATACTTTTTAACATTAACACATCAAAATAATTTGAAGACACAAAAAAAATTAATTTGAAGTAAAGAAAAAAATAAAAAAATTATTTTTTTAAAAAAAATTTTAAAACACAAAAACAAACAAAAATTGAGTTTAAAAACAATTATAAAAATAAAAGAAATCAGTATTAAATGTTTTAAAACAAACAAAAATCAATCATTTCATCAAGAAACAATGAGATCAAATAATGATGAAAATGAAGAAGAAGAAGAAGAATAGTAATGATGGCATTTGGACCCGTCCTGTTTATTTTTATATTTTAAAAATGTTTTTGAAAAAAATTAAATTTTTTAATTTTTTTTGCTTTAAATTAATATTTTTTTTATGTTTTTAAATTATTTTAATACACTAATATTAAAAATAATTTTTTTAAAATAAAAAAATATTTTTAAAAATAACTACAACTACATTTCCAAACACACGGAAAAAAAAAAAAAAAAAGCGCAGCACGCAAGAGAAATCTTGCTTTGGGGAAAAAGAAACGTCTTTTGACTCTTACAAAAAAGACGTTCCCGCCACTGTTCGATCGTGTACCAATCATCCTTGACTTGGTCTTGCTGACAACGAAAGCAATCATATCCTTTTAGGATCTTTATGTGCTTTTATTCCTTCTCCATTCAGCTGATTATTACGATTTTTTATTTTGCTTTTGCTTTTTTCGTTGAGGAGTTTTTTGGGATCAATTTTGCCCACTAAGATTAATGGAGTAGATTGTTATGTGAGATGATGGTTTTTAAAATATTTTTTTATTTATTTAAAAATATATTAAAATAAATAATTTTTAAATTTTATTTTTAATGTCAGTACATCAAAATTATTTAAAAATACTAAAAAAATATTAACTTATGCTTTTTAAAACCAAAAATATTTTAAAAAAATACATATAAAAAGAAGCAGAAGGTATGTCAAACATCCTTTAAATTTATATTCAAAATATTACAAAAAAATATAACATTCACAACTTTTTTTTTTAAAAAAAATATACATTCAAAGTCTTTCATTTTTAATAGCTAAATAAAATATTATAGAAATGATAGAAACCCTTTCTTTAAGATTATAGAGGGATTGTGGAGTCATATTATATTCTTGCTTTCATTGTTTATCAAATCAATTATAAAAATTAAAAATTATAATTTATAAATTATATAAATAAGAAAAACAAAGGTTTTTTTTTATATATGTTTGTGTTTAAAATCAAAGGTACTTCTATGGTGTTTTTTGTATCAATTTTACCACTAAACTATCTTGATTTCTCAATTTAGGACTTTTATTAGAATACTTAATAGAAAGCATTAAGTTCCCAACAAAAGAACGTCACTTATTAGGAAAAAAATCAATATAATTTGGATGGAAGGGAAGTCCTTAATAAATTACTTTTAAAAGTTTTGAGAGTAAAATAGACATAAAAAATTGTGTCATGAAAGCATCGAGACTCCCTAGATAATATTTTGAAAAAAAAAAGTTATGTAGAAAATGTACATGGATCAATATGTTAAATAGGTGATCAATATGTTAAAAAATAAAAATATATATATATATATATAATTCATTACGAAGATGGTTGGTCTAAGTGATTCGGTATTTATTCCACTTAAACAAAGTTTTAAGTTTGAGCTTTATATATAGAGCGCATCATCACTTAAAGAGTTTTATTTCTTAGTAGGTTGACCTGATTTAATCGGATTAGTCAGATCTACTAGGTTTTTAAATACTAAGATTTAGATAAAAAAAATAATGAAAAAATAGTTAATGGGATTAACATTAAGGGATAACTTTAGCTTTATTCAAGGAAAAATGACAAAAATAGTACTATTCTATTATCCTTTTGCAATAGGATTTGAAGCTCAAATACTTTAAATATAAAATTAGAACCTTTAACCTCTTTATAAATGAATAGCTCACTATCACTTAGCCAAGAAAACCTCTCATTATTAATATTGGAGGAGTGAGAATAATGTATAATACATAGTCAGATCCTATGCATTTGGCCCCTCATCTTTACCACCAGAAAAGGAAAGGAAAAAAAATAAAAACAAATCAAATTTACCTCTAAGCTTAATCACACGCTAAGAATTACAATATTCTTTTTTCCCCAAGTAGATTAAAGTCATCACACGATGGAACATCGGTGTATGATGTTGAAATGAGAAGTATTAGAATCATTACGAACTCCGCGGGGGTGTTCATGAGTGTTCTATCGTTAATTTTTAAAGTATTTTTTATTTAAAAATATATCAGATAATATTTTTTTATTTTTTTAAATTTATTTTTATTATTTACAATTAAAATAATTTAAAAACATCAAAAAAATATTAAATTTAATCCATTCGCATTCAGAACACAATGCCAAACAGAAACTTACTGCATAAACACGAAATTCTTTGTTTACGACTCTTACTCGTCTCAAGACTCACAGGTCGGCGACCCTCCTGGTCAAAGAATCATATATCAACAAGGGAGTCCTCAAAGTCACTCCTGTTTAATCTCCCCATCAAGCACATTTCATAGGGAATTTTTTGTGTTCATATTCCTTGACCTCCAGTGTTCATATGGTTTGAACACATTTATTTTAATTAGAAAGATTGGGATATTTTGCATCAACTTAGACGTAACATCCTTTTCTTGTCAATCTTTATAGCGTATTCTTCACATCGGCTTGATGTATTCAAAAAAAAAAATTAATAAATTGCTTTTAGATACTTAGTTTTAAAAGTTCCAATTCCAAAAACAATTTATGGATTTTCTTAAATTATAAATTAAGTTTTATATACATACACACACACACTTGGCACCGTTTGGGAACGCGGTGCAAACCTCGTTTTCAAAAAATTCAAATTTTGTTTTTATTAAAAATTAATTTTTTTGTGTGTCTTGTATCGTTTTGATGTGCCGATCTCAAAAATAATTTTTTAAAAATAAAAAAACATCAAGATTAAAAAATAACCGCAACTACATTTTCAAACAAACTAGAAGCTTTTCTTGCATGCGAACAAGATTGAAAAATCTAAAGTGACCATTGATTAGTCATTCTGTAGGATTGGATCATAGTCTTCTTCTATTATCATTGGTTATTTGATTGTTTAACGAATAATAAATTAAATAAACTGAATGAGAATGTCTAAATGTAGAAAATTCAATCGTTTGAAAACTTGTTTTTCTTCGGTAGTGTGAGGACTTTGAATAAATAGTTGAAACACAAACAATCTATTTCAACTGACTTTAGAGTCATTCTAGATAGTGGGTTGCAATACGTATGAATTGGATTCAAATTTTTCTAACATAAAAAAAAACAAATGTTAAGACGATGTCAATGTTTTAAAATAAAAAATAAAAATCTAAAATTTAATTATTGATTTGACTGGGTTCAACAAACTCGGTTAATTTAATAATATAATTACAAACAAGATATTGACAATAAATAAAACAAATAAAAAAATTGGTAATAATTAACTATATAAAAATAAGTTGTCAATATCATACTCGAGATGAGAAGAAAAAAAATTTGTTGGAGGCTCATCATCACTCTGTCGCAATCACCGCCCCACCAATAAATAAGTTCTAACGCCACTGTGAAAGACTATGTGATGAAATTGATAAAGATCACACGTTTCACTAAAGTAACGATCCAAAAAGCAAACCAATTAAAATATCATGAAGTGAGTATCTCATGCTTATATTTAATCAATTAATTTAGTTTAATTCAAAAGCTTTTACTTTTTTTAAAAAACTAAATTTAACAAAGAACAATAAATAAAAAGACTTGAGATAATCAATGTCATTTTTAAAATCAGTGAAAAATTTTATTGCAAGCAATAAAAAAAATAACATAGCCCAATATCAACTTAAATAAATGTTTAATGATGAAACTAAAAAAAAAACAAGCTTAAAAAAAGAGGGGAAAAAACAAGTAAACCCGAATGAATCTTCTAAACCAAGGTTAATCTCTCAAACTTACAACCCATGAAATCTTAGATTCGAGCTCAACTAAGAAGCTCAACTCCCAATCGATTTAATGTTAAAGGATAAAATTAAAAAAATGTTAATTTATAAAATTTATCAAAGTAAAAAAATAGCAATAAAAAAATAGAAACCAGGCTTTACATATGAAAAAAATTGAAGGATGATGAAACTGATAAATACTCTAATTTTATAAATTATTTAAATAAAATAAATAGTAATAAAAAAAAACCAAATATGAAGGAAAAATAAATCAAAGATTTATGTAGAAATAGAGGATGATAAGGAATAAGAAAAAATAATAAAAAGATTGTCGACACCAAACTAGAGGTTAGTACTTAGTAACCAACAAGCATGATCCAGGAAGGAAGGGGTCATAGAGATGATTTTAACGATGTTAAGGGAGATCGTTTTTGGTTGAGGAATTTGCTGCATGCACTGTCAAAAACCTAGCAGAAACGGACTCATTACAGTGTGTAATGCATACGCCAACCGTTTTGGTTTTTAAATAATATTTTATATTTATTAAAATATTAAATTTCTCCCTAGTAAACTTGATCAAAACTAAAAAAACCAAGTTGAAAATACAAAAAAGCCATTGGATTCTAATTAATTAAGAAATTTTGCTTTTAAAAATAATTTAGTTATTTTACTGCTTTTTAAAAGTAAAAGATTAAAAAAAACCCTAAATACTAATTAAATAAATTTTTTTTAAAGATAATTTAGTTATTTTATTGTTCTATAAAAAAAAATTTTTAAAAACTGATATTGAGGTGTCCTCGAAACAATCTGCTATTGACTAATATAGACTCTCAATAGCCAAGCCAATGATTTTTTTAGAATGATAAAATTATCATTATACTGTTTCAAGCCTCTTTATAATGAGCTGGTGTGTATATAATAAAACCCTAATTCCTTTTATTTGTATTTTTAAAAATTTAATAATTGTTTATAATAATTATAATTCTCATAATGTTATTTTTTTGACAGTGTAATTTTCAGAAGATGGTGGTGCATCCGTGGAATGGGAAGATAAATTTCTAGCATTTTAGATTGTGTTTCTTTCAGAAAATAAATATTTAGTTTTAATCTCTAACTTTTTTATTTATTTAAAAAAATATCTCAATAAAAAAGAAAACATGTTTAATAATCACAAATTTTCTAAAATATAAAACAAGGAATTTATTTTTGTTTATTTTAAAAAATAATAAAAATGGATATAAAACAGTAAAGAAACCAATTAAGCCCTTATTATTATTTTTTAATCATAAAGAATGACTTTGTTTTTAATCGTGAGGAATTTGGAAAACAAACCATTTTCTAGAAAATTAAAGAATTAGAAAACATGTGTTTTTAAGAAATTTTTTTTTCATTTTTAACTAGTAAAGACACTTTTTTTTTAATTCATAAATTTTTTTCTAAAAAAATGATTTATTTCCCAAATAAACACATTTAATTATGTAATTATTTTCTAATTAGTTAAATTAAGGCCCATAAGTAGGATCAATGATGAGTAATTCCGTGTCAGATTTATTGATATTTGTATTCTATTTATTATTTATATGATAAAAAATTTAGATATTTATAAATAATTTATTAAATTTCAAGTATCCAATGAGTATTTATTATTATTTATTAATTAATAAAAACATAGTTTATATATATATATATATATATATATGCTCGGCTGTACCAAAATTTTAAGTCAATATTAAGATATAAATATATATCATATTGTATTAAAAAAATCTAAATATTTTACAAATATATTTATATAATATAAATATATATTTTGGATTAAATTTAAATAAATTTTAAATCAAGTTTAATAATATTTATAACTTATCTATTATATATTAAATCCAAAAATATATACTCATTTATTTAAATTAAATCGGGTCAACATGCATCAATTTGGGATTAAAATTATCATCCGCACACCGAAACAACGAGATTACCTTGTTCAAGGGAAAATGATTAGCTAATGTCCCACCATGGCGCGTGGATACACTCTCTTCTTTTGTTTTTTCTTTTTTTCTTCATTTTTATTTTCATATATTCAAGTATGAATTTAAGATATATATATATGTCAAATAAGAACTCTATTTTGTAGATACAATTTAAACATAAACTTGATCTAGTATAAATTTATAATATCTTAAGCTAGAATTAGCTTTTATATGGATTTCACTAGCCTTCAATAATTAAATAAATATCAAAACATGAAATTTAAAAATCGATTAAGATTCTGATCAATTCACAATGTATTTTAATAATAAAAATTCCAACGTATATGTCAAAAAGCAAAAAATAACAAAACTTTTATGGTATAATCATGGTAAATAAAAAAACGAAAATAAAAATGAAGTGTGTTTCTAGAGCCTTAAACGAGAGTGCGTTGAATGTTCGAAAAATGAGAAATGGTAATAAAGCCATGGTTAAGTAGCTATGACTATATGAGTGTGTAAGCTTGCTCGCAGCAGCAGCAAGTGGAGTTTTGACCCCCCTCCCTTTCTCTCTCTCTCTGCTAGTTATTGTACTAGTTTTGCTATGATTTGGTTGTTAACAGTCCCATAGCCGCTTAGACTCTCTCTCCAAAACCCTCTTTGTATATGTACTTAACTTACTGATCTCTTTATTTCATCATCATTTCTTTTTCCTGGGCTGTTTCTTGTTTTATTCTGTATTTACTTGAAAAAATAAAGCACAAGTCGCAATCTTTTTATATCGTCTATCACAGATCTCTACCTATCAAACTGGTAAGTTTGTCTTCCTGTTTTGTTTTGAATTAGATGCAAATTTAATGCATTTGTTTAGGTCTGTGTGTTTCTCCAGTAAAGATTGATGCTTTCTCTTGACTGTAGTTTTGGGTTGTTTTTGTTTTCATCAGCACATAAGCTAATTTGATTCTGTTGTCATTTTTTTTAGTGTTCTTGAATTTGTACTAATCCTGTTTTAAAAGTTTTGAACTGGGTTGTTTTGTTCCTTTTAATTTTGATAGTACAAGTCCTTTTGATTTGATGTTGATCATGTTGTTTCTTTTCTTTCCTGATTTATAATTAGGAACTTATTGGCGAGTTGTTTTCTTGGTTTACAGTTTTGGTGGGGTGGTGGTGTTAATGGATTGGAACTGCCGCAGGGATCAAAACTGGTATTGTGGTGATTTTGATGTAACAAGGAACTACATTTTCGGCTTCGAAGTGGTCTAGAACAATTCTTTGGTGAACTTATTAAGGGGGCTCTTCATTTGCTAGCAATCGCTTCATTTTTGAGCTCCTGAGTGTAATTTGATAAAAGGGTTTTTCTGATTCTTGTAAATAACAAGTTTTTACCCTTTGTATGGAACTTTAGAACGATAATTGAATATTTTTGTGATCATCACAATGGGGGGGCTTTGCTCGAGGAGCTCGACTGTAGATAATGCTCCCAGTGGAGGCTTTCCGCAGTTGAATGGTCATTTTAGTCATGGGTCTGGTTTGGTTTATCAGACTCGTGAATTGAAAATAGATAGCAATGCAAATCCATCTCCAATTGTGGAGAACGTGGATAATAAGCAGCTACGAGAACCGTTTTCGTTTCCGGAAGTGACCGTGGTTCAATATGAGGTGAATCCAGATGACATTGATGATGGGATTCCTCGTTTGTCAAGGGCTCTATCCAATAAATCCGGATCAACCAAGTCCAAGCAGGCAGCTGTTGCAAAGGTTAGCCTAATTTGTATGTTGTTTACTTTTTGTCAAATTATTATCAATTCCTTCTCTTCAGTCTGGAGTTTCCTATGTGATGTTTTCAGTTGAATCTGTGATATAGCTTGTAACATAAGTCGTAGTATAAAGTGTTTACTTGACATGCATTCCTGGTAGTTATGCTTGTTAACTATGAATTTTGAAGCATAGATTATACCACTGAAATGAGGCCATCACCATGTCACTGAAGATTAGGACTCATTAAAATGAAGATTGTTAAAAGCTGCAACCAAGTCACGAAATATGTAAAACTAATTTTTATTTTATGAAATGCAAAATTTTTTTCTGTCAATTCTCATAACTACTAACTTCTGGTCAGAAACTTTGAATGCATTGGCCAGACAGCAAGTTGAATGAGCATGCCACTCTTTTTCTATGCCCATTTATCTCCTTTATCATGAGTTGTTTAGAAATTCAAATCCCATTGGATTTGGATCCTTGTGTTATTTGAAAAAAGAAGTTGTAATGAGCGATTCCTGGCTGTGG
This sequence comes from Populus deltoides, assembly GCA_015852605.2. Lineage (NCBI taxonomy): Eukaryota > Viridiplantae > Streptophyta > Magnoliopsida > Malpighiales > Salicaceae > Populus > Populus deltoides. The sequence goes on along the minus strand of CM027582.2, from coordinate 13,883,820 downwards.
GGAACAAAGATTAAATTGTCTGTCATTTCTCTCTGTATTATTTTGTGCCTCCTGTCATACCTTAGAAGAGTTAAAAGTTCTAGTTGATTTATGTATGGCCTCTTTATTATTTGAGAGGCTTGATTCAAGGGCATCCATCACCTCCTATTTTCATTTTCTTTTTGCCGTATGATGAAAGCCTCAAGTAGAGTGTTTCAGATATACGTGGAAAACTGTCGGGGGGTTAAGTCCGATGATTTGCTGATTTCAAATTTATTATTTGCGAACAATCCTTTATGGTTTTGCAATGCTAAGTTGATTACATGTGATAATATTTCCTCGGTTTGGGTTATCTAATATGATATGGGGCTAATTTGAGAAAGAGTGCATTCTTTCACTGGATGAGATTTAAGTTTCTAAATGGGGGATGTTATCTGCTATTTCTGATATCAAGTGAGAATCAAATTTGGCATCTTTATCTGAAGACATGCGGTCCTCCCTTGAGGAGCTCGCATGAGATTCCTTCATGCAAAGAAAAGGAAGAGCTGGGAAGTTTGAAACTTTCAATGTTTGTTGGGGAGGGGGTAAAGGGTGGAAGGGCATTGTTATTTGATTAAGAGTACTCTCTGTTTACCAACTTTGTCTATTTTACCCACCCTTTTTGGTCCATGAAAAGGATTTGAGAAATTGTGGAGAGATTTTATGCACAGTGGAATGTCATGGATGATCAGGCATAAATTGGGGAAAAGTGCACATCTCTCCATTCAAGCTGATTGGTTGTGTGTGAGAAGGCTGTACATGTTTAATTGAGCTTTATCAAAACTTGATGTGGAGAGGCTTACTGCACAGGGAAAGCTTTTAAAAGTTGGTGATGGCTAAGCAATGTTGAGCCTGGAGAGAGGCAGGGTTGTGTCTCCTGGTTTGGAAACTTTGTTGGGTTTCACTTTTGTGGAAGCATCAGAAGGGGGTAATAAGTTTTCTAAACTTATCATTTTTAAGGTAAAGGACAATAGGTTCTACTTTATGATGGGGCATCATGCTGGTGGAGCCTTTAAAGGTAGGATCTTGTGTTGGGAGTATTCTATGTTGGAGCATGTGGGAGAAACTCTCATATATTGCCTGGGATACATGAATGCTAACCCTTGGTCTCAAATTAGTAGTATTGGCTAATTGGATCCTTTGTCTCTATTATTGTGTTCTGTTGAGGGCCAAACTTTTAATTAGTTGTTGTAACCTAAAATCCCTTTTCTCTGATGCCTTGAGAGTTACATATTTCTTGACATGCAAAATTGGAGTTGGTGAAGGTGCTTTTAATTGCCTGTTTGTGTTGAAGGTGGATATGGTGTGCACCATATATACTAGGAAGAATCATCATAATGAAAAAGTTTTCCAAGGTTTGAGGTGATGGCTGAATAGAACATTCTTGTGGAATAGTGCATAGTGAGCAGGCTTCCTACGTACTTTCTATCCATGGAGGCAGTTATGTCTCGTATTCTTTCACGAGAGACTGTCAAAGAGGAAGAAATTTATTCTTAGCTGGTTTTATTTGTGCTATAGAGATGGCAAATAATGAACTATCTTCATTGATTTTTACCTAGGACTTCCATGTATTCTCCTTCTTTTATAGCTGCTTAAGTTCCTAATATGTTGCTAGATTTGGGGAGCAGTTGGAGAGGAATTTTCGGCTCAAAAGTAGTATTATTCTAAGGATGTTAATATTGGTTCTGTTGGAGCTTGAAGGAGGACAAGAATTGTAAGAATATTTGTAGTGGTGCACATGCTTATTGGGATCATGTCTACATGTATCCAATTCTGGCTGCTTAAGCATTCATGTTTTCCTTCCCCTTGCTTTTTTATGCAATTCCCTCATAAAGTCTCTTTTCTTTGCTGCGTTCATAAAGTCTATTCCATCAAGAATTAAAACACAGAGGAGGATGGCATTGTCATTGATTTTAGTTTTGTTAAATGTTTTAAGTTTCATTAAGTTGTCCTTGAGTTGGGGCTTATTTCTTAATTGACTGCCTCAATATCACATTATTGTCGAATCAGGAGCCTGAAATATATTTGAGAAATGAAGGCATTTTATAAATCAATTACTTGGGAAAGTTGATTTCAGGAACAAAAAGGTAACAAACAATGAAGTTACATAATTATTTAAACATAGGTTTTGCTTGGAATTGGAGTGCTCTGTTTACATGCAGCTAAGCTTGACATGTCTAGATAACTTGAGTAGGAGGACGATAAAGAATATAAGAGAAGAAAGAAAATATGTTTTGTTTGTGTCATCTGAAAGACTTGTTAGTGCTCTAAACTAGATTTTTTTTTGTTAGGCAATTGCACCTTTCATGTAGTTGTTTGCAGTTTATTATGCACTAGTTACCCATGTGTTCACACAGTAAATTTACAGATTCTGGTGAAAATTATTAAAAACGATGCTTTACATAGAGTTCATAGTTTTGATTGAATGGAGAAAAATGCGACTTCTCTGAATGCCTCATAACATTGACATAGGTCTTTTTAGTTATTTGCTACTGAACCGTGTAGACATTAGTTCTACTATATTATAATGTGTATATTTTCTAAAGCATAAATGTGAATACCTTTAAATTTATTCAAAAAAAGTCACTTCCTTGATAAATAACATCTATATAATCACGGGAATTAACAATTATTAAAGTTCTACTTATTTGATTACATGAATAACATAACATCCTTCTGTGTATCGCCACATTAGTAAATAAAATAACAATATAGTGAAAGTGTCCATAATGTTATGGTTTAAACATTTCACTCTTATATAAGCATATAGGAGTTGAAAAGAAAAATAATTGAAAGTTGATAAATAAATGAAGCATGTGTGTGGTTTAGTACGTCTGAAAGAAGGTGAAAGGTTCAAGAAGCATTGAAGCCATTTTGGAGTACAAAGCAATAAAAAAGAAAAAAACAGAAATCATGGTCCTATATGTGCATGGCTCATCAACCAAATGGAGCATGACAGCTAAAATCTTTAAGTAATCAATCATTGAAAAACAAAATCATCTAATGTGCATCTAATAAAAAACTAGATGATTCCTTTTTTTTTTTTTGTAAGAGTCAGTGTGTGTTATTTGTAAGTAGAAATTGGTGCATTTTCTTGTTCTAGGAGATGATTTTTTCATCATATGTTATTAAATGCTCCTAATCCTCTATCTCCAAATACATTGCATCTTATAATATAATTATCAAATTCATGCATGGTATGGCAATGCTCATGGAGCTAATTCATGTGTCCACACTGCAATACTTCAGTATAGGATCTTCTTTCACACGTGAACGCACACACACGCACACTGATAATAGATAGATGTTGTAAGTTGCTCTGTGGAATTGTGTATCAGAAATTTGCTCAATTAAAAAAGCTGGTTGTTTTGGTGTTGCAGGTCTCAGAAGTGAGTTCACTGTTAGGCAGAGCTGGTACTGCTGGGCTTGGAAAGGCATACGATGTATTGGACACACTTGGTAGTAGCATGACCAATTTAAATCCTAGCAGTGGTTTTACCTCAGGGCTGACGACAAAAGGGGATAAGATTTCAATTTTAGCTTTTGAAGTTGCAAACACAATTGTTAAGGGTGCTAATCTAATGCAATCCCTTTCGGAAGAGAACATTAGACATTTAAAAGAAGTTGTGCTTCCCTCAGAGGGGGTGCAAAATCTAATATCTAGAGATATGGATGAACTCTTGAGGCTAGCAGCAGCTGATAAGAGGTTGATATTACCAAAATTTCTATTTTAATTTGGAACAGATTTTCATACATTTTATTACAGTGATCTTATAGCATTGCCTAGAAAACTTGTAGAAGAAATATTAATCATTTCGCTACACAATTATGACAGAGAAGAACTGAAAGTTTTTTCTGGAGAAGTGGTGCGTTTTGGAAACCGTTGCAAAGATCCTCAGTGGCACAACTTGGACCGTTATCTTGAAAAGTAATGCTAATTGCATCTGTTTTATATTGATTATTCTTCAGAATATTTGAAATAAGGTTCTTATATTTCAGTCATTCTATATGATTTTTTAGGTTGGGTTCAGAATTGACACCTGAAATGCAATTGAAGGATGAAGCAGAGACAGTTATGCAACAATTGATGAATTTGGTTCAGTATACAGCAGTGAGTATTTAACAATACTATAGTATATAACTGTCCCTAAATTTCAGCAGATATTGCATATCGAGGTGTGATGATTAGAAAACATTTAACAATGTTCTTTCTTTCTTTGTGCTGGTGGAAGTGTTGTCTGCAAAAGAAGGATTTGGATGTACCACACCCATTCTAATTTGAAAGGGAGTGTGACTTTCAGTTTTTTCAGTTCTATTGTATTTCCCTCGTTTCCTTATGGCCGTGATTAATGTGGGGAGGAAGAGAAAAACACCAAAAAGCAAACTCTTTGCAACATCCTAAGATGTTCTATACTCTACGATGATTTGCAGCCAAGAACAATATCTTCACTCACAACATGGTCATTGAGCAAAATGCTCTTGAAAAATGAAAGATGTTATAAACTTAATTTTAAACTGTTCTCCTTGATCATCTAATGACAAATTTCAGAACAAAATACAAATACTTTTCAAATGCTGTGATTTGAACATAACTGAGTAACTTTATATCAACGGTCCAAATATGTTGTACTGAAGTCATCTATGGGCATCTAGAGTCTGCTTTATGTGCGGCTAGTGCATTATTTGTGTTTTATGCTATTGATTTGTTTCTCCTTCATATGCTGCCAATTTTTAATCTTGCATGAGATGTGGTACATCCATATCTATTCAGCATTGATAAGAAATGTATTCCTGCAGTTTAATTTCAGCTCATTATCATATCCACCCATACAATTTCATGCTTAGTACTTCTCTTAAGCTTATCTTGTAAATTTCCTCATGAAGAGATTTTTCCTTTGGGTTGCAGGAACTGTATCATGAAATGCATGCCTTGGACAGATTTGAACAAGATTACCGCCGTAAGCTTCAGGAAGATGATAAAACAAATGCTGCTCAAAGAGGTGAATTGCAGTTTAAGTTTCATTTTGCTTTGATTCTCATTTGATTGGCCCATAATATTGACCAGAATAAAATATTTTCGAGAAAGGAGTGCAACCCTTCTATGCTTGAGCTTGCTCCTTGTGTCCCCTTTGTGAAGTTATGTTATAGAGAAGCCCTTAATTTTTTGAACTCCCCTCTTTAGTCGTTATATATTTTTTTCTTTCTTTTCACATAGGTCCAAATAAAAATGCATCAATTGCACCCCTTAATTTTTTGAACTTCCCCATTTAATTCTTATTATTCTTATTATTTTTTTTTAATCTTTTCCCTTAGGGATGTTTGTTTCTATTTCACATTTTCTTGATTTTGATCAACATTAACATTCTAAAGTGATGCTGTCTCATTGCGATTAATTCATTTGTAGGGGACAGTCTTGCTATTTTGAGGGCAGAGTTAAAGAGCCAAAGCAAGCATGTGAAAAGTTTGAAGAAGAAGTCGCTTTGGTCTAAGATTTTGGAAGAGGTATGAAGCAGTAATGCATTGAGGTGGCTGGTGGCGCCAGTTCTAGAGGCATATTGGAGACAAATATGGCCTTATTTTAGTGTTTCATACATCGATGATTCACCCTTGTTGATCATTGTGTTTATGATCCTACCACAAGGATGCAGCAGTGCACTCCTAATGTTGGATGGACCATGCATATTCTGTATCTGTCAAGTGATAGCTACACAATAAATCTTTTTGTTCTTTTTCATTGACTGTTCTTAGTGTTATTGCAACATAAATCTAACATCCTGTTTACGTAGGTGATGGAGAAGTTGGTAGATATTGTCCATTTCTTGCATTTGGAGATTCATGAAGCTTTTGGCAGTGCTGGTAAGCAATCCAAACAGGGTTTAGGATTTCTTGTTATTGGCAATTTTTAATTATATATATATATATATATATATATATATGCACACATATATATACCTCTTCTCTTTGTTTTCTTGCTTGGGACAATGAAGTGATATGAAATTTACCTGGCTATTTGTGGTTTCATTAACTGATGTTTTCACTTGCAGATGGCGATAGACCAGTAAAAAGTTCTTCGAACCATAAAAAATTGGGGCCTGCTGGTCTTGCATTGCATTATGCAAACATTGTCACTCAAATTGATACTCTTGTGAGTTTATGATTTCACCAGACTTGATACCCTTTTATCTTTGCTATTAAGGATTTTGGTTCTGTATCTCAAATGTCAGCTTCTGAGTTTTTCAATGTTGCCTTAACCAGGGTTGCAGTCCTGAAGCTCTTATCTAATTGTTGCTTGTTGTTTTTCTTCTTCTTGGCTTTTTTGTTTGTCTGAGCTAATGCCTTAATGTGATCAGGTGTCCCGATCAAGTTCTGTGCCTCCAAATACAAGGGATGCTTTGTACCAGGGGCTGCCACCAAATATCAAATCTGCTTTGCGCTTTAAATTATTGTCATTTCAAGTTAACGAAGAGGTATCATTCGATGTTGCCTTGGGACTGACTTGCTCATTGAGATTTCACTTCTAGCCATTTTCTTGTTTATGCATTGATATAATTAATATTTCAAATAATGTTCTTGCAGCTTACAGTCTCACAAATCAAAGCTGAAATGGAGAAAACTTTGCAGTGGCTTGTTCCTATTGCTACTAACACAACCAAGTAAGATGCCAGCTCAGTCTAAATTTCTCTACCTTGGCTGGGCTGTACCTTCTGATACCTCATCTTACGATCTGCTCAATTCCATTTAATGTTCAGAGGCATGCGCATCCTTTTATCCACTAATACTAATAGTAATCATAATCTAACAAATTAGTACTCTAGTGAAGTTAGGTAGTGTTTGGTACATGGGACTGGACAAGACATGGCAGGACAACTTGACTTGTATGGGTGTTTGATTTGCACATGGGACAGGATGAAAAGCAGCTTTTCTCATGTCCCATATCCAAATTTTGTTCTACCTCCTCACATGTTACAACCTTGTCACATCCAGTATAATCCCATCCGCTAATCAATGTACCCCAACTGTATGGTCCTTGTGAACAGAAGATTTTAAAGCAGGAGCTAAACTTCTTTACAGATTTTGTGGTTTTGTTAACATACTAATGTATTGAACTTATATTTCTTCTCCTCTTCGTTTGTTTCCAATTATTTATCCTTGTGCTTACATTTTTGCATGCACTTAACCAGAGCTCATCATGGATTTGGTTGGGTTGGAGAATGGGCGAATACAGGGTGAGTTCCAAATCTGCTCGTTCTCTTTCTTATTGTCTCACCCGTGTTGAGTTCCTTACGACAAATTCTTCAGGTCTGAGGTGAATCGTAAACCTGCTGGACAGACCGACTTGCTCAGGATAGAGACACTACACCATGCAGACAAGGAGAAGACTGAAACTTATATTCTTGAATTGGTGGTTTGGCTTCACCATCTTGTCAGCCAAGTAAGAGCTGGCAATGGTTCCAGATCTCCTGTTAAATCTCCGATTCGGTCCCCAAATGAGAAAACAATTCAGTTGTCTACACAAAAGCCAAGCTCCCCTTCCCCCACATTGACAATTGAAGACCAAGAGATGCTTCGGGATGTGAGTAAGAGGAAAAAGACACCTGGGATAAGCAAGAGTCAGGAATTTGATACTGCAAAAACCAGGTTAAGCAAGCATCATCGGCTGAGTAAAAGTAGTAGCCACTCGCCAATGGGCGAAACTAGAAAAGATCCATTTCCCATTAGAAGGCCATCTTCTGTTCCTGTCATCAACTTTGATATAGACTGGATCAAGGCCTTGGATGTTATTGACCGAGTGGACACAATAAAAAGCTTCTAGTAGTATCAACATGAAGGTCAAGATGCAGAGACAAAGGTCTGTGCTTGTGAGAATTGAGAAGGGTCCAATCAAATGCAAATTTTCCATATCGGGGGTTTTGTCTTTGGTTTGTGGTGGGAAGATTTCATGTCAGTAGGCAGACGATGAGTGATAAAAGTCCTTTCTGTTTTGTATGTGAGAATTTAAGTTGGTGAGTATATGGGGGGGGGTATTTAATTGTTTTCGAGGATAATAGGCTATAGTTTTTTGTTAGTTGTACATGTACAGAATCAGTTCATAATAATTGAAGTTCATGTTCCTTTCCATGTCTTTCTTGTCTACGCTTCTGTTACCTTGTTATTCTGCTAACCATCTCAGTTTTTTTTTTGGTTTTGTCATCGCCTAACCATCTCAGTTTTTTTTTTCTTGTCATCGCCATCATTGGACATGGAAAGAAGGTTTCTATTAATGTACCAACACAATTTCTTTAAGATGCATGATTTTCAGTTCATAATAATTGAAGTTCATGTTTCTTTCCATGTCTTTCTTGTCTATGCTTCTGTTACCTTGTTATTCTGCCAAACAACGAAGTTTTTTTTTTTCTTGTCATCGCCATCAGTGGACATGGAAAGAAGGTTTCTATTAATGTACCAACACAATTTCTTTAAGATGCATGAATTTTAGGTCTCTACTTGAATAGGCTGGCATTGCCATATCTGTGATTGCCTTGTGATTCCTCGTGTGAAGTGGAACGTTGCTAAAATCCATTAGAAGTCAAATTCACAACTTGGCATTCTTTCGTGGATTTCACAATGTGTGTTTGATTTGTGAACGAGGATTACAAGCATTAAGGCAAAAACAGTGAGCTGGATAAGCTGCTGTTATTGTCATGGTTTAGCAGCAGGCATTGAGTTGAGGTTTTATTCTCGTGACACACTGTATGATCACCATGCTGTAAGAGCAGGAAGCAAGAGAGATGGTTTATTTAACATAAATGACATGAAGTTATGTTAAATTTAGGGACGAAAGACAAAAGAAGGACTTGGAAATAAGAGGCCTTTTCTTGGAAGGAAGCACAGAGGGTGGTTGAACTGGGGAACAACTCCCCCTCTCTTCTGTTGGTTGTTAGGAGGCTTCTAGGGTTTTTTCAGGCATAATGTGGCTTCTTCTGTGCAAGGGCAGTCACCAAACACACCCATCAGATCATACCATAAAAATTCCATTACTGTAGAGTTTTTCAATCATTTAAAAAAAGCCGGAGATTGGCGATGCCAATGTTGAAGCTCCGGCCAGTAGTGTAGTGAATTTCATGGATTACTTGCTTTATTTGGATTTAGCACAAGCACAACATCATCGAGCGAGAACACCGGAGTTAATAAATCAAGAAGATCATGATGTCTACGTTCTTTTCTCAGAAGATTCAAGCAAGATTTCTCTCCTTGGTCTCGGTGAACTTTTGGCTCATGACGCAATATACCTTGACCTAGTTAGTTTCTAATTAAGCATTATTTGTTCTTAATTTATGGATTTTGTCTTTATTATGAACCCGTCAAATTAATTTGATGTTCTTAACGTTGCTATTTCCTTTTCTTACTTGATTTCAATCAGGTAATACATAGCGAATGGACTTTGAGGTTCTCGAAGAAGAAATCTTCACCTAATTTTCTTGATCTCATGCTCAACAATGTTGAAGTTGAGCCAAAGGAAAACAATAAAAAGGACTCTGGAACATGTAATAATCACGGTAAGGAACACTACACAGAAGTTGCAAGAAAGCTCTGCAGGTTGATAGAAGAAGATGCTAAAGAGTCAAGGTGGGAAAGGAAGAACACATTCCATTCTGAATGTTTTGAAGAGATCTTTGTGGAGTTTGGCAGCACATCCTTGATCTACTTCTATGTGAAGTGATAGAAAAACTTGGCGAGTTTCATATGGAAAAACTATTTTGATTCAAGAAAGTCTGTGTAAATGCGCTAGCTCTTTCTGTTTTTGATAATTTTAACTTGAACGTGTAGTATCTCTCGCTTGGAAATCTAACGTGATCTGGGATACATGCAGAGCATAAGCGTTGTGGAATCATGTGGTGTACGTACGATGGTTATAATTGAATTAAAATTCTTATTTTTGGGAAATATAAACATTTTGATCGTGAGAATCTGGCATTCGCCATTGAAATATGTTGCTCTCAACTTGATATATGAACTGTACTAAATTGAGTTGTCCCTTGCCAAGACAACACTTGGGGTCTGCAAGGGGTAAAATCTCATGCATTTCTGAACTATCATCCTTAATTAGCATTAGCAATATATTTATCAATTGCTGTTTTGCGAAGTTAATGAATTTTGTTATTTTTTAAAACATGCAAACATCATATATGTATTTTTGTTTGCATGAAAAAAGAATAATCCAGCCCGCGATACGGCATAATATGATGCAATAATCTAGTAGTATTTTATTATGAGTATGGAATCAACTCTTTTCATATCCATTTTATAATGATTAACACTATTATTATTATTATTATTATTTTTTAATTAATGTGGGTGACAGGGTTAGTTTGCGCGTACTTCGACTAATCTCACGGGCCCTGAAGTTAACGACCATGTAAGTCTCTAGTAGCCATCATATTAACAACCACATGACTCGAACCTGAGACTACAGAAAGAGTAACCCGTTTAATCTCAAGTTCTTACCACCGAACCACGTACTAGATTATTATTGTAGTAGGACGGGAGGGGGGGGGGGGGGGGGGAGAGAGGATTGGATTAATGGTGTTATTAATTGTTATTTCCACCTATAGTTAAACTATCAATCAATATATATTTTTTAAATTAATTTTTTATGATATTGTATCTAAAAAAACCCTTTAAATCTAAATTTGATGTACGAATAAGCTTTTGTTTTTATATATTATTTTATATTTTTGTAATTAGTTGAGTTTAATTTTTTTTTAAAAAAATCATGAAATGTTAGTTGAACAATACCCCAAACAACTTTAATTATTTGTTTTTGTGTTTTAAAAATATTTTTTTGAAAGATTTTTTTTTTCAAATTAGTTTTTTTAAATGTTTAGATGAACAGTATAAAAAACAACATTAATGATAATAAAAAAAAATAAAATAAAACTCTTAAAAAAAAAATTTAAAACTTAATTTGAAGATCATCGCCATCTCCATCGCCATCGCCATCGCTGCCATCATAATCATTATCTACTTGTACATGAGGATGATTCAGGCGGTTATGGGAGGAGGAGGGAAAGTCAAACAAATTCAGTTGGGGTAACTATCTGTATTCTTAAGGGCCAATCATTGCTCGCCAAGTCAACTAGGATAGTCCAAAACCCGCCAAGATAACCGTCACCACTTACCTCCCCATTCACTTTTGAAAGGCGTGTGGCCTTCTCAGAAAGGACTTGAGATTGCTGATTGACAACGGGAAATTCTCAGATTTTAAGTGATAAATTATTTTTTATTTAAAAATTAATTAAAATAATATTTTTTTAATTTATTTTTAATATTAGTATATTAAAACAATATAAAAAAATAAAAAAAATAATTTGAAATAAAAAAATATATTTTTTAATTTTTATTAAAATATTTTTAAAATACAAAAATAAACAATACCTTAATAAAATTATTCAATGAAAATTCTGAAAACTAACCTGAAAAAAAATGATATTTAGACCTGGTTAGGGATGTTGATAAAAAAAAAGTTTGGATCACTTTATTATTAGATTGATTATTTTTATTAAAATGATGAGTTAACTCATATAAATTTAGTTAGATTAATCAAGTCATTAAAAAACTATTTAGGTTAATTAAGTTGGTTGAGTTAATACTTTTTTTTTGGTATAATCATGAAACTTGGTCCAAAATAAGTTTTAAATCATGAATTTTCTAGATTAACTCGTTAATCAGATTGAATTTAATAATTACTATAAAAATAAAAATTATTTAAGTTTTCATATACAAATAAGGTTAAAAATCACGAGGATAGTTGAGGTTTTAATATCTAGAAAAAATTCTCTCTCATATTATATATAATCCACCATCCATTAAATTTTTGAAGAAATTCATTAATTTTTCTACCTCTTTGCATCAACAAGATTTCTTGAAAACTAGACTTTGTTTCCAGCCTCCTCTGTAAATAAAAATAAATAAATAAATAAATAAATAAATAAAGAAATTTATCTTATTTGAATTTAATTAAAAAATATTATTTTAATATATTTATAAATAAATTTATTTTTAAAAAATCATTATCATATCAATGATACAGACCCAAACACTCGGAATCAATCAAAGAAAAAGAAAAAGCATTTGCTGTCACCCTCTTAATCAATTAAAAGAACACAATCCTATCAATGATGTGAAAGTGAAGAAGATGATTAGGAATTCAATTTAAAACCGAAAGTGTTAAAAAGCAAAGGAATTGGGTGCGGAATGATTCTTGAGTAACTATAATCAATCTCTCCTTCTCATGGTTAATTGTAATAATTAGATTAACGATAAGAAATTAAGGCAAGTACCAAGCATTCATATTGAACTTAACTAATTAACTTTCAGTTAATCTGCAACAACCTACAAGTGAATAAAGTTAATTATTTTTTTTCAATTAGAACAATTTTATTTTACTTTTTTTAAAAATCAATAAGTTTTAACTGGATCATAGATTAACATGCTTGATTAATTAGGTCAATTCTCAAAATAATTTTTTTAAGATGCAACCCAACTAAAAAACAGGTATATATCGACCTATCTAATAAGTAGAGATAATCATTTTCGGTTTAGTTCGGTTTTTATTAAAAAAAGCAACCAAACTGAATTTTTTTTAAAAAACCGAAACCGGTTCAAACCAACCAGTTTCGGTTCATTTTTTAGGACAAAAACTGGTTCAAACCGGTATGTCTCGGTTTTTCCGGTTTTGGCTTGGTTTTTCCGTTTGGCTCGGTTTTTTTCGGTTTGGGTTCGGTTCGGTTTGGTTTTTTTGGTTTTTTGCTTATAAAACTAAAATCAAACCGGCCGATTTTTTCAAAATTTTAATCGGTTCAATTGGTTTTTTTTTACGGTTCGATTTTTTTAGTTATTTTTTTCAATTTTCTTGGTTTAATCGGTTTTTCGGTTTTTTTCTCACCCTTATAACAAGATTAAGTTTAGCAATAATCATACCAATTGGTTGCAAATTAAATTAAAATAAAATAAAGAGAATAAAGTTTGATGAGATATTGGCTACATATTTATTAGTTTCAATGCTTAGGCAAATAAATAAATAGATGAACACAACAAAGAATTAAAAAAAGAAGAGAAAGTATTCAAGTGAAAGATAAAAATCCCATGCTTATTATTCAAGAGAAAGAATTAAAAAAAGAAGAGAAATATTCTTCATAATCATAAAAGGGGAAGTGTGTGACCTGTTTGGCAACTCAATCCAAGTGCTTATTTTCTAGTTGCTCGATCTTCCATTTATACTTATAATTGTGCTTCTTTCATTTTCTGATACATTTTTCTTTATTGCAAAAAGCAAAGCATGGGATATAACAATGTTCCCAATCCACGTAGTGCCTTGGCATATTATTTTAGATTCAGATTCCACACCACCTTCCATCAAATTAAAGCTTAATTATCCCACTAATTACATAATCAGCAATACAATTCAAGTAAATTTCTTAAATTCTAATTAATATTTAATAGTTTGAACATAATTTCATTCAGATTATACTAGTTTGAGATTGCCTAATTGCCGCCTTCAAAACGTTTTCAAGCTTCTGTTGTTTCATATATATTTTTTTCCCATAAATACTATATATGAACAATTAAAGGATTTGCTGAAAGATCTCGGTATTATATATTGGGAATAATACATGATATATATAATTCAAGAAATTTTGTATTAATTCGTCTCTAATCATGTATTTGTCATAATCAATTGCTGCTAAAAGCAGCAAAAATGTTCTCTTAATAAAGATAAATTAATAAAAGGCATAATCAAAATGTTCTCCCACTTGAAAAAAAAATTCATCTTAATTGAAATGGAGAAGGAATATTAATGAAACCTTGACATGAAACTAATATCAATTAATTATCCTGCTGATCAACATGTCATTAATTCTTTTATTCTCTGGGTGATTATCGAAACTCAAATTAGAAAAGAAAAAGGCCCCATGGATTAAAGAATGGTATTTTGTAAGTCGTCACCATATTCAACTTTAATGCAAGGTCCACAAAATTAACAACTAACTTAGTTATTAAGAATATGGTTAAACAAGTCCTCAAGTGGCGTAGCGTGATGACAAAGGGTTTGAGATCTGCACAGTAGGTCTCGAGTTCGAGTCAGGACGTGCACTTCTTGTAAGAGCCTGGGATAGCCGGTGTTTTACTCCCTCACCTGAGCCCACAAAGTGCGCTTTCCGGGGAGGTGAGGTTTCCTCGAATCCAAAAGAAAAAATATGGTTAAACAAACCCTGAGGAGTAACTCAATTGGTTAGATCTCGGATTTGCTCTCCAATGATCACGAGTTTAAGTCCCCTAAAACCATTAAAAGCTTACATGGTTGTTAATTTTAGGGTCTGTGGGATTAGTCGAGATGCATGCAAGTTGATCCGGACACCCACGTTAATAAAAATATAAATATAGTTAAACATGAAAAGAAAAGTAATAAAGATAAAGCAAAAAACTTACAATAAAAAAATGAACAAAACAAACTTAACCGACTTTTATTAACTCATCTAAAAATAAACACACGAAGCAAAACATAAATCTACGAAAAAAAATTATAACATTAATACAACCAAATAGCTTCTTTATAAACTCTTTACTTAACTATATAATTATTTTATCTATGAATATATGTAAAATTCATAGTAAAAAACATAAGATGAGAATGAAAGACATTATTAAAATCATCATAGCTTTATGATATCGCTTCCTTTTATTCAAATAATTATTTTATATGAATTAGATTCTATAATTCAGATATTAAAAATTATATAACAACAATGAATACTAGAAAAAAACTTTTCGGATTGTCGAAAACTCAACTTCATTGGATCATGCATGTAAAACAAGAAAATATATAAAGAAATTCCCTAAAGAAATTAAGAGAATATAATTATACAAAGATCATGCAAAAATGAAGCGTTATGGAAGGGAAATCTCTCCCAACTCGAGTGCCTCAAGGCATGGAACTATGAATAGTGAAGTGACTATGGGTACTATGGAGAGATTTGGTCATGTAGGGTCTAAGGTGTTTGCTCCTCGTACATTGTTTTTCCTTTTTTGGCCATTGTCGAACGATAGCCAGCATGTGTAAATTTACTTGTTCCAGAACACAGAGGGAAACAAAGCAGTTAGTGCAAAAAATCAGAACCAACACGTTTTCCAAAGGGGGCACAGGTCAATAGCCAATAAGAAGCAAGTGGGTCTCTCTCCACGCTGAATCCTCCTCCTTAGTCAATGAGACTTCTGATCAGTTTCTTTCTTTTAATTTCTGCTGTTACAGACAGTCCTTGGGGTGCGAAACTCCCAGACACAGACACAAACTGGATAGTGTCGAACAATTTCACCGTGGGATAGCATGCTTTGAAACGTGGTTCAAACTGTTTTATTTTAAAATTTTAAAATTAATTTTTAAAAAATAAAAAATATTATTTTAATATATTTCTAAATAAAAAACATTTTAAATTATAATTATTATTACATTTCCAAACACACCCTAATATCTCATCAGTGTTCTCATCCATAATTATAATAGTTTGTTACCATACTAATCTATTTACATCCATGCTTAATAATAATGGTTGTTTTATAAAGTGTTTTTACTTTAAAATATATTAAATTAATATTTTTTTTATTTTTATAAAATTATTTTTAATATCATGATATTAAAACTACCCGAAAACATAATTTTTTTTTCTAAATTTTAATGAAAACAGGTTGAATGTCCAACTATACGTGGGTGTGTTCAATTTGAACGACGAGCTAGCTTAAATGGATGGAAACATTTGATATATTTATTAATGTTTTTGGCAAATTGATTGAGTGATATGGGAATAAAGTAACCCCTGAAGATAAGGCATCTTGGTGCTGCTCACATAATTGCATTTTATTATATACTTATTAATTATTAGCATCTTACAGAAAGCTAGAGAACTAAACATACATGCACGGGCACTGGTTGATTTTCTTTGCATATTATCATCCACAGCCTTAGCTTCTTTCAAATCAAGATCAGGCAAGAAGAATATTTTCCCAGACAAGTCTGTCCATCAATCATGGAATATTAATGTAGTACTCTCTTCCTTAATCGTAATTAATTTCCCTTAATTATGAGCAGATGTAATTAACTAACTGCTGCTTGTATTCATTCCAGTATCACTACAATTGCCCAAGAGACCCCCCTTTCCACGACATCTTTCCTACACTCGAGAATACAAGGTCATGTTTGACTTTGTTTTCGAACAGAAACGAGGAGGTTTTTTATTTTTATGTTTTGATGTATTTTTGATTGAAAAATATTTTGAAAAAAAATTGTTACTACACTCCTAAACATCCCCGAATATAATAACACGACACATAGATTAGACAAATCAATTTCTATGCAGTAAATATCGTCAAATCTAACCTGAACCCGATCCATACCTCATACGGATCATTATTAATATTTTGACTATGTTTTCTACATGCTTATTGCAACATTGTAATTGCTACTATGTACACATTTGCCACCAAATTTAGCATTTCTCATGCATGCTCGGTCATATATCCTTACCTTATAAAGAGATCCATCTCAATAAATGCCTGAAAGTCATTTAGAAAATAATGATGTTATTTCCATGAAAAGAAAAGGAAAATATAAATATCATTAATTAACCTATTTTCTATTTGCAAGGAAAGTCTTAATAATTAATTTTAAAATCTTGTTACTTAACTCGTGTTTTGTGGCGGGTAGTATCAAAAGTTGTTTTAATACCATAAAATAAATATATAGGTTTTTCAATGTGTTTTTTTATATAAAAGAAAATCTTCATTGCTAATCAAAAATTTAATTCATGTATTTCATTAAATAAATTAAAAACTATAGACGTCAATAAAAAAAGAATATAATAATTTTAAATACAAAATTATATTGATACACAATTTTAAATACAAAATAATCAAATTCCAACAACTTTTTGAATACATACACTCATATCTCCATAACATGATAGTCATCCTTTCTTTTCATTATTCTTACAATCCGTATAAATACCATTTCTAGCTTAAATACACATAATAATTTACTGTATAAAATGAACTAGTTTTACAAAATAAATTAATAAAGGAAGATTTGGAACATGATCTCGATATAACCTGGAGAACACATAGAAGTATATGTAAAATACAATTTTTCAGTATACTAGTGATCATCCCAATTAATCACACAAATATTATTATATTATATTATATTATATATTATAAAAATAAGATGTTTATTGGACACACAATTATTATTATATTATATATTATAAAATAAGTCAAAAGAGCTTAAAACTACTATTTTGTCTTTGGTTGACAAGATTATTTAGCTTTGTTTTAGGGGAAGGCTAGCTTTTAAAACAAAATTATTTTTTTATCCGACCTTGTTACTTTTTAAAAAAATGCAAAACAAATTGTGTGAGAGTACATATAAGATGCTTGATTTATGATGTTTTGTTTTTGTTTGTTTTATACATCACTGCTCTGATAACACATATAAATTTTTTTAGTTATTAAATTCTTAGATTTTTTTATTTATTTTAAAACATTTATGTTCGAACATTCCTTTTCATATTAGCAAAATGCTAGATGGTAGTGTAGTACGAGCCATTTATTTAGCATATACTAAGAAGAATTTGTGTTTCCTTGTAGAAATGGTAGATTTATAAATTTTTAAAAAAATCTTTACCTAACAGGTAATATAGTAATGATAAACCTATTTTGTTTTTTTTACAAAAAAATTATTTAGATTTTTTCCCCTTCTTCTTTACACTTTGAATATTTATGACTTTACACTTGCTCTATTTATAACCATTCTTTTTGTTTTTATCTTTATTTTTTTTTTAGTTTTTCCTTTTTTGTTTTACACTTTTTTTTGGAAAAAATATTAATTTTTTTTATTTTTTATACTTGGGAATATTTATCATTCTATACTTGGTCTATTTATACTGTTCTTTTTATTCTTATCTTTATTTTCTTGTAAATTGTTTTACACTTATTTTTGGAAAACTATTATAGAAAGACTAAAATGAAATGGTATTTTAGAGCAGCAATTGCAATATTGTTTTATTTTTCTTCTTTATTAGCTTGAGATCCTACACTTCTTTATTAACGCATATATATGATTTTTATTTTATTTTATAATATGTAAGTATCGGATTTTTGATTTACAATTATATTTTTTTACTCAATGTATGTAATAAAACATGTTAATAACGCCTACATTTTATTCTTTTGTGTTGAGAAAAAAATTATTTGACTTGCAGCGAGATAAGTCGAATAGACACATATACTTTTATTTTTTTGCATTTATTGACATATATGATTTTTTATTTATTTAATTAAACATATACATAGACTATTTGATTTATGATTAGGATTTATTTTTGTCAAAAACAACATTGAAAAAATCTATCTATTTATTTTTTTTGCCAAAAAAACTATTCAACCTCCAACAAAACGTGAATCAAATAGCTAATGCAACTCTAACACATCACGCCAAATATAGCAAGCGTGTTATAGAATAATTGACGTTAATAAATATTTGCATGCAGTGAGCAATAATTGAAATTAAATTTAATTAAAATTTATCCCTAATATCTCATTACTTACATAAGCAGTAATTACATTTTGCCAAGTACGATCAAAATATAGATGTAATGTATTTTTCTAGGTGATAACTCTGTTTAAATTAAATAAATAAATAAAATATATAGTAACGTTAAGAAATAGCGATGAGCAACCCAGAAGTAAAATGCAAAATCATTTGCTCAAATATCCTATAATTACCATATTAGTATTTTGACTAAACAACAGGCCTATGTTGAAAATTAGAATTTTCTACATTAATTTTAATTGCTCCTATATGCACATTTGCCACCAAATTAATTTAGCATTTCTCATGCATGCACTTAATTTCATATATCCTTACCAAAAAAAGACATCAATTTTAATAAATGCTCGAAAGTCATTTAGAAAATAATTAGGTTATTTCCATGTAAAGAAAAGGAAAATACAATATTTTCTATTTTTAATTACAATTTTAACAATTAATTTTAAAATCCAGTCTATTAACTCGTGTTTTGCGTTTTGTTGTGGGTAGAATTAAAGTTTTTTTAACACCAAAAAATAAATGTGCATGCTTTCCCAATGTGTTTTTAACATAAAAGATATATATTGTGAATAAAAAATTAATTAATACATTTAATTAAATAAATTAAAAATTATAAGCGTCAATAAATGCAAAAATGAGTTGCTGATGCTAACTAAAAATCATACTAAGAAGTTGAGATAGATACAAATTAAGATATTTGACATCATAATATGGTTATAGACCCGATTGAGTTTAATAACTCCGTTTCTTCATTTAGTTAAACGATAGTAAAAATAAACATGCACAATAAAGGAGAAGAAAAGCAGGTGGATTAAATAAAACTTTTTTTTAGTGAATTTTTGATTAGTCATGAGATTTCTCTTTTATCCACAATAGTGTTAGGAACAACGCACTAAAATCTTATCGGTGGTGGGGCACAAGTCAGCGGAGGACTGATAGTATGGTTCTAGTGAATTTTTTTTTCTTCTCCTTGATAAAATATAAAAGTTTCCTCTTATTTGTTTTGTGTAGATAATTTGGTTCTCGTTCTCTAATAAATTAATTAATAATTTGATCTCAAAAGACTAAAATTAAAAAAAAAACAATGACACAAAAAAATTCCTATTGATAGCTACAATTTTTTTACCATAGATGTTTTCTAGTATATTTTGTAATTGTAACGTAAATTGATAGCAAAAGACAAACAAAAAAGCAATTACTAACCCAAACAAGGTGAATAGTATTTAATAATAGATACACACTTGGCACCATAACTAAGAATTATCTATACCGTATTAAGGATATATTTAGTAATATGGTTTAATTTATTTTTAAAGTGTTTTTTAAATTATTTTTGATTTAAAAAGGTATTAATTTAATATTTTTAAGTTTTTTTTTAAAATTATTTTAATGTTATCATAATTATACGAATTAAATTAAAAGACATTTTTACGAAGTCCCTGCGCCACATTAGCCAACACACGCTAAAGGCACAAACAGAACTAAGACTCCAAAAACACAAATTTTAAACGGATAAGACAATGTCTACTCACTCCTAGTCAACTTGCCACACAACACTCTCGAAACCATCACTCTCCCGTTCTATATATTCCTGTGCGAACCCACTTCCCATTTCACTTTCTAACTCCATTGCTGAAAAACAAGAAAGATTTGAGAGTGAGCTCTAAGAGTGATAGCCCACATGGAGAATGGAGTTAGAAAAGAAAACAACCCCCCTTCCTCTTCTTTCAGTCTTCAACAACAACCTCCTGCAACAAACCCTAGCCCACTGAGAAAGATCATAATGGTTGCATCGATAGCTGCTGGTGTTCAATTTGGTTGGGCACTACAGCTGTCTTTGTTAACCCCATATGTGCAACTCTTAGGCATTCCTCACACATGGGCTGCTTTCATCTGGCTATGTGGCCCGATTTCTGGCATGTTAGTCCAGCCAACAGTGGGGTACTACAGTGACCGATGCACCTCCCGTTTTGGCCGTCGTCGCCCGTTTATTGCGGCGGGGGCTGGTTTTGTTGCCATTTCTGTGTTTCTCATTGGCTATGCCGCTGACATTGGCCATCTCTCTGGTGATTCCCTCACAAAAACAGCTAAGCCACGCGCCATTGCTGTGTTTGTGGTAGGGTTCTGGATTCTTGATGTTGCTAATAACATGCTTCAAGGTCCATGTAGGGCATTTCTTGCTGATCTTTCAGGGACGGATCACAAGAAGACTCGTACAGCCAATGCTTTCTACTCTTTCTTTATGGCTGTTGGCAATGTTCTTGGCTTTGCATCTGGGTCTTACACTCACTTGTACAGAATCTTTCCATTTTCAAGAACCAAGGCTTGTGATGTTTACTGTGCAAATCTCAAATCTTGTTTCTTCATCTCCATTGCCTTGCTTTTAACGTTGACAATTCTAGCTCTCTCTTACGTACGTGAAAAACCCTGGTCGCCGGAGGGAAGTTCCGGTGACGGAGGTAACGGAGAGGAGAAAGAGGAGGAGGGTGGAGAAGCTAAAGAGTCGACGCCAGCGCCTTTTTTTGGGGAAATAGTCGCTGCTCTTAAGAACTTGCAAAGACCTATGAGGATCCTACTTTTGGTGACGTGTCTAAACTGGGTTGCGTGGTTTCCTTTCTTGTTGTTTGATACTGATTGGATGGGGAGAGAGGTGTACGGTGGTGATTCAAGTAGAAATGCTGATCAACTGAAGATGTTTGATCGTGGGGTCCGTGCAGGTGCATTGGGTTTACTGCTTAACTCGGTGGTTTTGGGATTCACTTCACTTGGTGTGGAGGTTCTGGCTCGTGGGGTTGGCGGGGTTAAAAGGCTGTGGGGGATTGTGAATTTTATCTTGGCTATTTGTTTGGCTATGACTATTTTGATCACCAAAGTGGCTCAATCTAACAGAAGGTACACCACCGTGAATGGAGGAACCCACCTCTTGCCGCCGCCATCTGGTGTCAAGGCTGGTGCTCTAGCCCTTTTTGCTGTTATGGGCATACCTCAAGCTGTAAGTTGTTATTGGCTTGCTTCAATTCTCTTCATGTATTGTTTTGTGAGTAGTAATTGAAGTCAGCCTTTTTGGTGCAGGTCATCTAGTTTTTTTTTTTTGCATGCTCAACTTGTCTTTTACTCTCCTTTTCTGCCTTTTTGTTATAAAATTTTATTTTGAATCTGGAATTTTCCTTTTACTTTTCTTTCTTCACATAAACGTTTCCTTTCCCTTTCCCTTTTTTCCTTTCGTTTTAAATTACTTGACAGTTATGAATTAAATTTTTAACATAAACTTGACTGTAAAATCCTGTTAATCATTGGTATAAATTTTTTACATGAACTTGATGAAGTTGTTAATCTTGCTGTTGAAATATGTAATTGGGATTTCATAGTGTAATTAGATAAGGTGCACAACACCCCCTTCGGCGGCAACAGTGTAAATTTTTCAAGCCTCTAGTAACCTGTCTCCTGCTCGTGCATGGAGCCACGTAGTTTAAAACTGGCTAATTTTCAGAGTTTTGATTCCTTTCAGATTTCAATGGCCATCCAATGCATGAACACCAAATAATAAATGCCCCCGTGGGATGAGTTTCTTCTTTAATGTGTGTTTTTTTGGCTGGTTTAGGCAGCTTATGATTCTTATCTGATCTTTACAAAACTTAATGAATGAAAAGTCAAGACCCTTTGTTTTCTTCTCCCTTCTCCTTTTGTTCTTGATCAACCGCAAGAAGGTCAAACGTACGTGTCGTTCAACTTGCACAAGCACAGTCCCCTTTATCAATGTATCTGTGTGCATTTAATGAGAAATGGTTGGTTGGTTGCTGCCGTTGTCACTGTTGTTGGAAAAGCTGCAGATGCTATTTTTAGTTTAAGGCTTGGAGATTTTTCATGATGAACTAATGGTGGTAGTTATTATGCAGATAACTTACAGCATCCCTTTTGCTCTGGCATCCATCTTTTCTAACACCTCTGGTGCTGGCCAAGGTAAGTTTTTTAGTTCCAAGCAGTACTTCTGCTATGGTATCCTCCTAAATTATTAATTTCCTTGTTTCAATTTGATTATAGGGCTTTCTCTTGGAGTTCTCAATCTTTCAATAGTTATACCACAGGTCAGTATATACACTTCATGCTAATACATGTTGCTGCTATAAATTCACTCTAGGGACTGTTTTTCCATGCCCGTTTCTGTTTCCAAGCATTAAGCCTCCACAAGTTTGTGCCTTCATTTTATTTTGATGATGGTTGTTTTAAGCAAGTCCTTCAGTACCACAGTAATGATCTGTGAATCTGGAAAGGAAAAAAAAAAATATTCAACAAGTATTTTGCTTCTTTAGGATCAAAATTGATAAAGAAATCATCAGTCTGATGATAACCTATCTTCTTCTGTCATGATTAAACGGAATGTTTGTTAGAGATGCACACCTAGACATGGGTTACGATGTCTGCTGCTCTTGGAGTTATTGAACAGGTCTACAAACACTTTTTCACTAGAAAGCACTAAAGGGAAAGCTTTGGATTGGATTCGAAGTATGGATGCAGTGCTGGCTTTTGAAATTATTGTTAAAAAAGGATTTATAAACTTTTTATAGACAGAACAAAGTTCTCTTGACTCATGATCATATTCTGTGAACCCCAAGAACGATAGACTGACATTATAACCATACCATTAAAAAATTAAAAACAAGAAGAAAAAGAAACGAATCTCATTCAATTCAATGTAGTGAAGGGAGAGAAAAAAGAAAGCAATTAACTCTCAGTTATTTAATTGATTGGTGACCGCCACATCTTGAATTTAGTTTACAAATGATTAGATTAGATTCATATGTACTGCAGTATACTAGAATATGTGCAACAGTTAATTCTGAATAAATGAATGGTAATTTTAACTTGATTATTGTTTTAATGATGTTATGGCAGATGGTGGTTTCTGTAGCAGCTGGACCTTGGGATGCCCTTTTTGGAGGAGGAAATCTACCAGCTTTTGTTGTAGGAGCGATTGCAGCTGCAGCCAGTGGAATATTGGCATTCACCATGCTTCCATCTCCACCCCCTGACATCCCCTCAAACAAGAGGGCTGCCACCAGTAGTACTGCTGCATTCCATTGATCTGCAGAATGCAGTAGTGGTAGCAGTTTGCCTTTCTTTTTTCTTCCTTTTTTAAAACTTCCTTCCAAGACTGGTGACTGGTCTATAAAGGGTCTTTTCCTTCCTTTCTTTCTCTTTTTGAGATGCAGCAGAGGCCAGAAAGGCCATGTGTGTTGTTGTAATAGCAAAATTCAAATGGCCACAGATGGCCATTTGAGAGTCATATCTATATGGCTGTGTAAACATGCTTGTACAAGTGAAATATACAGTCATGGTTCTAATCATATATACCTAGCTTTAGCCAATAATAACTTTGTGGGGAATATTTCTTTGTCAAAGTTGTTTTCCAGTTAAAAGGCTCTCACATGCATGCAAGCTAATACAAAAATAAATAACAATATTTTTATCAAATTTCTGAGCTATTTTTTCCCATTTTTATTCAATTTTTTTTAAGATAGGAACAAATAGAAGTTCGACACATGTACCCTTCATGCCCTAAAAGTCAAGACTAACAGAAAATTAGATTGTTTTTGGATGGAGGGATTCAATTCTCAAACATCTAGCTAGTTACTCAAATTGAAATCACAAAATTATCTTTGTTAAAAAAACAAATACCAAGAGATCTTTAAGTCCCATTAGATCTACAAATATGGTATTGAAAAGTGCATTTCTTAAAGGTAAGGAAAAGTAACTCTTTTTTTTTTTTTTTTTGATAAGATGAAACATGAGTTTCTATTGTAGGAATCAAGATCACCATATTCAAAAATCAAATTGGGTTTTTATCTTGTTAAAATTTAATAAAATAATTATTTGGATCATGGATTTGTTAAAAGTTGGAATACATTTAGTATGAGCACTTTCATGATAATGAGATGTTTAAAAGGAAAATAAGTTTATGATGCTTCAATCCTATATAAAAAAAGGAATGAGGATTATCTTTATGAGTTTAAAAGGAGCATTACTAATCACTTGAAGCTTAAAGGAAAATGTCTTTTTTTTTTTTTTATGTTTAGATGAAAGAAATGTTTCATGTTAAAAAAATAAGTCGTCATCTAATATTATGGTTATAAAAAAAACCTTAACTAGTTTATAGAGTTTTCAAGTAAAAGACTAATTATGCTAAAAAAAATACAATCAACTTAAAACATCACATTTAAGGCAAGCTAAATTGCTACATATCTTTTATTCCTAATGATCCGTTGTGGTTAATCTATTAGTGGTCTATTTACATAAGTTAAAATGAGTTTTGAGTTTACTGTAATGAATTAAACTTTGGGTAGAAAAACGAGTTCAAACTTATTAATTCTAAAGTTCAAATCATCTTTGTCACTCTTAAAATATATATATGGGCCTATGTTGATCACATCTTGTTACTATTAATAGTCTATCAATTCATGTCTTAATTGGGTGGGTTTATATTGGGCTCATTGAACCTAGCCTAAATCCTAGGAGTTGCTAAACATTTTGTTTATGCAATAGTGACCCATGAATAATGTCTTGTTCAGGTTTTTATAGTACTAAGATTCACTCGTAATTTTTGTTGAATAAGGATTTTGTACCCTAGTCCCAAAATATACCAAGAAATAACCATTATGGATTGATCTATATAGAGGTAGAATTTAGTGATATGAATTCTTTAGGCGTACTAATAAGGAAAATTAACACCCCCGAAAAAGTGTTTCCTCTTTTTTTTTTTTTATAATATAGATGGATATTAGACTAAAAGTCTTAAAATTTTAAAAATAAAACATGTTTTGAAAACAACAAGAGGTTAAGGCATTGCTACTCATTAATATTTATAAAAATATCTTTTTATGAGTCTATTTAATTATCTCAAGCATTATAGAGAATAATAAAAAAATATATATGTTTTTTTTTAAAACCATTTTTTTTAAAGGGTTTTGAAATGTCGACCCGAAAGGCTTTTTTAATTTGAGTCGAACCTCAATGAGTTTTATAAACATATCATAGAACTTAATATGCATGGAAACACGTTTTTTGGGATTTTTATTTTTTAAAAATATTAGAATGTAAACTCTTGAACGTATATACATATAAATTTTGTAAAATTGACATTAAAAAGGAAGTATGCATGATATATATATTTTCAAGAGTGAGCTTGTTTTGTAAAAAGTTCAATTCATATGTAAAGGATTTTAAAATATTTTTTTAGAACGTGCATGAAGATGAAAACAAGCATAAGAATATATAAACCCTAGATGACAACTCTTAAACTTTAGAATAAATGACCTTAAATCTCATATTATTCATTCATGCATAAAATTCATACATTAAATCATGGATTGTTTTTTGTATTTTAACATAAATTGCGTGTAAAACTTAAATGACACAAAAACAAATCTCAAAAAGCCAAACTTTAAATCTCTATTTATGTATTTTTTTCCCACATATTTAGCCACCATCATTTTATTTTATTTTGTATTTTTTTTAATAAAAACACACAATATCTAGATTAAACTTAACTAAGTATAAAAACCCTATTTTTAACTTGTGTTTATTAATTTTAAAATAAAAATGCATATAAAGTATTATTTTGCACTATCTTGTCATAAACCTAAAGAAAAAAAGATAAAAGGAAGATGAGATGTTATTTATCTCTAGGATGGTTCCAACAGTGTGGGGAGGTGCCTTGGTGGTGGGTCGAAGATGGAAAGTTGTTTCGGGTGGTTTTCTCTATTTATACTAGAGTTTCTTCTTTCTTTTTGGTTTGTGATTTTTTTCACTTATTATTTTTTTTCTTCCCCCTTTTCTCCCTATCCCCTCTAGAACTCCCTGGTTAGAAATGAACCAATTTGATGACCCAAAAACCAATATTTCCCTTTTTCTCACAATTTAGGTTTATGGTGTTTTGGTGTGGTTTTTCCTATTTTTCTTTCTCTCCTCACTCTCATTTACTCTCTAAACAAGTTGGTTTAAGCTCAAACCTTATTATTCGCTATCTCTTTTAAATTTAAGTCTTTCTCACTCTAGGTTTCCTATTCCTTTTTCTCACCATGCCCTTCTATTTATAGGTAGAAAGGAAGGTCCTAGAACCTTTCTAGATTGGATAATCTTGTTTGTTGATCTTCTTGGATCAATCTTGATTATCCACCATTGTTGTATACTTTTTACAACATGCTCATGTTGGCTACTTTGGCATGCATTTTATGTCACCATAAAGAGGCAATAAAGTGAGTTTTTAGCTAAAAATGAAGTACATGTTTTGGTTAAGAGGTGGGTGTGTTTGTTCTCAAGTTTAGGAGGTGTTAGAAAGAGAAAGTTATACTCAAAGTTGAGCCAAAAACAGCTGTAGAAAAAGGAAGAAAAAACAAGAAAAAGTCATGCATGCGTGAGGGTTGGATAACCCTTTACCATGCTTTTTAAAATTAATGGCATCGTTTGTTGTCTTTAATTTTTAACTTTGAAAATAACGTGGTGCAGCACATCATTTCATTTAAATGGATTTTACTTTTTTTTAAAAAAATTCTTTTCTTTGTTTCCAATTTAGGCCTCACAATTTTTATTTCTTTATATTCGATCAATATGGATTGATTTTTCAAAATATATTTCAATTAAACCCTTAATAACATTCAAAATCATCCTTTCATATTGGTGTCTTTTACACTCCAATTTTTGGATTTCCAATTTATAAATTTTTGTTAAATTGACCTTAATTCTCAATTTTTTCTTCAATTAATCCCTTAGTTGAATTAATAAGGTCCCTAAACTTCAACACCTATTTCATTTTGGTATTTGGTCCTTTAATTCTTCCAATTTTAGTTAATTTTAAATTTCAATTTTTCTCTTCAATTACACCTCTAATTGAATTAATATGATCCCCAAACTTTAGTGTCTCTTTCATTTTGGTCCTTGGTCCTCTGAATCTTTTAATTTTGGTTGAATTGACTTTAAATTTTCTCTTAATTTACACCCCTAATTGAATTAATTAGAATTTAAAACTTTTCCATCTTTATCATTTTGATCATTGGCTTGCTGATTTTGTTATTTTTACCTTTAATTCCAATTTTACCCCTCAATAAGCCCTCAATTGAATTAATTAGACTTTTAAAATTTGTCATCTTTTCCATTTTGATCATTGGTCTTTTGATTCTTCCATTTATTGAGTTGCTCCAATGTATATAAAGTTCAATCTACTCCAATGTTTTGTGTTGCTCAGTAACTAGGAGTGTTCATCACAAATATTTACTTTGATGTTAAATGATAGCTTGAAATATGAGTATGCAAAGTACTTTAAGTGTGTGACTTATTAAGTAACCTGGTGGATTCATCACAAATGTTTGTATTCACGTTAAAAAACGTGTGACAACTTCAAGACAAAGATCTTGAAAAAAAAAACAAATAAATATCTCTTTAGTTTGTTACCATGTTTGTAGTAGTCAGAATAAGTGATTGTAGGATGAGTGTTACATGATATAATTATGGTAGTTGCATGATAAATATGATTGAGTTTGGAATTATGTATGGATATTTAAACTAGAGAAAGTAAGTATGCTTAGTTTTCTTTTATTTGTTATTGCTTATGTACTAAGTTGAAGTGTTAATATTTGTATGATATGTCCCTTGGGTGAGATATGTTGAGCCTAAATATGGTTATGATCCTCTATTTTTATAGTTTTTTTTTTGCTTGAGAACAAACAAGCATTCAAGTTTGAGTGTATTTGATAAGTGAATTTATTTCACACATTTTCTTATACTTAATTGTTTCGATTCAGAGTGTTTTGTATGTCTTTTAGCTCTTTTATCTAGAATTTTAGGTATCTTTAATATCTATTTAATTCTTGGGAATTTATGGTATTTTCAGGTATTTAACTACTGAATTAGGTTCAAAGTGAGATTATGTGAAGAGGCAGATAAGGAGTTGAGCTTAAAGATCAAATCCTAGTTTGTTTGTTATAGTTAAGCCAGAATACTAATTAGATTTCGTGTTATAACTAGTGATATACAACTCAGTTTCAAGTGCATCCCAGATAGTGTCATGATTTTGGCTCATATCTAGTGTTTTGGGAGTTAGAAAGACACATGACTGATGTGTTAGAAAGCTAACTTGATTGGCTATATTTTTCCTAAAATAGAGAATTTGGAATTCACATGTTTTCTATTTAAAAATTAGCCTGAAATTTAAGGACAAAATTGACAACAAACCTAAAAATGAATTCCTTTTCATTTTAAAGAGAGGCAAAATATATTAAAAAAAACCCTAGATAAATAGTTAGGGATACATAAAAGGGGAGATGGCTTTTGACAAGAGAAAAAAGGACAAAAAATTTGACTAAGAGACAACAACTTCCAAGATGTCAATTCCTCCAATTTATCAAACTCTTAAGTGATGTTGAATGTATCTCATATGATTTTTTTTTAACTTTTATTATGAATTAAAATTTTTTTTAGAATTATGATGTAGCCTAATTATGATTATGCAAATATTTTTTTGCTAAATTAATTCAGTATTTATTAAGTATCTCTCTCTAAACTTATTGCTTGTGAATTATTGATCACCATTTATATGATTTGGGATTTAAATAGAGATTAAAAAATAATAACTTTTATGCCAATGTTTGAGATACCATAAGAAATTCATAGGATAAAGATATTTATGGCCTTCTGTCATCTATATTGTTCATATTAATTTTGACAGGTTTATAATTTTGACAAAGATGACAAAAATTACTTGTTAAGATATTTTATTAATGCTTGAGAAAGATTGATTAATAGATAAGAGAAAATCGATTCTTAATGTTAAGAAATATAGTACTTAATTTGATCTGAAATATCACATAAGACTAATCATGGTTAATAAGAAATTCTAAAATGTTATTATCTTGATTTAGACTTAGTTATTTAATTTAGTTTTTGTTGTTTTAAAAGACAACAAATCACTTTTATTCGGTAAAGCAAATAGATCATAATTTAATCAATTTTGATAATTATTAGTTATTTTTCAATCTTCGTGGGATAATACTCTTGCTCATTCGCTTTGTTAATTGTTACATTTGTATGCTTGCGATTTCAATCAATACCTGGACATTCTTTTTTTATGTTAATTTTTTTTTATCCTTACCTACAGCGTAGCTTGGACCAATCATTTAGTATTTTATTAAATAAAAATATAATAGTTACCACGTGGTTTGGAACCATGAAAATATAATAGTTACCAATCATTTAGTATTTTGAATTCTAAATGGAATTCAATTGTTAAGAAATGACCAAAAACAAATTAGAGAGGAAACTCTCTGATTTGCTACAACAATTCTCCTTGGAATTGATATTAAAAACAATATTCCAAAAATACCTTTAACAACTTCCCTATTTTTTACAAAACCTCTCATTGTCTCTCTCTCTTTTTCAACCCTCCACCATCTTATATGGCAATAATTTTCCTCTAAACATGAAAAAGTGTGATCCTTAATTAACATTGAAGATGAGAAGCCTCCAACATGGAACATTTGATACCAAAGGTGGTGAATATGAATGGGTTCAGAAGGTAGTTTTTGGATGGTTTTTGTTTGGTATATTGATTTTATTCTGACTTTTTTTCCCTTTAAAATTTGTGAGATTATGAAACTGTTCATATTTCTTCCCATTTGAATTTTAACCGGAAATGAACACTAGTCGGAGGAGGTTTTTCTTATGAATTGCATCAAATCATACCAGTAAATAAAAAATAAAAATCATGATCAAATTTGCCAAATTGTTTATTCAACTATAGAATACTTGGTGATTATATGAATATATTTATCATCTAATTATTTGTTTTGACCCATTATTGTAATTTTTCTTAATTTTTATACCTTTTCTTGTCTAATTGTGTGATACTTTGAATCCTTCATGAAAGTTGTAGACCTGTATATGTAGATGAATTTGGGTTTTTGAATCTCTTGAATTCGATATTAGAAGCTTAAGATATTTCCATGTGAATATCTAATGAGAAAGCAGATAATCCTGCCGCAAGAAATGTTCCAGCTCAAGTTTTTTGCAATTTTGTTCATCAAATTTATCTCACTTTGAATCATTCATGAAAGTTGTAAACCTGTACGTGTAGATGAATTTGGGTTTTTGAATCGTCTAATTTCGATACTAGAAGCTCAAGATATTCCTATTTGAATATCTAGCATGAAAGTAGAGAATATCTAGCATGAAAGCAAAGAATCATGTTTGAAGGATCCTGACCTGAGTTTGCCGGACTAATTCGAGGGACCTGATTTAATGTTTCAAGAATTTATCGGGTTAATTAAATACCAATTTTAAACTTTGAAAAGCAATTGGTTTTGTTGAAGAAATTGAAAAAATAGGGACTGGATCAGAAAATGTCATAATAATGTCTGGCTAATATCAAGGAAGCAATATATCAATGAGATAATTACTGAATCATATATGTTAAGAAAATAATTACTGCAATATAAAAGACCATATATATAGAATTTGATTGATGCTGGTTATAGAAGACAATCTATGCAATAATGATTGCAATATTTCATTGAATAGCACGTGTAGAGATTTTCTATATAAGTGAACTTCTAGCCATATGCAAAAAGAGGGGGCAGAGAGATAAGAAAAATTGAGGGAAAACACAAAAAAAACCCCTAACCCTATCCTCTCTAACAAAGAAGCCGTAGCCACCCTCTCATCTTTTTTTTTTAAAAAAAAACGAGCAGCCACCCCACTACCTTTAAATAAAAAACAAAGATCACTCTCTTCAATGACAGCTACCTCTCCATCTCCCCATCTCATAGACCCAGCGGAAGAGGACCCCCTTTAACCTCCAAAAGCCACCATATAGGCTTTCATCCGGTGTTGCAGGAGAGGCTTTCATTTTTTTTTTTGCTTCCTCCTAATCCAGCAGGAACTTCTTCTCTACGCCACAACAACAACATCATCCCTATCCTTCACGACTGGTTCCCTTTTGGGAGAAACACGGTAGTAAAGCTAGTTCATGTTTACAACGGCAGGACTCTATCCTCAACCATCAATAGCATTTCCTCTAACGGTGAGCTCCATCCCCAATGTTGGTTGTAGTCAAGATTAATAGCAACGTCATGAACAACTCCCGTAACCGGGAGAACATACAAGCTAGCAACAACAACAATTTGTTTCTTCTCAACCATGGTTGTAGACATCCATCCTTAGCACTAGCATATATAAAAGGAACCAGCAGAGAGAGAAGGAAAATAGACGAGCACAGTACAGACAAGGAGAGCACAAAAAGCAGAACAGGGGAGAGAGGGCAGGGAAACGAAAAAAGAGACAGAGAGAGAGGGAGGAAGAGCAATGAGAGAGAGGTAGCCCATAGGAAAACAGAGAAAAAGCAAGAAAACACAGAGGGAAGAACGTCCATTCTACCAGCACATCACACCTTCATCATCAACTTCGCTGTCTCTAGAGAGAGCATCGACGAGAAGAGAAAGATAGAGACCAACACCAGTTTTACCAGCGTTCATCATTGTCTCCAGAATCAATGATAACCGGTCGTGCGCAAGAACTGCAGCATCATCATCTTCGTCCGTCAGCTATCAGGTAAACGTCCTGAATTCTTTCCACTTTTGCAAATTTAATTACACGGTCATTGTACATGCTTTTGTTACTGTTCAAGTGAATTATAATTCACTTGAACAGTAACTAAGGATGCATTTTTTTGCCCAGCTAGGTCACTGGTCTGGGCAAGTGACCCGGTTAGGCCGGCTGGGTTCAGTCCAGCCATATGGGCCGAGCTGGACCCAGCCCCCTAAAAAAACCCGAGTAATATCGTTGTTTTTCTCATGTATTTATTTTATGGTTTTTTGCATTTTTTATATTGTAAAAATACAAATCTCGTATCTAGAATACCAGGTTTTCGACACAATGTGGCAAATACACACACACACACACATACATATATATATGTATGTATATGTATATATGCCACATATATACATATACATACATATATATATGTGTGTGTGTGTGTGTGGGTGTGTGTGTATTTGCCACATTGCGTTGAAAACCTGGTATTCTATATATATATATGTATGTATGTTTTCGTGCTTATGGCCAATACCCTAATATATTTTGAATTTCCTTTTAAAAAAACAAATATTTGAAGTTTAAAAGAAAATGTGTTTTAGCATGGATTTCTTAAACACAAAAAAATATTTTCTTGCATTCTGAATTTTACAACATGTTTGTAAAACTCTAAAGAGTGTTGACCAATATTTCAAAAAATACAAAAAACTTGTTTTTGGAGGGAATTCATCTATTATTCACCGTTAATATTTGGATAAAGAAATCCCAAAAGGATGAATATCTAAAATATTATTGGGAATAACTTGTTATGATTCGTTGTTAATATTTGGATAAAGAAACCTCAAGTGGTTAATATCCAAAATATTTTTCTAGAAATAATAAGTCATCATACATCCGTGAAAGAAGCCTTGATTATAATTAAGGACATTTTAATTTTTGACTCCACGGTTTACGAGCCGTGAGAGTATGAAACACTAAGGCAAAACAAGGCTTTTAAAACGCTCTGAATTTCCTTAGATTTCTAAATTTTTATCCCTCTTTCTTGCGATTTACGAGTCGTGAACACCTGAAATACTAAGAGAAAAATGAGCTCTTAATCACATTGAATCTCCTTAGATTTCTATCTTAGCTGTTTTATAATTCATAGGTTATAAATTTAGTTCAAATCAAACACATATTTCAAGAGATCTGTATCGTTTCTTCTTGGCACTCTATAAACATATCTAAGAGTATGATCTATATTGGGCAAGGGTTCTTGCTTTTAGACTTTGAACCCAAGTTCTTTTTTCATAGTAAACCCATCCTAGAAAAACTTATGGGATTAGAAAAACACCAACACCATAGCAATTCTAAGGCAAACCAAACACCAAGCAGCTTACCTTAGATAGGGCATACTAGAGGTGCTAAAACCTTCCATTTATGCAACCAGTCCCTTGTCTTAAAATCTCTGAAAAACCAGTTATGTTTCTTAGTGACCATAATACTAGGTGGTGACTCCTTTATTCACAAAACAAAACAAAAACCCCGACATGGAATCTCCACTCTTGGGGAGGGTCGCCGAGACGTCGCGCCACCACCGCGAGGGTGCGACAGGAACCATTAAACTAAATTCTATTCCAAGGATTGAATCAATTCTTTAATTTGGAATCCTTTTGAGGGTATTGATTTGAATTCCAAAATGAATTCAATTGTGAAGAAATGACCAAAAACAAATCAGAGAGGAAACTCTCTGATTTGCTACAACAATTCCCCTTGTAATTGAAATTAAAAACAATATTTCAAAAATACCTTTCACCAACATAAACTCTATTTTTTTACAAACCTCCTCATTGTCTCTCTTTTTTTTTACCCTCCACCATCTAAATGACAATAATTTTCCTCTAAACATGAAGAAGTGTGATCCTTAACTAACATTGAAGATGAGAAGCCTCTAACATTGAACATTTGATACCGAAGGTGGTGAATATGAATGGTTCAGAAGGTAGTTTTTGGATGGTTTTTGTTTGGTATATTGATTTTATTTTTTAATGTTTTTTTCCCTTTAAAATTTGTGAGATTATGAAATTGTTTATATTTCTTTCCATTTGAATTTTAACCGGAAATGAACACCAGTCAGATGAGATTTTTCTTATGAATTGCATCAAATCATACCAATAAATAAAAAATGAAAATTATGATCAAATTTGCCAAATTGTTTATTCAACTATAGAATACTTGGTGATTATATGAATATATTTATCATCTAATTTTTTTTTGACCCATTATTGTAATTTTTCTTAATTTTTATACCTTCTCTTGTCTAATTGTGTGATACATTTTTTATTTTTATTTTTTATGAAAGATGCTTGGTTTCATTTTTATATCCGAAATAGGTACAATCTGTTATATTATTCTGTGTGAAAATAAAATAAAATAAAATAAAACAAAACATACTTTTGACAATTCATTCATCTTTTACGGTTATAAAACTGTTACTTTTTTTCTTTCCTCCGCCATATATGAAGGGACTAAGTAAAGGACCCCATCATGTTATGGGCAAGGGAAGAAATGAAGGGGAAAAAAAGGAACCAGAGAAAATAATAAGGGCCATGTCCACTTAAATGTTTTTTTAACAAAAATAAAAATGATACGATAATAAAATAGTTAAAATTATTAATTTAATTGATTTTCACAAATATTCTAAATTGTATATCTAAATTCAATTATGCATGGTTTAATATTTTATTCTAAACATAAAAATTATAATATGTTATCAATTGAATTCAAATCACATATAAAACTAAATTTAATTTTACATGTGATTTGGTTCTAAACAAACTATAATATTTTGAATAAATAATTTGATTTTTTTTAATAATAAAAATATTCTTGTATCAATTTATTCATCAATCGGGACTAAATAAACAATGTTAAAAGTATACATTTCACGTTGATCTAATACTTCCAGAAGAATTTAATAAGTTAATCTTGAGGGGTGTAATTCAATTGGTCAGGCTCTAGATTTGTTTTATAAAAATCACTAGTTCGAGTTCTACAAACCTCAGGACTACTGAAGCTTTACATGATCGTTAACTTCAGGGCTTGTAAGATTAGTCGAGGTATGCGCAAACTGACCCGGACACCCACAATAATAATAAAAAATTTAATAAGTTCTCTTAGATGTTTTTCTTAAATTTAAACCTGGAAAAAAAGGCAAGCCTTTTTAACTATTAGACTAATCTCTTGAGATTATAAGTTTTTAATATTGCATATAAATGAAAATATATTAGATCGGCAAAAACAAGGGTTCATATCCATAACTATAAATCTCCCAACAACCAAGTAGCTATCCGAACATTAAATCACATTTAAGGTCTATTTGTTTAAGCACGGAACTCTTGAAAAGCATAAAATATATGTTTTATGTGAGGGATGCTGCTAGATATATTTCACAAACATATATTTTTTTAGTATTTATTTAATATTGTAATAGTTTCCGTCTTTTAAAATGTTTTTTAACTTAAAAATATTAAATTAGTATTTTTATGTGGTTTTTAATGATTTTAATATATTAATTTTAAAAATAAAAAAAGTAAATAAAATAAAATTTTTAATTAAAAAATATTTTTAAAAACACCCCAGCGAAATATTACCAGACACTATCATTAAAATAGTAGCTAAAAAGATGCTTGCTTCAATTGACTAATTGCATGCATTTAAGATATGGGCTGACAATTACTATGTAAGGTGCCGGCAATTTCATCACCTGCCTGCCATCTCAAGAAATTCGAAGAAAAAAAAAATAGTTTTTTTGAATTCTTCATACCTACTAAAACTTATATAATTGTTAATTTTTAGAATTATATGATTAATCAAAATGCATCCAAGTTGTCTGAATATCCATATTAATATATGTATAAAAAAAATTCAAAAAAAAACATTAATGTGCCTGTCTGATGTGTCGAAGAAGAACACCAACTCTACGCAAGGTTTTCCATCACATTGATGGACTTGAAAACTTATATAATTGTTAATTTTTGAAACTATAAGATTAATCAAAATGCATTCAAGTTGTCCAGATATCTATGTTAATATATAAGAAATTCAAAGAAAATACATTAATGTGCCTGTCTGATGCGTCAAAGAAGAATACCGACTCTACGCAAGGTTTTTCATCACATTGATGGGCTTGAAAATTTTCATAATTATTAATTTTTAAAATTATAAGATTAATTAAAATGCATCTTAGTTGTCCGGATATCCATGTTAATATATATATATATATATATATATATATATATATATTAAAAAAAAAAAAAACATTAATGTGCCTGTCTTATGCGTTGAAGAAGAATACGGACTCCAAGGTTTTCCATCACATTGATGGGCTTGACTCCCATAAAAAAAAGAAAAAGAGAGGCAACTTTTCCTTCTCTGTTAGTTCAGGAAAAAGACGGAAAATGTTACTTTATTTCCTGAGGTATTGTTTAATATAATGAATTACACCCTTTTTCCCCCCCTAAAAAACATAAATTTCATGAATTAATTTAATATTTTTACTAGGAGACTTGAGTACTTGTGTCGTGTAATAATTTCTCTCCTTACTTGTATTTCGCGGTTGACTCCATTTCTCACCAACCATATCGTCCACCATTAACTAACCAAACATTAAAACCAGACCAGCCATGACCAAAATCCAGTAGTTCATAGATCCAATCAATTCTCTGCTTTGTTTTCATGGATTCTTCTTCTCTCAGCCCTTATATTCTCTTGTTCTATGCACTCTCACAGATACCAACTTGGCACTATTTGGTAGCTTTCTTGATCATCTCCATTACTTTTCTTTACAAGTTCTTGGAGGTCCATTTCTTTGAAGATGTTTTCTTTAAATCTCAAGGGACTCCTATCACTTACAACCCCTCTTCACCGTTTTGTAATGCCATTCTTTCCAGTTGTAAAATCCTCCACTCTAGGTAACGTATACGTAGTACAAACACAAATATCTGAGTGTAGAGGTTGATGAGTTAACCCCATTTTCCTATTATGCGGTTGAATCTTGTTTGTGCAGGTTTGTAGCCACAACATGGATATCAAGTCCTCATTTTCAGACTGCCTTTTTGCAATTTTGTGGGAGGTCTCCGGTTTTTAGCTATAGAAGGTAATGATGAGCAGCTGCTTAATTTGATTCTGTCATTTGACCGTTTGCGATTTTTATAGAAAATGGGTTATTCTTGTGCTATCTGTCGTTCTAGAGTTTTTATTAATGAGCACTTGCTTAATTTGATTCTGTCATTTGACCGTTTGCGAGTTTTTATAGAAAATGGGTTGTTCTTGTGCTATCTGTCGTTCTAGAGTTTTTATTAATGAGCACTTGATTCTGTCATTTGACCGTTTGCGAATTTTTTGTAGAAAATGGGTTATTCTTGTGCTATCTGTCGTTCTAGAGTTTTTATTTATTTTTGAATATTAATTTTTTTATAAAAAAAACTGGACTGCTTCATGATTTGTGACAAGAATTACGCATTCTTGTTCATGGAATTTGCCATAACATTTGTTAATTGGCTGTGGCACTTGCTTTTATCTGTGGTTTTCAAATTTGGTTCAAGATTTTGATCTAACAAAAACCTATGTACCTGCACTTTTAGGCACTTGTTTCGTACTTCTGATGGTGGAACCATAGCTTTGGATTGGCTGATGAACGCTGATGGTATGTATAGAGCTTTGGATTGGCAATAAATCTTTGTCTGTGTATTGATGAGCACTAACAAATCATATTCAAATCTCATGTATGCTGTCAAGATGTAGCCATCTGTGTTTATTTCAATTTTCTTGTCACTTTGTCAGATCATTTTTCTTTCTAAATAATATAAAAGTTGGTTTTTCTACAGTTTCTGGAGGTGCTTTTGGCATAAATGGTGCATCTCTTCCCATGAATAATGCTATTTCTCAAGATGAAACTACTCCGATTGTGGTTGTGGTTCCTGGCTTGGCAAGTTCCTCTACTTCTAATGTAAGTTCATTTTTTTCCTCTGCAATCATTACTCAAAATTTAAAACAATTTCTCGCAGTTTCTCTTTTAATTAGATTTTGTGGGTGCTATCTATATGATTATGGAAATATCCCGCATTGGTTGAGAATAAGTGAGGAGCTTATATATAAGGATTGATACTTAAGGACCATAACCCAAATCTCAAACTTTTGGATTGAAAGTGGTGTCCATTCATGTATGTAAGACCTCCTTTGTCAAGCCTACACAGAGGCTGGCAGACTCCTCGGTGTACCTTAACTTGTTCGATGTGGAAAGAGGGTTGGCTTGAAAATGTCTATTGAGAGTCTTGGAAAAAATCTCGTGTACTTAAATGTGATCATAGATGGGGAAAGCTGATGAGCCCTTCTTGTCTTTTAAGGATCTTGGCTGATGATTCAAAAACTATGTCAAGAAATCAAGACTGTGTAGCTTAGAAACTTTAGTGCCTGAATCAATTAATGCCTAAAAGATTTTGTGGAGAGACTTTTCTTTCATTCTGAAGTTGAAATACTTTAGGATCTTATGGAAGCTACCTTTGCATTGTGCACAGAAACTTGCTTTGGTTGCTGGTCACTCCAGCACAAATGCATCAAATGGCCGGACTTCATCCAAAACTAACATTCACTTATTCATTATTTTGCTTTCCTTTTTCATCGTTCATCTTCTATCAGCCAGCAGAAATGGTGATGATAGAGCTAGGTCTCAATGCCTTAGAAAATTGAGCAGTGCCTCTTCATCCTTCTAAATGCTTTAACAAAGTAGCAGAACTTGATTTGTTTGTTTTTGTGTTGTTAAAGCAGTCTGATGGATTATATTCAAGTACAAAGACATGGGTGCATGCTGCATTTTTTTGTATGCATGATACTTGCATGCTTGTGTGTGTGTGTGTGTGTGTGTGTGTGTGAATATGCATGTGTATGAAATAGGATAATGATGGATCTCTTATTTGATTTGTAGTATCTAAAGAATCTTGCCTTCAACCTGGCCAAACATGGATGGAATGTTGTTGTTAGCAACCACCGAGGACTTGGTGGTGTTTCAATTACTGTGAGTTTTTTTCTTTCTATTTGAT
The DNA here is from genome assembly GCA_015852605.2 of Populus deltoides. Classification (NCBI taxonomy): domain Eukaryota; kingdom Viridiplantae; phylum Streptophyta; class Magnoliopsida; order Malpighiales; family Salicaceae; genus Populus; species Populus deltoides. Next base: position 13,844,508 of record CM027582.2, on the reverse strand, counting down.
CAATAAATATGTAGAGTTGAGAAATATGAAATCTAATGTGGGATCACTATTGGTTTACTTGACAGTTGAAACTAGCTGCTATACAGTCATCTTATACCTTTTTTTTTTGGCCAGAAAAGATCGCAGTTTACACTTTACAGAAACTATTTACCTACTGTGATATTTTTCTGGCTTACCTATCCAATAGCCTTGGCTGATTATTTGCCTACTTTGATTTGCTTTTAACTATGAACATGAGCATTATCTCTAAACTTGTGCCTTCATGACATTGTAACAAAGTTACTTTATCTTTAACTCATCTTCTGTCAAATAAAGCTATCAAGACAAAATGTGAGCTTTGATTTCTTAAGGATCACATCTAAATTACATGCTTCTATACCATTAGATTTTCAACACATTCTTTTCATTGGAGTACCAACAAGAAGTCAATAAACCTGCACTTGGTTGAAATTCTGTCTAAAAAGAAGCAAGCTACTGGGAAATTATGGTCAGTTCATGTGATATTGTTGGGAAACATGAAGATGCTTAATGTAGCGTGTGCGTGATGGGACAACTAGTGCCATTTCGCTACACCAAAATCTTATATGAGATTTATAAATTGGTGTGGTATCGATCACTAATTGTCTAAACATATGAATGCCAGATAATATCAAGGTTTAGTTGGTAATATTTTAGAGTTGTCTAAGTGTGATGGTTATTTGAAAGCTGATTAATATATAATATATCTTTTTCTGGGCCTTCTGCTGTCTTGATGTTCTTTACAACTTTGAAATTATTGTATTTGTTGCTGAATGTAGGTTTTTACCTTTTCCTTTCATTATAAGCTTTGCAGTCTGATTGCTTTTACAATGCTGGATGGACAGAAGATTTACGGGCAGTTGCTAATTATCTTCACGATAAGTACCCCAAGGCTCCATTATTTGCAATTGGAACTAGCATTGGAGCCAACATTTTGGTATGTTGATTTCAGTTCATTTTATATTTTTGAGCCTTCTTTTATTGTCTGGATTTTTGTAGGACTGCATTACAAATTGTCTCTTGTACATGCTTCCTGTTTGCATCCTTTTTAGCTTGCTGACAGTTGTTGTTTGGGCTGTCATTGGTTTTTCTTGCTGATATATTTTTCCTTTTACTTTAAGATAGAATATCAAAATTTTGATTAGAGAGGGATTCTTCTATGGGAATTAGAAGATATTCCACAAGGAAAGAGATACAAGAGTCTTGGAAGGTTTGTTTTTAGTCTAAACAGAGTATTTAGCAATGTTTGTCGTTGGAGTATTCTGAATTCCTTGAATATCACAGCACAAAATCCTACAATATAGGGTAGTTTCTAACTTGAAATCATAATAACCAAATTTTGAGACTTACTAATGAGTTCAATGGTAACAAGAAAAAGAACCGTGGTTCCTTGGATTCTATTGTCCATTTAAAGTTCTCTGGATCTTCTAGTTACTTTTTTTGGTTTCAAATCTTGGGTCACTCTAGCTAAGATGGCTCTTCTGTGTTTATTTTGTTGTTCTTTAGAACATCCAAATCAAGAAGATACCACTTTGGTGACCTTGGATATACAACTAAGACCAAACACACCACAAAATGAGGAAATTTAGTACTTCACAACTCTTGCTTGCCAAATAGTTGTAGTCTCTCTTCTGCTTTAGATTGTTCAACTGCATTTTGGTTGCCAAGTACATCAAAGGAGTGAAATCTACTTAGCGTTTCTTGTAATTGAAATTTTTGTCATTCATATTACTGGACAAGTTGGAATGAAATACATTTGTTGTCGGTATTCTAGACTAGTTCATTTTTTAGATTGCTTACCCATGCGAGCAAAGAGCAGCGTTTAGTTTGTAAAAGAATCAAAATTAGCTTATCTGACTTACTAAGCTACAAGCTTCCTTGGTTGCTCATCGTCACTTGCAAATGATATTCCAGATCGTTTCAGTATTGCTCTTTTGGATTCTGTAGAGTGAAGGATATCTGAGCTCATTGCCACTTTTAATTAATTTATTTGTCCACCTATAACCAATGAACAGCTTGATGTTCAGTCCTCATGGATTGTGATGAACTATTTGTTTTCAGGTGAAATATCTTGGGGAGGATGGAGAGGGGACTCCTTTTGCAGGGGCCGTGGCAGTTTGCAATCCTTGGGATCTTTTGGTTAGTGTTTTTGCTGAATATAGTTACAACTCACACGGTTTAATTTTGAAGTGATTTAATATCACAGAGGACTGAGGTTTCTTGTCATCAGCTGGTAATGTAGTTTCCCGTTCCAAAAGCAAAATGGCTATGCCAAACTTACTTGGAAGCTGTAGTCATGTGGTTTCTGATGCATTTTACCTTTGCTTTGTCTTATTTTGTTTTATTTTATATTTTTGCATAAGCAGCATATTACTCCCTCTCCACCAATGTTATGCAGTTTGATAACACAACATCTATCCCGTTTCCTGTAGCAATCATGGGCAGAGTTTGCCCATGAACAGTAGAAAGTCTAGTAGTACATTTGCACAGTTGGAATTTCACTTGTAGAAAGAGTTTTTCTTTTTCATCTGATGACCACGAAAGTAAAATGGAAACATCAGAATATAATGGACTCATTTGAAGTGTGAAATAGGAATGCAGGTTAATGGTACCCTAGTTTTCCATGGTAGGTAAATGACATTCACAATGTTCAAATGTTAGAGAAGTGCACAGGTAAAATTCGAAAGAGAGAAAATCATATCATACATTGGTTCTGATTTATGGAGGGCTCAATGAACAGTTAGATGGATGGTCGGTAGGATTTGTCTGCATTTAACTTTTTCAGTTTTTACATTTTCTACTCTATTTCTGTTGTTGTTTTTGTAGCATAATAGCTTCGGGAAAACATTTCACCTTTAATCTTGTTCTCAACTACTCTTAAATTGGTAAAATTTCATTATGGTGTGTCATCTTTTGCCCTTTGATTCTGGCGTCTCTTCTTCTTGTCCTCTCATTTTTTATGGACCAAACCCAATGTTATAGCAGTTGTGATTTCAAATGTGATGGATACATCAAGCTTAAGCTTTGGAGTTCTTTTGGGATTAAAATATGTTTTTGTTTCATCATGTAATCAGTGGTTTTGTCCTTAATTTCATTTGCAGATTGGAGACAGATTTATATGCCGCAGGCTGTTGCAGAGAATCTATGACAAAGCTCTTACAATTGGCCTCCAAGGTTATGCACAATTGTACGTAATGAAAGGCCAACAACATCACTTAATTATTCTGTAAAATTCCCATGAAAATTTCCACCTTTTCTTTCTGGTTGATCTTTCCGAATTGAACTTTTCTTTTTTGACCTGGTGCTAGAATAGCCCCAACCCAGGACATGCTCATAAAGAACATGTAGTAGATCCACTCTGCCAAAGGCGAGGGTCTAGATGCATTTGAACATTAAATTTAGGCTTCAAGTGATTGTAGTTATCTGTACGTTTCTTTCATTTGACTTGATATGACAATATTCCAAATGATCTGTGCAGACATGAGCCTCTCTATACTCGGCTTGCTAATTGGGAAGGCATTAAAACGGTTGGTTTATTCTCAAGTTCTTGATAATCTGTTTATTGTCAAATTAACTGAACAAATGAAGTAGTGGGTAGCTAGAATTTCTTCCATTCTCTTATGCCTCCGCTTTTTCAGATGTATGTAATAATTTATATCAATTTGGTTTTGAATTTGGCTAAGAAACTTTGAAATTTCTTATTTCAAAGCATTGTTTTTTCCAGAACAAAGTCCTCTAGTCATGCAAACAGGTTCTAGCCTTGTATCAAGATATTTCATGGATATTCATTAGTCATAACACAAGGCCTTAACAAGCCAAAATACATAATGAACTATCGCATTGCTTCGGTTCATTGTAATTTTGCGTTCTCTGTTTTTCACTTTAATGTTATTTGTTAAATGACTGGTGTGACCTGATATTTGTTATAAATTATAGCTTCTGAAGGTTGTGCTTTTGAAATGTGAAGATCATCATCATTATTTTGTTATTATGAAATCTAGAGTCCATGTGAGTTAAGTTGTAAAAATGATAATGAGATTAGATAGATGCCTAACATGTGTAAAACAAAAGACGAAGAGATAAAAATAATTAAGCACTTGAAATTTCGGCAGAATACAATCGTATGAAATTTCAAAAAATTTAGAAATAAATAACTAATGAGATATCTTCAAATGGTATGGATCTAATATTGAAATCAAACTCAGATTGCTTTTCTAGAGGTCAGTATCATTAGTATAAAATGCTCCACATGCCTAGTTTGGTGGTCATACTAAGGTATCAAATAGAGCATTCTATGTTTTTATCCCTTAGTGGAAGATCAGCATAATAGCCATTTGACATAGTAATATCTTGTTCTTGTTATCATATTTTACATCTTAGAATGTAACTTTCATGCCATTACTTGTCACTCATATTATACTTTGTCCTTCATTTTCTACAGTTAAAGATTTATATCTTTTGTATAACCTGAATGCCAATAACTTTCAAAATAGCAGAAATCTTCACTGTATATATGGCTTTGACAGTATACATTTATTTAACATAGTTCTTGTCTCTTTCTAATGCTTTCTGTTTTCTTTTGCTTCTGTGCTACAAAAAGGCACGTTGTCTCCGGGATTATGACAACTATGCAACCTGCCATGTTGGTAAATTTGAGGTATTAATCACTGACATTTTCATCTCTCTTCTGTTTTTTTTGCTTCTAAGCATCCAAAAATATCATTTCTTTTTTCAGACTGTGGATACGTACTATAGGCACTGTAGCAGTGCAGCTTATGTTGGGAATGTATCTGTGCCACTACTCTGCATTAGTGCTCTGGATGATCCAGTTTGCACTAGGGAAGCCATTCCTTGGGATGAATGCAGGTGGATCCATCTTCTATGATACTGACATAACTTGTCTTTAACAACCTACTTTTGCGTTATTCTAAGATTTGAATTTTTTTTTTTGGTCATTGCATAGAGCAAACCCAAATATTGTGCTGGCTACGCCACAGCATGGAGGACATCTAGCATTCTTTGAAGGATTAACTGCATCCAGCTCTTGGTACTTGTTAACTTTCTTATAGTGGAACACTAGGCTCTAATTAGCCAACATTCACATGACGTTATGGCTGTAAATGTTTGAAGTTCATATAAAGAGATTTAGTCCTTTCCTAGATTTATGAGTGCTATCCTGTCTTGGAAATGTCATTCTTTGGGTAGACAGATGGATGGACCTTGCGTTTTAATTCGAGTAGTTATGTTTTTTCCTTTCCTTTCCTTTGATAACTCTCTCTCCATCTATCTCTTCATATTCGCAGGTGGATAAGGGCTGTTGATGAATTTCTTGGTGTTCTACGCTCTAGTCCATACATTCATGTACAGAAGGTGCATTTTCTGTTAATTACTCCTACTTTTCTCATCAAACTGATAGCAAAATATTGTTAGATACGTGGTGATTGCAAGTTGTTGTTTTTGGACATGTCAAATTATGAAGTGATATAATCCTCAAGGTTTCATTAGATAAAGTTCTTGTTCTCTTCTTTCCGTGCTTTTCAACATACTAACTTTTCTGCCAGCTAATGTTATTTATTCATATTTATCTGCAGAAGCAGACTTCTGGCCAGCATTCAGCGCTGGATTCTTCAATTGATCAGTATCCACACTTACATGTTGCTGAAGATGGAATAGTAACCGCAGCGAGCGGCGAGGAAAAAAGAAATGGCATTGAAGACATCAAAAATTTGCAGATGCTTAGCGAAGAAAAAACTACTGAAATGCTTTCAAATGCAGAACAAGAGAAGCACGTTACAGAAGCAAAGTCGGATTTCATGTCCGAGACTTGTCGAACCTCAGGAATAGCTAAAAACATCCAGGGTGTTGAATCTCCTGATATAACCTCTCCTCTTAGAAGATTCCTAAATCAGATTTCGCAGCAGAATAGCATATCGATATGGTTGCTTGCTTTCATCGCCATCAGAACAAGCTGGCCACTAGTAGGATCAATTACAAAATTCATCTTTAGAAAGAGGTCAAGAAAGATCATGCCTGCAGCTTAACAGGTAATCATCTGCCAAAATGTCTGTCAATTCCTGCCGAACTCGAGTATTTTGCACTCTAGCAAACAAAACGGAAATTAAGACAAGGTTATGTATCACAATCTTTGAACATATTTATTGCCGCCAAGTTGGATGATTATATGAGATGGAATAAGATTGGCGCGCGTGCGCACACATACACAACACGCATTGATTGGCTCTAAATTATACTACCATATGGGGCATGTTTTGGTGTTTGCACTTGGAAATTTACGCCCACTTTTAACCAATAAAATAAAATAAATAAATAAAATCTTCACTGTTCTTCGAGAGGAAGTTTTTTAGCTTAATGGGTTTTATTGAGGTTCGGCAAAGATTAGGTGAATAAGGCAGTATTCGGCACTGTGATTAGAAAGTGTCTTTGAAAATTTTTAAAAGTTTTTTATTTTTTTATTAAATTAATATGTTTTTAATATTTTTAGATTATTTTAATATATTGATGTTAAATATATATATATTTTAAATATTATTATATTTCCAAACACTTTCTAGGTATAATTCGAGGCTGATCGAGCCGAGAAAGCGTTGAACTTATTAGTACGTTTTGGTTAACGTGAAGGTTGGTCCAAAGATACCTTCTTGCCTTTGAATATATTATTAGGTCAGGTCCTTTTTCAAAGTCATACATTCTTGTGGTAAAAATGTACTTTAACAATTTATAACTTTACGGCACTATATTATTATTATTATTATTATTATTATTATTATTATTATAGTATAAACTAAAAGAGAGTGTTTTACTGTTCAACCTCTCATATATATTGTGTTAACGTGAAGGTTGGTCCAAAGAGTGTTTCTTTTTTTACTTTTAAAATACCTAAAACAACAAATCTTAGTTTGGGAAGAATTTTGATTTCGGGTTGATTTTGTATTCTGGGCTAATTTTTTTGTGTTTTTGAAGGCCATTAATTGGTTTACAATGTTTTTAGCTTGTTTTGGATTAAAAATAAGTTTTTAGATGAAAAACAAAATCAACCCTGTTTTTTTAGCCACCATTGTGGTCAATTTCTGGGTATTGATAGACAATGCATTGCCTATTTTATTTCTAGACAATTGTGGTGAACAACATGTTGTCTATTTTTTTAATTTTTTTAAAAAATAAAAGCCTCGTTCACAATCCTTTTCTTGGTTGACCCAGTGCTGGGCCTGACTTACGATACCTAAAAGCGTCAAGCTTGATTTTTTTATTTTTTTATTAATACATTTTTTATATATATTTTTAAAAAATCTTTAAATTTATGTTTTAATTATTTTATATAAATTAATTATTTAATTTTTTATATTATTTTTAAATTGTGCAACCTTTCATAGAATGTTTTTCCTTTTATTTTATGCAATAAATTTTATGTGTGTATTGATTTCTATTACAAATTAATTTTAATAAGCAAATTTCTTAGACACAATTAGGTAAATGACTTGTGTTGCGATATTAAATATCTTAATTTATATTTGTCTCTCAATTTTTTCAATTACGTTTTTATTTTTCATTAATAACTTTTTTCTTTTATTTTACATAATGATTCATGAGTTATTTAATTAGATAAGTACATAAGTTTTTTTTTATTTCCATTTATGATTTTTTTCATGTTAAAAAAAACATGTATTGGTGTTTTCAATTTGATCCTTATTTATGATTTTTTTCTTTAAACGTTTTATAAAAGTTTTATTGTTTTTAATACTACCCTTCAATCCAAATTAGTAGTGTGTTGTTTTTTATTTATTTATTTTGGTCATTATTCATTTGATTAATGTTTTTGTTCTTTTCAATTTAACTCTAAAAGCGAAAATTTGTTGTTGTTCTTTAATTTATTTTTTATTTTGATTTTGACCCTATTTTCTATTTTGGATTTTTTTTTGTAATTTTTTTTTTGATTTCATCCTTTAGAGTTTCGTTTCTTAGGGATTGAGCTTCAAGGTTTTTTCATGTATAGTGCTTCTAGTCTAATAACTAGAGTAATGGGTTTGAAAAGCAATATGAGTTGCTATTCTTTTTTATCTTATTTTCTTTTCCGATATTGTTGTTTGACAATTTTTTTTTAAATGACTTTATGGCTTCTTTAATTTTTTTTTTCTATTGAATTATGTTGACCTCATGACATAGAACGCAGGCTTTTCAGGTTAATTTAGACTAGCTCGCCCAATAATATCCCGATAACATGTCTATCGTGCTCACTTGCATCAATTTTTTTTTTAATTTTTTTTATTCTATTTTGTTATTCCATGTTTAATTGACTATAAATTAAACAACATCGTCTTTGTTCTTTAGAGGAAGGTTTTTTAGCCCTTGTTATCGTGATCATCTTTTTATATATATAGTTTTTCATGTTTGCTATTGTTGCTTCCTTTTGCTTTTCCCATATGATTTAAATAAAGAAAGTTTATTTAGTTGGTCGGAACTATACCTGAGTTATTAGATTTCTTTTTTTAAAAAAAAAATGCTTGCGACGTTTAAATATTTTACTGGAAAAATAATATGGACCTGCATAAACATGTGGGGTTTTCACTGTAGCAATCCAAAGTGAAAACTTCACTTTGATCTTATTTGAACTAGTGCTTTTTTTTTATTTGATTTTTTTCAATCAATGTATTTTTCTTTATTTTATCCTTTAATATTATATTTATTTTTTATTGTGTGATTTAACTCTCATTACATGGATTGACAGGATTGATGGATTAACTCATTTGGCTTAGTTTTTTTTTTTCAATTTCAGAATTAGGCTTCAACCCCGATTATTTTGTGGTTAGAAACTGTTTTTTTAAATGATTTTTTTCTTCAATTTTTTTTGGATGTTTTTAGATTATTTTGACCTGTTAGTGACAAAAATGAATTTTAAAAAATGAAAAAAAAATTCAATATATTTTCAAGCAAAAAACAATTTGAAAAAAAAAAACAGTTTATCATAATGCTAAACAAGTTCTTCATCATTTGTTTTGTTTGCTTTCTATTAGATTATCCTAACTTTATGACTCGAAAATAGTGCTTAACAGGTCAACTTGAGTTGACTCGAGTTATTTTTTGTGTTTTTTTTATTTTTAATTGAAAATTTTAAAAATTTTATCATTCAATATTAGGTATGTTGGTAATTGAATTTTATAATATATTTTGATTTGTTTTTTATGAGGATATTTTGATCTCATCATTAGGAGCACGAGTTTTGAAATTTTAACTCTAGTTAAATCAAGTTGTTTTAAAAAATAACTTGGGTCACAAATTATTCAACATTGGATTTGTTTTTTATTGGGTTGTCATTGTCTAATGACCAAGGTCGTAGGTTTAGCGGTTTAACCTAGAGATGATCAAATAACTCGAGAATCCAATTAAACTGAGAAAACTGATAAAAAATAATCGAAAAACCGAATTGAGAAAAAAAATTGAATCAGTTGATTAAAAAATAGAAAAAAAGTCGGTTTGATTTTGATTTCAAAAGTTTGAAAACAAGTGAATCGAACCTAACCGACCCATTTAACCATCACTGAACCAAAGTTGAAAACAACAGGGTATAAATATTAAGTTTTCTCCAAACTCTAAAGTCTAAATCAAACCCAATAGCCGCCCCTCACCGCATCTCTATTCTCCCTCTTTATTGTCTCTTCATAGTCCATAAATATAATTTCTAACCCTAAATCAAAGCAAAAATTAATACTAAGTACCCCATTCCAAGCTTTCTCTCAAATCTCAATCTTCATGTTTCTCCTCTCTTAAAAAATATGAAATTCTAATCCTAAATCAAAGCCAAAACTAAAAGTATTGAAATTTGTTCCAGTTTTTTTAATTAAAAAAAACTAAAAATTCAACAAGTTGTTGTTCTTGGGGATCGACAATCAATAATGCCAAAGGACTATATCTATTTATCAAAATTTATTCGATGAGAATGAGAATATTGTATCAACTGTGCCTTTCCCATGCTCTTTTGCTATTATTTTCTCTCTTTCTTGGATTTGTTGTGCAATTTTTTTTGATTTTGAGCAAGTGCTCAATATTTCCTTTTCATCTGAACCTTTGGCTCTCCATCATCAAGCAATGCTCTTGTGCTCTTAATTTATTCGGTGAGCATGAGAAGATTGCATCAATGGTGTCTTTTCCATGCTCTTTTGCTTTTAATTTCTCTCTTCCTTGGATTCACTGCCACTACAGTTTTACTAGCCACTGGGAAGGAAATCTTACTGCAATTCAAGGGTAACATCAACAACGCCCCTTACATAAGATTAAATCAAAATCAGAACTAAAAAGTAAATTCTTTTTCTGGTTTTTTCCTTTACTTAATCATGAAGCCAAATTGAATCGAAACTAGTCAGCTCAAACTAGTTTCAGTTTTGATTTGTTTTAAAAAATACAAGCTTAGTTATTTTTAGGTGAAAACCAAACCAAAACTGGTTTGATCACCCTTAGGTTAACCTAGTTAACTTATTATTTTTTTAATTGACTTCTTCAAATTTCATCAATGAATATTGTGTTTCATTGGAAATTAAGCATTAAGAATTGTTTTGGTTCGCTTTTTATTAGGTTGTCTTAACCTTATGACTTAAGAATATTTCTTAACAAGTTAACCTGAGTTGACTTGATTTATTTTTTAATTAAATGTTTTACAAATTTATCGTTCAACATTGGATCCGATAGGGTCAATTGAGGATTCAATTTCAAAATTTATTTTTATTTGCTCTATATAGGGTTATCGCAGTCTTATTACCAAAGTCGTAGATTTGTCAGGTTAAATCAGGTTTTTATTTTTATAATGTTATCTTTGTTTTATGACCCAGGTCATTAGTTTGACGGATTGACTTGGGTCATTTTTCTATGTTCTTTTTTTAATTGATTTGTTTTTTTTAATCTCATCCTTTAATATTGGATTAATTAAGAATTGAACTTTGTAATTTATTTCAATTTACTTTCTAAGGGGATATCTCGGTCTTATTACCTAAGTCGTAGATTTAGCATGTTAACTTAGTTTTTTTTTAGGTCCTTTTTTTAATTGATTTTTTTTAATTTTATCCTTCAGCATTTGATTGATTGAGAATTAGACTTAATACTTTGTTTTGATTTTTTTTTATTGGGTCATCATATTCTCATAACCTGGATCACAAATTTGACATGTTAACTCAAGTTGACCCAAATTAATCCAATATGTTGTTATTTTAATATTAAAAAAAAAGTCACCTTGAAATATTCTCTAAGTCAAACTATATTTTTATAAGTTGCTCGAGTTGCTTTTGAACCTCCAAAGTTAACTAAGTCACATCAGATCAATTCCCACACAATTTATTTTTTTCCATTAGAAAAATATTAAAACATTAGCAACATCTATTTTTTTTTTTTACATTCAATAATCTAGTCCTAACTATAACTTGTCAAATGAGATTTAGTTTTTAAACTAGTTTTTTGACTTCTGCTATGCCATGGGTTGAGTTATTTTTTCAACCTAACAAACATATAAAGATTCTAGAAAGTTAAAAATTTAATTCATACTGGCTTAAACACTTTTCAAATACTTAAATGGTGATACACTACATGACATTTTTTTTAAAAAAAGATATTGAAACGATGACACCTTGGATTGAATTGGACCAACCATGGTTCCACTGCGAAATCTGTGATGTGGGTATGAGATAGTGATAAAACCATCAAACCCACAACCAAACAAAATAGGAAGCCTAATTATAACAAATCAAATATTGGAGGCAAAAAGTGAAAAACATATTTTTTTAAAAGACAAAAAATAACTTTAGTAAACATATATTGATTGTAGGCGCAACACATTAGGGTGAGAAAAATTTTCAACCATCAAAAAAAAAAAAAAAAACTAAAGCAACACTAGGATTTCCAAATAAGTACAAGAAATTTGAGACCTAGGTCAATAAGTCGAATGAGTTTAATAAGTTTGGTTAACACATAGACACACACACACACCCTGATCACAACCCGTAAAATCCCAAGCTTGGGCTATAGCAAGAAGCTCAATCCCTAACCAATTTAATTTTGAATGATAGAATTTAAAAAATAGCAATAAAATAAATAATGATCAAACAGGAAGATAGAAAAGAATAAGGATGACATTATAAGAAACGAATAAAATTTATAAGTTATCCAAAACAAAACAAGAAAATTCAAAGAATAGAGGCCAAATTTAAGAGATGAAAAACTTGAAGAGCATAAAAATGGAAAAGCTTTCCAATTTGAAGTGATTTTTCCAAAATAAAAAAACAGGAACTGAATCTGAAAGGAAAAGAAGTTTAAGGGCTGCTGTGATATTTTCCATGGACAAGTTGAAAACTAAGGCTGATGCACCAAACCGTACATTATTATCATACACACACCATCGAGAAAGGAAGAGAATGCCTAGAGACTTCAAATGATGCAACAAAACAATTTTTACACCACCGTAGTCAGCCACACATGTTGTCTGAAGGCGATGGAGTGACTGATGTGCTAACATGTATTATGCACGTGTCAGTAGCTTTTTGTTTTTTATGTGTTAAAAGATAACATCACCCTTAGGATCAAATAACTATCGCTGAAAAACCATTATGAAATGACAAATTCACCCTTGCAAAAATGCTTTGATAATTTTCATTTCTAAGGGTGATAGAGTCCTTACATTATTTTAAAAAAAGTAAAAAACCAAGAATACCTCTAGCTATAGTTAAGTTAAAATTTGCCTTTAAGAACTAAAGTTAATCCACTGTACAAAAATTTTATGAAATGATAGAGATGCCCCTCAACAATTTTAGAATGATAAAATAAACCCTAAGAAAATATCAATCTACCCTTGCAAATCGGGCAAAAATATAATTCCATTATTATAATCCAAAATAAATCACACCTCATGTACAATACTTTTGCCATACAAAATAGGTTTTGTTAATTAAGTACTTTTACTTTTCTAATTTTTTGTTGGATGTGTCATTTTCATCAACGAAATTACCGATGGAATTAATTTCATAGGTAATTCCGTCAGAAAAATTATTGGTAAACTGTCAACACTATTCATCATGTTAATTACAAAGAGAATTATCGACTAAACATTCCGTTGGCATTTTGTAGAGAGCTCTGGAACTATTTACTTTCCAATTGCACAGTTAATTACTGTTATTTACAGACAAAATCACTGACAGATTGAAAAGTCGTCGGTGTTATTTGGCGGTTTTTTGAAAAATTTAAATGAAATTAAAAATTTAAATTAAATATTACAAATGAAATCACTGACGGATTGAAAAGTCATTGGTGATATTTGGCTGTTTCTGAAATTTTTTTATTAAATTTAAATTAAATATTCAGACGGAATCACCGATGGATTTATTAAAAATATTAATATTTAATTAGCCATCGGTAAAACCGTCAGTAAACACCTGAATAAAAAGTCTAGAATCTTTATTTTTACAACAGACCCGTCTCCTCTCTTCTTCTTCTTCTTCTTTTTTCTTCTCTTCTCTCCTCAACTCCTTCTCCTCTCCTCCATGCTCAGGTATGTCTTCTTCTTCTTCTTCTTTTCTCTCCTCAACTCCTTCTCTTCTCCTCTATACTCATGTATGTCTTCTCCTTTCTTATTTTTTCTTCTTAGTTTTTTTTTTAATTAGTATACTTTACAAATTTGTTTTAATTTTCCTCTTCTTAGCTTCACTTGCAACTACATTAAGGAAAAAAAATTTCTTTTTTTTCATGTTTTTTTCACTATATTTGTTTTTTATTTTATTTTTAATTGTTTTTGTTCTTAATAATTGTATGAATGTTGTTGTAGGATTTTTTTTCATATGAGATCAATTTTTAGTTCTTAATTTGTTTTTGTTCTTAATAATTGTATGAATGTGTTTTTTTGCTCGCTTTTTTCATTAGTAAATCCATTAGTAATAATATTTTTTTATTACCAACGGACTTACCGACGGACAAAAAACTACCGGCGAAAGATTCACCGACGGGGAGTTTTCGTTGGTGATTTCATCGGTAATTGTTTTACCAACGGAATGGTAGTGCAAATACCAACAGAAAAATCCATCAGTAAATCTAAAGATTTTGGTAGTGTTTATTAGATCAAATTAAAGTTACTGAAAAACTGAGATTAATAGGTATTAGTAAAACATAATTTTAGCATTTCATAGTTAAATCTACGAATCAATTGAGTTTAGTTTGGATACATGCAACTAGAATTAAAGGAAAAAAAAGATAGAAAACATATGTAATTAACAAACAACGACAGGAACAAGTTGATTCAAGTAAGCTTGATTAAAAAGACACTGTATATCTTTTGTACATTCCCCCGTGATGATTTGCACACGAAAGAGTGACTCATGCCCATATGATCTTAGAAGAAAAAATAAATAGAAAAACATGAAAATATCAGCCGCTGCCATGATACTAAAGACAAAGGGTTTTGGTAAGAAAATGACCTTCTTCATCGCCAGGAATCAAACCACTCAAAGACAAATGCCACACCACTTTCTTAATACCATTTCAGATTACAGAAACATTACAACCTTTTCTTTATCCAATCTTTGATCAAAGCATCTATCATGATCTTACGAAAAGTACATATATGGCCCTATTTTCTATTTCGAGGAATATTCAAACCATTGGACACAAGTGTGTGTGTTTATATATATATATATATATATATATAAAACATACGCAAATCCAAATTACGTATTTGTTTCTTTGTTTTCTCAGCCTTCATAGCCGTCTTGCGCATGCAATTCTATGTTTTCTTTTGTCAAAAACAAAAAAAGTTGTTTGATCTAATATTAATATAGTATGGAGTTGTTAGTAGTTAATACTTTTTTATTATTATTAACGTGGTGTGTTGGCCGGTTCTACGCACCTCAACTAATTCCACGGGTCCTGAAGTTAATGACCATGTAAACCTCTAGCGGTCTTGAGATTTATGAGACTCGAAATTAGTAATTAATACTTGAAATGCTATGTTAAGTCTTGGCGGTTTTATTTCTCACCCAGTTCATTTACTCACATATTTCCTCTTTGGGTCTAAAGTTTCAAGATCGGTTATTTATCACATGATAATTACTGGGATATAATCTATAATTAGCCCTCTTAATTAGAGGTATCTAAATTTTTAAGTTTCGCCATAGATACATGTAGTGAAGACCTCTCCATGTATATGTGATGGAAGGATGAGATGAAATATTTTATATTGGATACATGGTTAATTAGCCTATCTAGAAATACTATATATATCTTCTTTGATATTAGAAAAAAGAAGGAGATTTCACATTATTACTTGAGAAATAAGGCACTAATAGACTTATATTTCAACATATCGACTTTGGTTCTTGGGCTCAAGATTGTGTTCATATTTAAAACTCTTACATTTTTTTTTTAAAAGAAAATGGAGGGTTTTGTTTTTCTGGCACTTTCAATTCAAATATGTTGAGTCCAATAGATATCATTGACTTGTGACTTTGTCGTGATCTCCAACATCATATTTATTTCAACCTTTTCAACTGTTCCTAAAAACAGTATTTGATCATGTCCTCTTCCAACCCATAAAATTTATAATTTCGACGTTTTCAAGGATCCTCTCATGATATGGAGAACTTTGTAGAACAAAACCTGATGCCTTGAATATGAGATAAGGAAACCGTGTTGACTTTGAAAAAAGGGAAGGCCATGTTCATATATATGGTAGAGAAATATGCGGATATGGTATCACCGAATTTTCTCCACCAAAAAGGTGATCGACAGCAATGATGTAGTCGTGGGAAAATTATCAAAAAAGTTATGGGATAATCAAAGTATTTAATGATAGGTTCTTGAACCGTGTTGGCATTGAATAATTTAAAAAATGGAAAAACCATGTTCATATATAATTTAAAAAATGGAAAAACCATGTTCATATATGTGGTAGAAAAATACGTGGATATATCATTTAATAGGTGGTTTAGTGATAAGAATTTGAAATTAAAAAATTTGTTTTTTTTTGTAATTTCAGGTTCGAGTATAGTTGTTAACTTCAGGACTCGTGAGATTAGTCGAAATAAGTATAAATGGTTCTATATATATATATATATATATATATATATATATATGAAATCACTTGATTTTCTCCGCAAAAAAAGTGATCAACAACAATGATGTAGTCGAGATAAGTATTTAATGATAGGTTCTTGCACTAATTTCTTTCTTATCCAAGAAGTACGGTAGCGTAGGGTTACTTTTCACACTTCTAATATTCTTTTTTTATGCGTCTTGAAACTTCAGACAACTGGGAAGTAGGCAAACCCTAGCAATTTCCAAAATATGATTGTAAGTAATTACCATTAATTTGACAATTTGTTTGGCCTTATTGTTGAGTAATAATTGTATGATGATCATAAAATTAATTGTTTTAGAAGAAAATACTTCCCAAATTTTCTAAATCATCTGGAAATATTTGTTTATGCAAGACTATCAAAACAAAATATTCGATACTCGATGAAACAACATCATTACCAAATAAAGACTTGTGGTGATCAAATGTATACTGTAACACAAGCTGTTGTACTATATATATATATATATATATATATATTAAATGGATTCGAGTTTTCGCCACAAATCCAAGGGACCCTGTCGTCCTTCACTGTAGAGTTTTAAGGTGTAACAAAATAGACATGTTTTCTGCATAGTGTCTCCAAAAACTTGCCATATGTCAACTTCGTGTATATACAGCTAGGGTTAGTGCTACCTTGCATAGAAGACAGCCATGGGGATTGGCTTGCCAGGAAAATTTATGAATTATAGTTAATTAAGTAATTAACCACCTAATTTGTGGCGGGTTATTATAATTAACTGCCACCATGTCTTGCATATACATGACAATGAAGGCTAAAATTTAAGCATCAAATTAATTAATCCTCCATCTTTCTTTATGTTTTTGAGATCCAAAAATGTTTTCTTGGACTCATTCAAACGGAATTTTCAATGTAAAGACTAAATAAATATTTATTCCTCAAGGAAATTAACAAGAAGCCGCACCTTGAATTGAAAAGTATATACGATAATTAAGTACAGACTACTACATATATTACAGACAAGAAAATGTTGAATTAATTAGCTTTTTGTTAAGATTTTTATTTACAAAAAAATTTCTTAAATAAAATGGGATTGATAAATATTTCAGATCCAAAGTATTTTGGTTATACATTCAACCAAATTAAAAGTAACGTGAATTTGGCGAACATGTGCACTCTAGATTTAATAGTTTTACCGACGGAATTTTCTGTTGGTATTTACACTAACAGTCTATTTGTGATTATTTTACCGACAAGATCACAGACAGAAAATATTTATCGAAAAAACACTTGTCGGTAATTTCTAGTTTGTTGGTGAGTCTGTTTTTAATAAATTTACCGATGACTTTACAGATTGAACATACGCGTCAAAAAAAATTGCCTGCTTCATTCTGTTGATAATTCCCTCGGTACAGTTTAGCATATTATTGATAGTTGAACCATATATAATTTCATCGGTAAAATTACACATCATCATTAGAATGTCATCGGTAATTTTATCGGTAAGTTAACAATTATAGTGACATTTACAATAATTCTTTTCCAACTCTTTAGAATTTACCAACAGACTTATTCCGGTAAGTTAACAATTATAGTGACATTTGCAATAATTCTTTTCCAACTCTTTAGAATTTACCAACGGACTTATTCCGTCGGTGAGTTAACAGTAGCAATGACATTTGCTGTAATTCCTTTTCAATTCTCTGGATTATACCAACAAACTTGTTCCATCAGTAATACAATATGTAATTATCTAAAAATATATTTTTAAAAAAACATATATATTGAAAAAATAAAAAAAATAATTGAAATAAATTACATAAAAAAATAATTGAAATAAATTACATAAAAATAAATTATCTTAATATAAAAATACATATTTTAATTATAAATTTAAACATTTGTACATTTAAATACAATAAAACTAAAATAGAGGCGGCGCTGGAGGAGAAGGAGGAGGCTAGTCATCGTCAAGACTATGGGGCCAATTAGGGGGTATACATGTACCACTCATCTGTGATCTCATCTCGATTACCACTTGGTGGAGTTCTTCATAATCCATAGTGCGTCGTTTATATTTTTTATTGAGATGGGTCGTCTAATCATGTACTCGTTGGTCCAACATGGCCTCAAACTTTAGAGTTTGACTGCTCAGAACCGATTACAAAATCTAATGGTCAAAACACTATAGGTCGTCTACAAGTTCTCGGTCGTAGTGTTAGAGAGTCAATACACCCAATTTCTATCGGGTCCACCAGATGATCTTGCCTCAAACCACAAATCCGAATCGATATCCAGGTGGTCGAAGGATCGTCATCGTATCTCTTTCAACCGACTACTATATATCTCCTGCAAATAAAAAATAAATTCATCAAATTCAAGTAAATAATAACTTAAGAAAAAAACATGGTTGAAAACCAACATACCATAAAGTGTTGAGCTCAGTTATCCACGAATTATTGCATCCTTTTTTGGTGGTCATCACTTCGCATGTGTGTTTCCACAAAATGCTTTATTAGGCTTGACTCACGTCCAAGAACCATAACCTACAAGATAAAAATATTGTTAGTTAAATATATTTATAAAAAATAAATAAATAAAAAATGGATGTAATTAAAAAAATCGTATCATCCGTTTCGCATGTGAAACAAATAGAACGGAGCCGCTGGTGTGCGTGGTAACAGAACCATGAATATATCGGCTCCGATTCCCTGCACAAGACTGTGATCGTCGTGTGAAACATGCGTACATCATGTGTTAAATGTATTTTGCCCATACAATCTCCAAGAAATATGGCGGCCTGGAATTATTCCAAACTGCCATGTCATTTCAGCATGATAGATTGCTTTCTTTCACATATTTTTTATATTTTTTTATGCCTCGTATAAAAAATAACACAACCTATATGGTACAAATGAATTATCTATAAGTAAATGACAAATAAAATTTTAATATTTGGAATAAAAAAAATTATCCTCATTTTGATGTTATCTGGTTGCAGAGTGATTCTCTCAAACTCTCCTCACAATATTATCACCAGCTCTATCCCATTTAAATTTTTCCTTGCAGTAAAAATTTATAAAAATAAAAATTTCAGTAATTTCAATAAAGTAAAAGAATTTACATAATAAAAAAATTAAGTTAATACTAACTTTAAACCTTGAAAACCATGTATCGACCAACAATTTTCTATTTGTGATGTTTTGAAATCTGGCTTTATTGAAACAATAGAATTTTCATTCATGATTTAAATACCAATGTTATTGTTCTCGCAGTTTCAATGTTTGTAAACCTTAAATTTAATAAATTTAATAAAATATTATTTTTTTCAAAAATTATTAAACATGTCGTTGTGAAAGCATAACAAACTTACATCGAAAAGTTGTCCTTCCACTAGGCCTCATACTTGTGGGTGAATGGATCCCGCTGTGAAAGGATCCCCCTCAACATTACGGCATCGCACTCGATGAGACAACATCGTGAGTCGATGCATGTGCCTCAGGTGCCTCTTTTTGGCCGGCACCTAATGACTTTTGGTTGTCATTATCGTTGCTAGAAGATTTAATAGTTATCCTATCCTTATGACTTGCAATAGGCTTTCCCCTAGGCATCTACATAAATTTACGGGGAAAAAATAAAAAAATTTTATTTTTTAAAAATAATTTGGCAGCACCTCCCCTATACGGGAAGCTACCTAAAGATTTTAATCCTGAAAATAGACAACATGTATGCCACAAACCAATTGATTTTATTCAATTTCTACCATCAATTTTTAATAATTCAATTTCATAGAAAATTCTTATTTTTTACGTGATAATATTTTTAATCCTAAATTTACAAGAATTTATTTTAAATGAAATACATAAAATATAATAATTAAAATTAATCCTACACATTTCATTAAAAATTAACAACAAAATTAAATAAAGAAAATAACTAAAATACAACAAAATAATGAAAAACTTATTTCAATAACAACTACAATTCAACACAATTATTTCTAAGTGGTAATACTTATGATCCTAAATTCACACAAAAAAATATTATAAATAGAATAAATACAAAATAATAATTAAAATTAATCCTATACATTTAATTGGAAATTGAACAACAAATTTTTTTAAAATAACTAAAAATTAAACAAAATAATGCAAAAATTATTTCAATAACAACTAGAATTCAACTCAACTATTAATTCATAAAATTATTTTAACTAATAATTGAGCAAAAACAAAGACAATGAAGAAACAATAATGCAAAAACAAATAACGGATAAGGAATGAAAAATTCTTACCTTAATGACGTACTTAATTTCAGAGTTGAACTAGGTGTAATACAAAAAAAAATGAAAAAACATTGTTGTAAAACCTAAAAAATAAAGAAAAATTAACCCACAAATACATGTTGATTGTGTTGAGAGAAAAAACTATAAAACAAGTTAACTCCCAAACAGAATATATATATTACAAAAGTACGCAAAAAAAATAACATTTTAAAATTGTGTTTAAATTAAAAAAAAAAGGTAGATTTGCTCATTTAAGGTGGAGAATCCTCAATAAAATTTGAATAAGAACATGTATATTGACAAATTAAGTGTTGTGTTGGCTGGATTTGTTGTGGGAGGTTGAATCATGTCAAGATTTAAAGGGATGAGTGGCTGTTTGTTACAAAGAAAATTGCACAAGGAAGAAGTAGAAATCAGGGAAGGGGAGAGGAGAGTCGAGCGTCAGGTCATAAGTTAAATATTACCGATGGACTGACCGCTGAAATTATTCTAATACTAACACCATTGTCAATTATATCGGTATAAATGTCACATCACCATATGATTTGCGTTCTTGAATCTTATTGTAATACCGTTCATAATGTCGCCAATATATACTAATGAAAGTTTTTCGTCGGCATATTCATGAATGAATTTTACTGTCAGGTCAATTCCTTGGTAACGTCGTCTATAAAACTTCACGTCATCGTATTATTTAGCTTTTTTTTTTATTCTTTCTTTTCCCACCATGATTCCCTCAGTATATACTATGGAAATATTCATGTTGGTATCAACCAATAGATTTAGCGATTGAAAATTCAGTTGGTAAATATTACTGCAATATACTAATGAAAAAATTCTATCAGTGTTTCTGTTTATATTTGTCAATTTTCTAGTAGTGATGCCAAATCCAAAAAACTTAGACTTAGCAGTTAGTCAAGTTCAAGAAAGTTTGGGTCTAGCAAACATGCTAGATCTAAAGAACTTGGACTTGGCAATCAGCCAAACCCAAGGTAATGCAAAAAAACTTGGACTTGGTAGTCAGTTAAGTTCATATAAACGTAAGTTTAACAAACATGTCAGGCCAAAGAACTTAGATATTACCAAGTTTTAAGGCTATATGTCTGATTCTGGATGATCTTCTACAATATAAGAATTAAAAATATGATAAATCATTATGTCTCTCTATCTAAAATAATAATTCATATTAAGGTAATAATTTCTCTATACTTATAGGTGTATACAAGGTCTTTTAAGGGACCTACTATACTACTATCTCATTAATGACATGTAAAAGATATTTACCTTCCATTCGCCGAAAGCAGATGATTTTCATTCTTTCCTTTCTTTGAAAACGACAAGGTTCATGGGGTATAAATACCTTCTGAACCATCTAGGTAAAAGGTAGATAACTTTTCATCTCTTAAGATAAAAGATACATAGATTTTAGAGCATTAACCAACTGAAAAATCAAGAACAAACATCTTTGTTCCTTGAATTTAAGACTGTTTTAAATCATTTATTGCCTTAAGCCATTTTATACATTTCTCATAAATATATTGACTTTATCATCGAAGGGTCTTTAAGTCCTCCCAATTAGAACTGTTTTTGCAGGTATTCAAGTTTCTATTATTAGCCTAGAGTTATTTAGATTAAGAAGAAGAAATCCAAGCACTTAAATATATTGATTAACCACTATCTCAAACACTAAATAACATTTTTGTTACATCTCTTAGATTTTAGAACATCATCATTTATCATACTAACATATGTATTTCTCGACTATTTTCTCATACATAAGCATTATATATAATTTATATATTAATCCCATGCGAAAGCTCTCATTGGTTTTGTTAATTACCCTATAATTAAGTTACTGTGTTATGCTAAAAAGCTGGAAAAGTGTTGTCGGATAAAGTTGAAGTTTCCATTATAACTGTACTTCTATTGGTCTATATACATTGAAGCTTGATTGAATGGGGAGTGGTTGTGGAAATTATGGTTGGGCTTGATGCACACATATTGGGTTAAGATGTTTAAGTATTTTGTTCACAAGTAAATAAAATAATTGTGTGGAAATATTGATATTTTTGTAGATACGAGAATTGTAAACCTACTCTTTTAGATGTATCCATTAATGAAGGAGACTATGACTCAATTGATATAAAATATCACTTAGCTTAACTCCTTTTATAATTAATTTTCCTAGTGTAAGTGATAATTAAAGATAATGCTATGAAAATTTGTAAGAGATAAAGAATGTATGTTTGTCTTAAATTATGGGTCCAAGTGAAAAAAAATATATTCATGTACTTATCCTATATAAAAACCTAAAGCTATCATATTTTAGAGAAATATTTATTTTGTGAGCTTCCATTCTCTATACTTTGGTAGCTAAAGATAGGAAAGAAAAAATGAGTTTTAGGTTACTTTGAAATTTTAGGTAAGAGAGCAATTTGTGTGTGATATCATGTAATCTTTTACTTTCTTATATTGAATTTCTCTGATCATCTTGCTCGTGGAGTAAACCTAACTTGCCAAACCATGCAAATTTCATTTGCTCTTATATAATTAATCATGCTAGTCTTTTTTATATTACTTTACTTGCCAATTGCTTTTAAAGTTCATGGTTATTTCCACTACAAACTGATATCAAAGCTAGGTTTGTTATCAGTTGGCTTTCATGATAACAATAAAAGTAACACCAATGATGAAGTTTGATATGGATAAATTTAATGGTATGAATGACTTTAATTTATGATGTATTAATATGTGCACCTTGTTAGTTCAACAAGATTTCTTTATAGTACTAAAAGATTTAGACAATTCGCTTAAGAGGATGAATGATGAAGAGAAACTCTTTATATGACCAAATCCCTGATGAACCGATTATATCTGAAGCATTGATTGTATACTTTGTATATGAAAGAAGGTATGCCAAATTAAACTTTGATTCTATTGTGTTCATCACCTCCATCTTATAATCATTTTATTGATACTTTATTGTAAGGAAGGAATAGTCTTAGTTCAAATGATGTTAAAGCTTTTATAAACTCTAAAGAGTTAAAAAGACTTGTGTTAAAGAGTCATAGATGATCATGTAAAGGGTTTAATTGTGATCCTGGAAATATTTCTAGTGAAGAGGAAGTTTCAGATAACATGGAAGGTGTTTTAACTATATATATTGGTAGCTCAAGTGATGAGTGAATTCTTGATTCAAGTTGTAAATTTCATATTTGTTCTAATAAAAGTTGGTTCGACACTTGTAAGGTTATCAATGCTATTATTCTATTAGGATACAACAATAGACTTTCTGTTATTGGTGTGAGTACAATTTTAATTAGGATGTATAATTACATTGTTAGGATATTATAGGTTCGACATGTTTCAAAGACAAAGAATAATTTAATTTTTTTTAGTCTTTTTTATTCTCAAGGTCATAGTTATTCTACTAAAGATTGAGTTATGAGGGTTTGTAAGGGTGCTCAAAGAATGATTAAAGAAAAGTTGGTTGATGGTATTTACCATCTTTAAGGTTCAATATTTATTATTCAGCTAGTGTCATAAGAACATATGAATGCCATAGGGATGATATAGTTAACCAAACAAGATTTTCTATGTGGTCAGAAATAAGATAAATTGGATTTCTATTAGTATTGTATTTTTGGTAACAATACAAGATGAAATTCAATATAACTATTTATCATACCAAAGGTATTATGGATTATGGTTATTCTGATTATTGGGTTCCTTATTCTATTATGTCAAAAGGTGGAGCACGACTTCTATTAACTTTTATTAATGACCACTTTATGAAGGTTTGAGCGTATTTTATAAAGAGAAAGAGTGACGTGTTTGTCACCTTTAAGCAATGGAAGGCCTTGATTAAAAAGTAAATTGGTAAGAAGATTAAACACATAATAATCGATAGTGATTTGGAATTAGAGTGACGTGTTCATGACCTTTAAGCAATGGAAAGCCTTAATTAAAAAGTAGACTGGTAAGAAGATTAAACACATAATAATTGATAATGATTTGGAATTCTAGTCAGGTGAGTTTGTTGAGTTCTACAAGAATAAAGAAATTGTTAGACATCACACAGTCAAGAATACACCAAAAAAAAAAATAAATTGGATTGCAAAACATATGAATATGACACTTTTAGAAAAAGCACATTGTATATTTTTATGAGCTAGATTGTCAAAGGACTTTTAAGCTAAAGCAGTTAACATGGCTTGTTCTAGTGGATAGATCTTATCTCTAGTTTTAAATTTAAAGACTCTATATGAAGTATGGTTTGGTTTTCCAACTAATTACTATAAACTGAGATTATTTGATTATCCTACTTATGCTCATATTAAGAAAGATAAATTTGAGATGAGAGCGAGGAAATTCATATTCCTAGAATTTACATTTGGAGTGAAGGGATATCAATTATGGTGTGTTGATCCTAAGTCATCGAGTTTTATTACTAATAGAGATGTGACCTTTGATGAGTTTGCTATATTTCATAAGAAAAAAGAGTCGAATGGTGTTAATGCTGAGATGAACAAGAGTACTAGTAAGTAGGTGAAACTTATGGTTAAAGCTTTAGAGATAATGTAGAAATATGCTTTAATTGAGCCAGTTGAGGAATCGGTGTAAGATATTGTTGATAAAAATACACCTAAAGAACAACTTTATAGTATTGTTATAAGAAAATAAAAAAGACAGATAAAAACATCAATTAAGTATGGCTATGCTGATTTAGTTAATTTTGACTTGAATATTAGAAAGAATCTTGATAGTCATAAGTCGTATTCTTATAAATAAGCAATTTTTTGGAAAAAAATCTTTTTAGTGAATGTTGTTATGAATAAAGAGATTGAGTTTTTTTTTTATAAGAATCGGACATGAAAGCTAATTAAGCCATCACAGGGCCAGAAAATTATTAGATGTAAAATGAGTTAACAAGAGGAAAGATGAAATCTCAGGGATTGAGGGTGCAAGGTTTAAAGCACGCCTAGTTGCTATGTGTTTTACATGAATAAAAGGTGTTGATTTTAATAAAGTGTTCTCTCTAGTTGTGAAACATAGTTATATCAAGGCATTATTTGTTATGATTGCTTTATTTGACTTAGATTTTGAGCAGTTGAGCGTCAAAATAACTTTTCTATATGATAAGATGGAAGAGATGATTTATATTTATCGATTAGAGGGTTTCATTTCTTAAGGTAATGAAGACCATATGTGTTTATTAAAGAAATTGTTGTATGGATTGAAGCAATCATCAAGATGACATTATAAAAGGTCTTATACTTTTATGCTTAGACATGGTTACATTAAGAGTGACTATGATATTTATGTACTTCAAAAAGCTCTCAGATGATTTATTTGTATACTAGTTGTTGTATGTTGAAGACATGTTGATTGCCTCCAAGAACATGTTTAAAATTAACAATTTGAAAGATCAGTTGAATTGTGAGTTTAAAATGAAGGTTTTAGGTGTAATCAATAAGATTTTAGGTATGAACATAGGTAGAGATCTAAGTGTAAGCAAGTTACAATTGTCATATAGGAATTATCTTGAGAAGGTACCTGAGCATTTTGGTATGCATGACTGCATGTTAGCAAAACACTCCATTTACATTATGTTTCAGGTTATTTTCAGCCTTGTCATAGAAACTGAGGAGGAGAAGGAGCACATGTCAAGTATTACTTGTACTAGTATAGTTGGAAGCATTCGTATGTTATAATCTGCACCCGTTCAGATATTTCACATGTTATTACTGTGGTCACCAGGTTTATAGGAAATCCTAGTAAAGTTCACTAACAAGATATGAAATGGATACTCTAATATCTTAAAAGTAGTATGAATATTGGTTTGGTATATGATAAAGGTAGCAACATTAGAGGTAGTGTTAAGGGTTATGTAGATTCAAATTATGCTAATGATTTGAATAGAAAAAAATTATTGACAGGTTATATTTTTACTTCCTCAAGGGGTGCAATTAGTTGGAATGTAATTTTTCAATCCACTATTACCTTGTTTACAATAGAGGCCAGGTATATGACATTGACAAAGATATGGAATAAACTTTATAACTAAAAGGTTTGGTTGATAATCTTGGTTTATCACATGAGTTAACTATTAAGCATTGTGATAATAGGAGTGTTATTCATCTGGACAAGAATCAAATATACCATTAAATGATTCAATATATTAATGTCAGGTATTGCTTCATTCTAGATATCATGTTATATGGTGTTATATAAGTGAAGAAGGATTACTACAATTGAGAACCCTATAAATATGTTTACAAAGCCTATTTCTATAATCAAGTTTATACGTTACCTAAACTTGATTGGTTTGTGTGGTACTTGAGAGGTGTTCAAGTTTCGTAAGTTGGTTCAATTTAAATTAAGATTGAGAATTGTTGGGGTTGCTTTAAATTGTGAAGCCAAGTAAAGAAATATCCATGTATTTAGTCCATATAAAAATCTAAAATTATCATATTTTAGGGTAAAACTTATTTAATGAGTGCTTTTATTTTATATACTTTGTTGGCTAGAGACGGGGGGAGAGAAAATAAGTTTTGAGTTATTTTAAGATTTTAAATGAAATAATAGTTACATGTGACACCTTGTAACCTTGTATTTTCCCATAAAAAAATTAATTGACCAACTGGCTCATCTAGTATAGGCCTAAATTTCCAAACTATATAAATTCTATGTAATTGTGCTTAGTTTTTGTTTATATTTCTCAACTTGGCATTTGGGTTTTAAAGTTTAAGACTGTTTCCACTGCACAATTAATGCACATGGAAAGCCTAGTGAATTTCTCTAGCTGGAAAGTATTCTTCAAATTCAACTCCCTTTTCAAGCTACAGTAAAAGAAGAAATCTGAGACAAGATTTTAAGCAAGAAAATTAACCACACTAGCATATGGCATCTAGGAAAAAGAAAGAAAGGACAAGTCGTCGAGAACGGTAGGTTTGGATTCCCCATTTTCCCAGCTGTTTTTTTGTCGACTTCATGATGTCGTGTATGGCAACTTCCGAACAACTACCAAATTAGACCATCAGAAAAACAACTCCATTTCCCATGGTATTTTCAAAGCATCCCTTTAGACAAACACAAAACTTTCGAAATGTTTTCTTGACCTACGACACCGGTTCTTTGAGAATAAAAAGATGCTCATCTTCTGTCTCCAACTTCCCTATTGGCAAGTCAATTTTATTTTATTTAAAAAAAAAAAAATCCTACCTCTTATCTCTCTACTCTTTGGTCCTATTTACATGTAATGACACAATGGAATATACATGATTTATTCCAACGCCCCATTTCTTCGATAAAAAACTCAACTGTGATCATCTTCTCTTTCTTGACCTAAAATTTACTTCTTGCAATATTTCTCTCCTTCATTTCTCTCTTGCATTGATGGAAGACATAGAAGAGGAGGAACTCTTGAATCTTAGCCTGGCAACTGTTACAGACTCAAGTGGTGGTGACATGAAAAGGAAGAGAAAGAGATCAAGGGCAGACCATGTTTTCAATCCTTTGATGAATAGTTATGAGGGTTGTAGTGAAGCGAAGATATATCGCCTACTCCAAATGAGGGAACAGATGATAAAACTAGACCATAAGAAGAAAGCAGCTGATGAAGAAACTGGCAAAGGACTTCATTTGATTCACTTGCTTCTCATAACTGCCACAGCAGCTGATGAGAACAATGTAGGCTCAGCCTTGGAGAATCTGACAGAATTATATCAAAGTGTCTCCTTCACCGGTGACTCGGTGCAAAGGGTTGTTGCTTATTTTGCTGATGGATTGGCTGCAAGGCTCCTCACCAAGAAATCTCCCTTCTACGACATGATCATGAAGGAACCAACAAGTGAAGAAGAGTTCTTGGCATTCACAGATCTCTACAGGGTGTCTCCTTATTACCAGCTCGCTCATTTCACTGCAAACCAGGCTATCCTTGAGGCCTATGAGAAGGAAGAAGATAATAACAACAGTGCACTGCATGTTATTGATTTTGACGTCTCCTATGGCTTTCAATGGCCTTCTCTGATACAATCTCTCTCCGAAAAGGCCAGCAGTGGCAACCGAATTTCACTGCGAATAACTGGATTCGGAAAAAGTGCGGAAGAATTGCAAGAAACTGAGAGTAGATTAGTCAGCTTTGCGAAAGGGTTTCGCAATCTTGTCTTTGAGTTCCAAGGGTTGTTAAGGGGGTCTAAGCTCATCAACCTAAGGAAAAAGAAAAATGAAACAGTTGCTGTGAATTTAGTATTTCATTTGAATACTTTGAATGATTCTTTGAAGATATCAGACACGTTAAAATCAATACGTTCACTTAACCCCTCCATTGTTGTCTTGGCGGAGCAAGAAGGTAGCAGAAGCCCAAGAAGCTTTCTATCAAGATTCATGGAGTCCTTACACTATTTTGCAGCCATGTTTGATTCATTAGATGATTTTCTTCCTCTAGAAAGCTCAGAGAGATTAAGCATCGAAAAGAATCATCTTGGTAAAGAGATCAAAAGCATGCTCAACTATGACAAAGATGACGCAAACTGTCCAAGATACGACAAGATGGAAACATGGAAAGGAAGGATGGAGGGTCATGGATTTGCAGGCATGAAACTTAGCTCCAAGTCCTTGATACAAGCCAAGCTTCTTTTGAAAATTAGAACCCATTATTGTCCTCTTCAATTTGATGGAGAGAGTGGTGGAGGGTTCAAGGTTTTTGAAAGAGATGATGGGAAAGCTATTTCTCTAGGATGGCAAGATAGGTGTTTAATTACTGCCTCTGCATGGCATTGTGTATGATAGTTTCTACATTATTGCAATTTTCAGCTAACATATTCATGATTTTTGTAACTTCAATCAAATAATAGAGTATTTACCATGATCATGCGTGTTTTTTTGTGGTAATTACATTAAAATTAATCTTAATCCTGCTACCTAGCCTACTAAATATTGTTCTCTCTCTTTCTCAAGCAAACAAAAAAGAAAGAAAAAATCATTGCCCTTTTTCAAAAGTTCTGATTTGGACCTTGGGAACAGATTGTCCCTTCAACTTCATACAAGAGGACACCCATATATTTTTTGAGGATCTCTCATGGGAAGGTGAAAATGGATGCCTTCTGTCTGATATTGCCATGATCAATCCATCTTGGAGTAAACTTCACATCCCCGCAAACTTGTGATAATGTCTTTTTACCAACCCATAAAAGATCGATGCTAGCAAGAGTGAATAATATTATAGACCTTATAAATTAATTAGCTATTTATATATACAGTATGATTTTCCTCTTCTTTTTTCCCATTAGTTAATGATCGTAGAGCTAGTTTTGGCCTAAGCTAGAGTAATTAATAGAACTCAAGCACCCCTAGCTTGTTCCCCAGCTCCCCAGCAATATTTTGGTGCATGAACTTGCATAAAACCAAACCACTTAGTCATATGAATCTCATCAATTTATGTACAAAATCCAATATGGTACGTTTGCCCTAATTTTCCCACACGCCACAATGACATAATTACTTATGTTTATGCCGTAGCTTTAACGTTTTGTGAACTTGATGGTGAGGATACACATGAACCCAGCAATAAACATGCTTGTGGCAATATTCAATGCCCTAATTATGATAATTTCTGCCCCAGATGGAACCAAAGAGGACAAACTAATTATCTAAGAGAGTGGTTGGCTTGCAATTAATAAGATAAATGTGTTTATATATATATATATATATATATATATATATATATATATATATATATATATATATATATCTTTAATTACTCTATAGTTTTCAGTCAAACAAGATAATTTATTTTTAATCAAAAGACTTTCATGGTATAAAAGACTAACTTGAAGATATTCTTATCTCAAATGCAACACTTCTTTACTTTTTCAGAGAAGCTTCGACCGAACCCTATTTTTTGGGCTAATGGCCGGCCTCAATGCTTTTAAGACTCGGATAGTAATTTATTTGATTAACTTCGGTTATATTTATCTAGGTTGATATAATATATTTTTATTTCAGTATTTTTATAAAAATATATTGTTTAATATGTTAAATTTTAAATTCATGATTATTATGTTCTAAAAATACATTAGCAATACTTGAATATTTTTTTAATATTAAAAAAACAAAGATTAATTCGACCATTTTTCTTTTGCATGTTTTTTATATAACTATCTAATTCAATAAAAAAAAGTTGATTCTAAAAATAAAATTAAGTTATTTAACACAATCGGGTTCACTGTCTATATTATGAGACCATACATACATACATACATACATACATACATACATATATATATATATATCTGATTTTTTAATTTAATATTTACTTATTATCAATAATTATTTTTAAATTTATTATAACATATGATTTTAAATTTATTTAATTAAATATATATACACAAGATTTTCAGTTTATGATTATAATTTTTCAAGATGTCATAAAATGTATTAAAATACTTGCATATTTATACTCTTTTTTTCTTTTTCTTTTTTGCTAAAAAGAAAATTCCAAACACATCAAAGCTCAGGCCACATTAGTTAGTGATTAACCACTTACTCTATTAGTGTCCTCCACGTACGATACATCAAAAAATAAAAAATATAAAAGTCCTTTTCATCACTGCATAGAAATTAACATCCAAGTAGTCGCAGCAATAACGATGGTGGTTGGGTAATATAGTTGTAATTAATTTTTAAAATATTTTTTTTATTTATTAATATATTAAAATAATAATTTTTTTTTTTTTAAATTTATTTTTGATATTGATACTTATTTAAAATATTAAAAAATTTAATTTTAACAAAATAAAATTAAAATTTTCATAAAAAATAATTACAACCACACTTCCAAACAGGTTAATAGAAAAACTTGTAATTTGTGTTTAAGTAATTGTGTTTGAGAAATTATTCTTATAAAGTTGAATATATTATTCTTCTTCAAGGGAATAATTATATATATATATATATATATATATATATATCAGAATTTAAGTTTATTCTCTTCACAATTCACAAAGTTTTAGGGGTGGTGGGAAAGACCTTCACTCTCTACGTTCTAAAGCCCAGTCATTAACTGCCTTTAAACTACAAGTCGTTCGTGAATCGTCAAAATCCACCCGTGAGCGTGGTTGTAGGATCCGACCCTGTTGAAATCCGGGTCAAGGGTCTGTTGGTTTTTAATTAAATTATATCGTTTTAGATTAAAAAAATTAAAAAAACATTATTTTAAACAAAAACATTTTAAAATATATGCTTAATTGTGCATTGTCAATTTTAACCGAGTCATTCAAGTTACTGGTTGGCTTGCTAGGTATTTCAAGGTTGACTGGGTCAACAATTCAAATGAAAACTCGGCTCAGGCTAGATGTAGACAGGTTATTGGGTCAATCAGAGGGTTTAATAACTAATGCTAGCAAGTATGCAACGTGGACATGTTTAATTGGTCATCCCGCAAAAGCTTGGTGACGTGGCGAATTCAAAAGAAGTAGAAGTAGAATCCTGTGTTAACCTAGCAGAGTTGAAGGCTAAAAGAGAGAAAAATGGAAGAGCTGAAATCAGCATTGGAAGCTCACATGGACCAGATGGCGGATCTGGTCCAGAAACTCTCATCGGAGCTCCGATCCGGATTCCGACCTGCCATTGATAATTTCATCGGTTTTTTCCACGCCATTGACTGGACGGTACCCATTTTTTGCTTATTTTTTTAAAAAAAGATTTTTAGGGTTTATATTGAGAAGAAGCTGAATTTTTGTTGTGTTTTGTTTTCGACAGGAACCTTGGTTAATGGGTTTAATTGGATTCCATTTGGCGTTGCTGATACTAACAGTCGTTTCAAGGAAACATATTAACTTCCAGATGTCTTTTTTCCTTGTAGCTTGTAAGTTTCTTCCTCTGTTTTTCTTTCACTGTAAATTTGGATTGAATGCACTAATGGGTTGTCAGATTTTTTGAAGTTTAGGTAAATTATCCATGCAAGATCAAAGCTTTTTTTTTTGTGAAAATGCAGCTTAAGCTTTTTTGGGCCTTGTTGGACATTTTGAGATTTGATGTGTATGGCAATTGCAATTGCTTTGTTCTTATATGATGACATGTTTTGGAATTTGCTAGTAATGTAGCTTAATTACAGTGCATGTGTGTAGAAAACAACGTATGTGTGAGAGAAAAAAGATTGACTATCTTATATGAGTCTATAGAAGCTAATTTGCCTTCCAAAGTTATGGACTGATGTAAAACACATTGCATGTATTAGTTGTGGAACATGGGAATAGCAGTTTAATAGTAATAGCTTTTCAGTAATGTGCTCTTGGCATGAGAATTGTGGGACAGTGTATTGCCATCTAATAATGATAATGGAACTTTGTAAAGATGCTTATCATAGAGCTGGACTTTTAATCGTAATTTGGATTGATCTATATCATTAAAGACTTCTTTTACAAAATGATTCTAAGAGGACGTGCAGAATTTATTAAAACAGTGTCTGTGTGTGGTTGTGTCTAAATGTTAGAAATTTGAACTAATTGTTTCTGATTGTCCGTGTTGCGATTTTGGAAGTAAGACAGCTAAAATTACTGTTATGGGCTTCAAGAGCCTTCAAATGAAAACCATTTTTGGAGTCAAAAAGTCGCCTAGATTCATGTTTGTTATTAGGTGCTTAATTTCAATATTGATTCACAAATGTCACCTAAACTCTTCATGCTGACAATAAAAGACACTTAAAGCTAGTTTTTTAGGTCACAACTCCATGTTTCCCAAAATCAGTTTTTTTACCAGTTGACTAACCACTGCTTGTAGTTCACAGTGCCAAATAAAAAATTAAAAAAAATCATTTCAGTCCCCAATATCAAATTTTTATCAGCTTGTATTTCTGTGGGCTGTGGGTGAGGTCAATGCCTATTCCGGAATCCGAGTTCATGCAACACTCACTGATGTGTTCTTCTATTGTAATTTCCATGCTCAAAGCAGAAATCCTTGGATATCTGATCCTGTTTAGTCATTTGGTGTCATGTAGTGGCTGGTGTCTACTTATCAGAGAGGCTTAACAGAGTCTTGGGTGACAACTGGAGGAGCTTTGCAAGCCAGAATTACTTTGATCCACATGGACTTTTTCTTTCGGTACTCTGGTCTGGGCCTCTTCTTATCATTGCAACCATTATTCTGGTGAGTGTTTGCAGTCACCTTTTTAATCTGCTTGCATTTTATGTCTGCTTCATTTCCTGCAATTTGTTCTGACCCTATTATGTCTTTGCAGATAAACACTCTCTTTTCCTTGTGTTACATGATCGTTCGTTGGAAAAGGGCTGAGCTAAGACATCGTGCTAGGCTGGCTCGTGAAAGTAACAAGCAGGATTGATCTTCACCTGCCTGGTGCTCTGTGAGAGACATTGAAGAGCCACTTCTTCCCTTGAGGCAGTTTTGGGGTTAAAGTTAGATGGGGGATATGTTTTTTTAACTCTATCTCACAAAATCTTTTGTTTTTTTTTTTTATTTATTCTTTTCAGTTTTTAATGGTATAAAATATAACTTGGGATGTGCAATCCTGCATTATACACTAGTTCATTTCACGTCCAGTGGATCAATTAGTCAAAAATAATCCAATTGCACCTCTTGTGATGTGCTATCATAAAGTTATAGCACATGAAATATGATTATTTTTTAAAATGTTTTTTATTTAGAAATATATTAAAATAATTTTTATTTTATTTTAAAATAATATTTTTTTAGTGTTTTTAGATTATTTTAATGTGTTGATATTAAAAGTAATTTTTAAAAAATAAAAAAAATTATTTTAATATATTTCTAAATAAAAAACATTTTAAAAAATAATTATATTTCATGTGCTATCATAAATAGAACTTTACTAGAATGCCAGGAAAATAACATATATCTCAGGAAAACACCTCGCAAAAGCTTACTTCTCTGTGATTGCCCTTTTATCTTTGGCATTCTTTCTCTTTCTTTTGATACCAAATCGATCCTTTTCCTCCTGTTTTAAGATTCTCATTGAGAAAGAATCCATTTTAATCCAAAAAAATTTCAGTTTTTCTTCATCTATTTAAGATGAGGATTGAATTCTACAGTAAAAGGTAAATACTTAGCATTTCCACGTAGTTATAAAACTCAATATGGACAAGTTTTGAATCATGTCAATCATGTTGATTCAAAATAAATAAAAAATCTGAAAATTAATTAAAATAATATTGTTTTGACACAAATGTTTTTTTTTTTTTTTAATTAATGAGTTGAAAGCTGAGTTTTATCTCGGTTAATCAGATGATGAATTCATTAAATTGAATTGATTAACTTTTTATTCTTCTGTTTTTTCTTTAAATTAGACTGCATAGTTATAAAATTCAATATGGACAACTTTTGAATCACATGTCAATCATGTTGTTTTAAATTCCAAAAAAAAATTAAAAATTAATTAAAATAACATTATTTTGATATAAATGTTTTTTCTAAAAAAAATAATGAGTTGAAAACTGAGTTTTATCTCGGTCAATCAGATCGTGAATTCATTAGATCAAATTAAATATTTTTTTATTCTGTTTTTTTTATAAATTAAATCAATTTAAATTTAAGAATAATTTGAATTTTAAAATGTTTCTTCGAGTTAGTTTGAGGTTTATAAATAGAATTAAGTGGGATAAATTTATTTTATTTTATCTATAAGAATTGAATCCTTACAAGAAAAGCTTAATCATAGACCAATCTTGCCGGTTTATTAAAATTTTATATTTTGGATGATAATAAACATGCATTTTCAATACATGCATTTGGAATTGGAACCCTCGATTATGTTTTTCTTACCGGTAGGCCATGTCCCCATAAAAGTAGGAATACTTGGATTAACTGTGTACAACCTCCACAATACCATAACGTCTAGCCTATCATACCATGACACGTAGCAAGTACTGGCTTTCTCTTCCCTCTGTGAAAAGACATCGTTGACCTCACCTTGCCATATGTACGCCCACGATCGGTTTAAACAACAATCATCCATAACACCAGCAATGACTAATCTTTATCGGTCCAGCAAGGCAAGGAGATAAATAGCCGTTGCAGTAACACCAAAAACCCTAACGGTCTCCATTTTCAAAATAAAAATTCAAAATCGAAGTTCCTCTCTCCATCACCACAAGATAACCATATAAAACCCCTCTCTGTCTCTTTCCTTAAAACCAAGATTCTGCTTTCTCTCTCGAGAAACCCAGGAAAGAGGATTTTTCTTAAACCCCAGGAAAAATGGCAAGCAGCAAAGAGAAAAAACCTGAAGAAGAAGAAGAAGAAGAAGAGAGAAAGATCCCAGTTTTTACAGTACTAAGGAACGGTGCAATTCTCAAGAACATCTTTGTAATCGACAAGTTACCATTACCTTCACCAACGTCTTCAGAGCCGTCCATTGAAAATGAAGAGAACCCAGTTCAAGAAACTGAAGAAATCTTGACTTTTGGTAGACACCCAGATTGCAATATTGTTTTAAATCACCCTAGCATTAGCAGATTCCACCTTCAAATCAATTCAAGACCCTCTTCACAGAAGCTCTTTGTCACAGATTTATCTTCTGGTAATTTCAGTTTTCTTCCTTTATATTAGTTTCATTGTAGATTTTAGTGGGCTTTCCTTGTTTTTTATGGTCTATTGATGTCATTCGTTCCTTTCTTGACTTTTGTTAAATTCTTTGAAAATTGCGTTATTATATGTTGTTAGGCTAAATTTGTTTCTGTTCTATGACATTTTTGTGTGATCATTGAACTAGGTTCTTGATTCTTGATGTTTTCTTGCGTTATTATGACATTTTCTGAATTTGCTTCTTACGGGTTTCTTCTTCTTGATGAGTTGCTTTATTGCTTTTCTTATTTTTTTAGTCAATTCTCTTGCTCTCTTAGAGTATCACTGAATCAGGTTTTTGATGGATTCTTGGTTGATGTTTTCTTGTATCACTACGCCTTAATAGGATATCTGCTCTTGGTTTATATTTAGCTCTATTTGGGTTGTCACTGGATTTGGTTTTTATAGTTTCTTTTATATTTCTTGAATTACTGTTTAGTATGTGAGAATTGAGTTGTTATTTGATTTATTTGATTCTTTTTATATATGTTTTTCTCATTAATTTTGTGCACCTTCAAATTGGGTTTTAATTTGTTTTTGATGGGGTTCCTGTTTCTTGTATAGTCCATGGGACTTGGGTTTCAGGGAAGAAGATTGAGCCGGGGTTTCGTGTAGAGCTCAATGAAGGTGATACAATAAGGGTTGGTGGCTCAACTAGGTACTACAGGCTGCACTGGGTTCCTTTGAGCCGTGCATATGATATGGAAACCCCATTTATATCACCATTAGATATGGCAATGATTGAAGAGAAGCGAGAGGAAAATCCAGTGCTTGAAGAAGAAAATGAGGTGAAAATGTCTCAGGTGAGAGAATCATGCCTTAGTTTGTATATAACTGGAATGTCCACCTGATGTTTGTAAGTTATTCTCAAATTTTGTTCTTACAATTTGTTTGATGAGAATCCAGAATTGATTGTTGAGGCAGTTTAATCGTTGACTGATGGTTTTTCTTGAAATATTACTTATTTATGTCTTTCTTTTTTTACCTTCTTTGTGTTGGGATCGTATAGGATGAGAACTTAATGGCAACTGAAAGAGAATCTGTTGAAGAGAAAGGCTCACAGGAAGTGGCAGGAAAAGATGATGAAAGATATCAGGTGAGAAATTGTGGTTGAAGCGGACCAAATTGTGGATAAGTGGTACAGCAGAAAATGCAATTGATTAATATTTATGCATTTTTCTTGGTTGTGTCTTTTGTGCAGGCCATGGATTCTACATCAGTTGAAAATAGAGAAACAAAGTCTTTGGATTTAATATTACAGGATGTAGGCTCCTTGTATTGTGAGGAGATTTGTGAGTCAGCTGCTTTAGTGCCTGATGAAAGCATGGATTCTTTGTTTTATGATGCAAATGAAGATATAGAAATCTCATTCAGAAATGACCATAATGTGAGGGATATATTAAGCCCCACAACTGTCCAGGGAGTTATTTCGGAAACCAAGTGTCGGCAATATGATGGGCATAACCAGAGCCCTGAATATTTTTCTGTTCGACAAGAACTGCCGGAGACAGAAACCAAAGGGAGTTCAATGATCAGAGAATCCAATGCTGTGTTTTCTTCCTTGTCCACTACAGAAGTGGAATCTCAGTCAGCCTCTGAGATGCTAGGAGCAACAGAAAACGGAAGTTTATTGAGGAAAGGCCATGAACCAATTAATATCTTCTCTCATGGGATAGAAATGGTGAACTTGTCTTTGCCTGTAAAAGATCTTTCAGAGAATGACAGTAAAAAAGTAAGAAAAGAAAACCAGACCCTAGAGCATCTTGTTGCTTTAGAACCAACATATAAAGAAGGAAACCATGGGAATTTCACAGCAAATCTGCTGGTGAACCTGATCTCCGCATGTTCTGATGACCAAGCTGTTTCTTTAAAATCAACATATGAAGAAGGAAACCAGGAGGATTTCACTGCAAATCTACTGGAGAACCTGAATTCTGCATGTGTTGGTGACCATGCTATTGCTTTAGACCCAACATATGAAGAAGGAACCCGAGAGCATTTCACTGCAAATCTGCTGGAGAACCTGAACACTTCATCATGTTCTGATGACCATGCTGTTGCTTTAGACCCAACATATGAAGAAGGAACCCAAGAGAATTTCACTACAAATCTGCTGGCGAACCTGAACTCCTCATGTTCTGATGACCATGCTGCTGCTGATATGCTTGAAGTGGAAAACCAGAATCTTTCAAGGGATGACCATGGACAGAGTGAATACACCAGCATCTGCTCTGCGCTCCTTGCAGCGGAATCTGTGAGCTCATCTTTTCCTGTAGGACTCCTCTCTGAGATCATAGATAGCAAAAAATGCCAGACCCCAGAATCCGTACTTGCTTCAATTGAAAACCAGGAGAACTTACAGAGCTCTCACGTCAGATCAGAAAGAAAACAGAGCTCTCGTAACATCTGGTCAAGAAGAGGTAAACCCAAAGCTGTTCTTCAGCTTCAAACAAGTAGGAATAGAGAAAAGAATAGAGGAGATGATGTTGAATGGGAGAATCAGGAGAATATTGAGAATAGATCAATCTCAAAGACTATTTTCCCTGGTTCAGAAGCAGCAGAAGAAGTCCTTACCCCAGGCAAGGAGAATTACTCACCAAATACTCTTCTGCTGAAGTCCTTGAAAAAGAAGGGTAAACGAGAAGAAACGCAACTTTCCAACTCACGCAGATCAACCTCTTCAAAAATTGCTTTTAGTCCCTATAAGCAACCAGAAGAAGAGATGATCGCCTCTCCAGACAAAGAGAACCAGACACCAAAAGTTCTCCAACAAACAAAATTAGCTATACCAGCTTCAAGGAATCAAGTGAAATTCAAGCAAGAGATGGTACTAGAGGAGTGTAAGGCAGAAAGAGTTCCACTACAATCTTTAGTTGTGAATTTCTCAGGAAATAGCAATTCTGAAGCTTCAGTCCCTAATGATGCTACAAGAAGCAGTATTTCTGTTAATTGTTCTCAAATTATGCGGAAGGTGACCAACCTCTCTTCTGTTTTAAGTCTAACATTTCGCTCCTGTAAACTAGGTTAATAAATGGAGTTCATTTGCAGAGTAACTTCACTGGAGATGGAAAGAGAAGATGGACTATGGTGGCAGATACAGCTTCTCTTGTGGACAAGGAGTCAAGGAAGTCATTACAGCTTTTACAAGGTCTCAAGGGGACTCATTTGGTCATTCCAAAAATGGGTAAATAAATTTTGAACAATTTTCAATATCATCTCTCAAGGAGTCAAGGAAGTCATTACAGCTGTTCTAAATTTTAGAGCTATATGTTACTAAATTTCTTTTCTGACAAATATCGGTGTCTGTTTTATAACATCAGTGATAAGGGAACTAGATTGTTTGAAGCGTCGTAGTAGCTTGTTTAGAAAGAAAACGGAGGCATCATTGGTGTTGGAATGGATAGAAGAGTGTATGGTGACAACACCATGGTGGATTCATGTCCAGAGCTCAATGGAGGAGGGAAGGCACATAGCACCAACCCCACCTGCTTCTCCGCAGTCACGATTCAGTCAGGGAAGTGAAGGGTTTCCGTGTGGGACAGTAAGCTCAGTTCCGTTTCCAGCTCATGGAAGTTTTCTAGAAATTGTTTCACCAACAGCGGAAGACCATATCCTTGAATATGCTCTTTCCTATAGGAAAATGAATAGAGATGGACAGCTCATCCTTCTAACTAATGACGTTACCCTGAAGATCAAAGCCATGTCAGAGGTACGTTGCTATCAATTCTCTCCCTGTCTTCGTATTCTTACACTAGAAAATGAAAATGTATTTGTGTTTGTTTCAGGGGTTGATTTGTGAGACAGCCAAGGAATGTCGTGACAGTCTGGTGAACCCCTTCTCTGTGAGGTTCTTGTGGGCTGACAGCTCTCCTAGAGGACAGACTTGGTCTGTCTCGGACGATTTAGTTTTGAAGGAAAGGTATTACCGAAGCCCTTCAAAGAAATCATCTAAAGGAGAATGTGCGAAGGGCTTGAAGCTCATTCTGCTTCATAATTCTCAGTATGGGCAGATCAATCAGTCAGAACAATTTAGTATGTTCAGAAACAGATACTTGTTTTAGTTCTTTTAGCAATTCAATGGTGAAGTTGAAGTAGTCTGCTGGCCAACTTTTGGTCTTGGAGAACATAAAGCTTATATGTGACCAAATAGCAGTTCTTTTGAACGGATAAGTTTTTCTTTCTAGTATGATGAAAAGTGGTGACTGGGATTTCAACATCATCTTTCCCACTAAATGAAATCTCTTGAGATGAAGCAGATTTATTCGCTGTGAAGAGATTTGAGTTTGATCGTAATTTAGTGGGATTTCAACATCACATTTTTATGTTTTTCCCATAAAACACGTGTTTGGATTTGGGGTCATCTAACATGTAGCCATCATGGAGAGGATATTCCAGGAGGAAAATGGCATCTCAGCAACATGCCACTCAGTTGCTCTTTCATTATTTCATAAAGTTTTTTTTAATGATTTGTGTCAACTTTAACCGCAATTGCTGGCTTCATAATGTCATTATATTTTGGTTTTATTCAATGCATAATTTATTATGTATTGGCTTTATTCCCAGATTCCTGAACAATGTCACAAGTTGTGATGTGAAAGTGCTAGTTGGCTGGCAATCTTTACATCAAAAGCTACTTTGTTAAGGAATTATTTGAAGTGATGAGCCTGGAAGAAGAAACAAGAAAAAGGATAAGGTGGGGTGGGGTGGGTAGCATCGTCTGTTTTTTCGTCTGTTTTTATGCAATGAAGTTGTCGAAGTAGACTAATAACAAGCCTGGAAGCAACCAATGCTGCAAAGAAATTACCCCTTCCAAAACAGTTCTACCTATTAAACACACCAAAATAGTTTCTCGCTTTCAGCTTCAAAAACCAGATTTGAAAATTTCTGGGCCTCTCAAAATGCTGTTTACTAGACAGTGAAGACACCAAGCGAAAGGCCCCATATTCCAAATTCACCACTATAGTGTATCTTATAATATCAAAAACTATCACAAATTTCTATATTGTTAAACTAAGTTAGATGTTGAAATATCATGGGGTTCAAGTGGAATGAACCTTTGATAAAGTCCATATTCCAAATTCACCACTATAGTGTATCTTATAATATCAAAAACTATCACAAATTTCTATATTGTTAAACTAAGTTTGATGTTGAAATATCATGGGGTTCAAGTGGAATGAACCTTTGATAAAGTGGAATATTAAAACTTACCTCTAAGGAAATGGCTAAAGAACAAACATTTATTTGAACTCATGAAATTACATGCACCTTACATATATGACAACGAGTATCATGGGGCTTCAAGAAAGGAGAATGAACTTTCTGAATCATCAAATGGGGGTCGAGGGAACTCGTGGAATCCACCAAAATTACACGTATCAAAGCTCAATGGTGAGAAATAACTAGCAGGATCATCAGCATCCTCCTTCACTTCGATAACATTTTGAGCCCCACTTCCGCTACCAGCATTGGAGCCAAGGCTGAAATTTGTGTTTCCAACCTTACTTGATGCTTCATTCGCATCCATTTTATCACATGACACATAAGGTCCTTTAGTTTCCTCAAGAGGGATAGCAGGGGTATGGCCTTGGAACAGAGCAATGTGTCCAAAAAGCTTGTCTTTCCTCGAGAATGTTGTGCCACAGGAACAAAGCCATTTATCCTTCCCACAATGCTTCTCATGAGTTTTGAGATCTGCCATAACTGAGAACTTCTTGGTGTTGCATCGGCTGCAAATGTAGCTTTTGTCACAATGAGTTCTCTTGTAATGGTTTTTGACACATAAAATAGTCTTCAAAGGCTGAAACTTCTTGTGATCCTTGTTTCGCTTGCAACCAGCAAAAGGGCA
Source organism: Populus deltoides (assembly GCA_015852605.2). Taxonomy (NCBI): domain Eukaryota; kingdom Viridiplantae; phylum Streptophyta; class Magnoliopsida; order Malpighiales; family Salicaceae; genus Populus; species Populus deltoides. Next base: position 13,802,681 of record CM027582.2, on the reverse strand, counting down.
GGAATACCTCTTAATAATCACTGGTTCTGAGCTGGGTTCTTTGTTGGGTTTTGCAAGTGCAGCAGGGGTTTTGTACTCATCACCATGGCCTCTCATATGCATCCTCAAATTTGCATCCCGCTTAAACCCCTTCCCACATATTGTGCAAAAGTGGGTGTGTGGCGCAAGTATTTCTTCCTTTTCTAGTTGTAATATATCATAGGAACCAGGCGGAAGGTTCTCTCCTTCATCAGCATCTTCTTCCTCTTTCATTTCATGTTCTTCAGTGGAGTGGTTCTGTTCAGTCCCACAATTTCCTGTAACATCCATCTGGTTGCACTGATCAGAAACTTTACTTCCACTACCATGTTGTGGCTGTGGAACACAGTTCATGCCAGCCAAAGGAGGAAAAAGAAGCCCCCCAAGCTGTCCAAACTGTCCATTAGCAGTGCCTGTAGAAAGTGTATGTTTCACAGATGGGAGAAGACTACCTGCAGTGGAGATCAGCTGAACAATTATTGAAGTAAGATCAGCAGTTATGAGCTGTTGTTGCTGAGTTACAAGTTGATCCTGTCCCCCTAGAGCCTGGCCTTTGCGGCCAACAATTAAATGCACCAAATCTTGGAGATGATGGATCTTTTGCTCTAGAAAAGAAAGATTATTGAGCATGGATCTAGGATCCCAGTCTTGTAATTTGCTTGTTTGAAGTGCCTCATTATTTTGTCCATCTTCTTGATCCAGGACTTTGGGTTGGTTGTTGCAGTTGGAAGAAAGCAGATATTCAGATTCTGATGCTTGGTTGAATTCTCGGAAAGGTGGCTCAATTCTAATACCATAATCTAAAATGGAGGTGTCATCCCATTTCTGCTCCTGTTGCTGTAAATTGAAATTGGTAAAGGATGGATTTTCCAAGGCCACCTTTCTCGGTAATCCATTACTGGAGGATGAAGGATTTGCCCATGCATCTAGAGATGGCCTATCTTTAGGTTCCATTATGTACTCCTCTTAGTATGTGTGGATCAATGCTAACAAAAAGCATGGAATTTATGCGAGGAATTAGAAAATCTTCATCAAAATCCTAAGCTTTAGTGCAATAAAATAAATTTCTGAACTTGGAAAATTGATTTCTAAACAAAAAATACAAGACCAAAATCTCAATCAATTAACCTTTCATTACCATTTCCCCCCTGATTACCAGTAGTTTTTGAAATACACTATCGATTTCCCATATTATGATAGAAAATCAACAAAAAAATTTCCACCACACATTTACTGATGAGATCAGCATCCTTCAATGCAAAGACAGAAATAAAACCCAATTTTTTGCATCTAAAGTCAAACCCCTCACTCTAACTCAAGATCCAAATTCTCTCTCATTTAACCCATAATCAATTCTATTAAGCTCAGATACAAATAAAAAAAAATCCAAACTTTACTGAAGAAAGATCCTCGATCTCTTCTTCTTTTATTTAAAAAAAAAAGAAGCTCTAAACAAGAATCTATACCACCACAAAGCCTAATCCATCCTAAAAATCCCATCTTTTTTCAATCCAATGAGTTACCCAATTCCCCAAATACCATTCCAAAACTCTTAAGCAAACCATTAAAGCAAGCACAAATCAAAACATTCAAGCATTTATTCAAGACCCTAAATCAAAAAAGCTTATAACTTGCGAACAAAACAAACGAACACAAGACATATAATTGTAAGAAGCGATAAAAAGCAGCAAGCGTTCAATAAAACAAAAACGAAGAGAAGCAGCAGAACTCGAGTCTCACCAGATTCAAGACACACTTTGCTTCAACTTGGCTGCGCCATTTATTTTGAGAAAGAGAATGGAAAAGAAAAACTGTGCTCCAACAGCATCAATATATCAGCAAAAGTCTCAGTTAGCAATGAGGACACAGTGTCACCATAACTAAATCAATCCCACTAATCAGGACCGTTAATTTGTCACTTCTGATTTGATTGATGGAAACCCTTCAATCGGAACCGTCGGCTGGGTCAATCATGATGAGTGGTGGCTGGTAAGTGGACAAATTGACCAAAAAAGACAAAACTTTTGCTAAGTCTCATTGGATCAGATAAAGACGGGTCCCATACAACAAAGGAGGATTCTCTATGTGGCTTCTTGATGCATCTGCACTCATTTGCATTGCATTTGACTAGGTTTCCGTGTTTTATTTTATTTTTTTCTTGTAGTGCTTCAATAAAAGAGGTCAATGAGATTTTAATAACCATCCGTTGATCCGTCAACTAATTTTGCTATTGTTTTTGAGGGAGTGGGGATTTACCCTTTACCAGGAAGCTGCCATTTCCATGGAGCTTTTTGTCTTTCCCCCCTTCTCTTCTCCCTTTTTCTTTTCAAGTATAGAAGACTTCAGAAAAATATTGTGGTGTCCGCAGTCACCCATGGCAACTTCTAGGTGATTTTAGGACCCAATTATACACTACGCTTAAGAAATCAACACCGTGTATGATAGCTATAAAGCTAAATAATTGAACGTGAGGGTAAATATAAAAAATTCATGTACTTTACTGTAAATTATAAAGTTAAATTTTTAATTAATGCTATGATAAATGGAGAAATGAAAGGGAATAATTGAAAATATAAAAAACATATATAAATTATCAATAAGATAAAAATAAAATAAAAATCAAAGAAAAAAATTAAAAAACCTAAATAAATAGAACATCTACAAACAATAAAAATAAATTTTTTCATAAAATCAAATATTAACATAATATCAAACTTTTTTTTTCAGTTATAATAATCTTATAAAAAAACAAATCTAATAAATCAAAAAACTTAATTTTTAATTAATTTTCTTTTACAAAATCGAATATTAACTTGACATCATGATTTTTTTAATTAAAATAATTTTATAAAAAACAAACTAAAATAAATTATAATATTTAATTTTAATTTAAATAAAAACGCTCATGTATCATACACATACATATTTTATTCAAAGTTCTATTAAAGTTTATCATAATTATATTATCAGTATAGATTTTATAAATTCTTTTTAAAATATAAACACAATTAAAAATTTATTCTAACTTTTAACTAAAATTTTTTTACCTTTTTTATATTAATAGAGTTTGTCACTACAAGTTTTGAATCTTACTTAGGGTTTGGCAACGTTTTGTAATTGCGTTTATTTTATTTTTTTTTTGCTAAAATTGAGTGGGTGGTTTGTACCTTTTGGATCGTTTTGATGTCTGATAAAAAATTAATTTTTAAATTAAAAAAAAACATCATTGACATGTATTTCGGCATGAAAAGCTATTTGAAAAGCAACCGCAACCACACTGCCAAACACGCTCTTATAAAAAATACGATCGGAAGCTTAGGTTATTACAGAAGTTAAACATATGAATTAATTACATGTATGTTTTCCGCAAGTGATGGTATTTATATAAGAGCACATAAACAATGATAAATATCATTTTCCTACTCATATTATTAATTTAATATGAGATATACCACTCACATATGTTCTCGACCCTTAATAATGTTTTAATAATACGAGCATAGCCCTTTTTATATTAATAGTGTTTTAACTTTGTTAATTGGTTTTTTTTAATGAATCCAATTATTTTCTTTTGCTTATTTATTAATTTTATGTTTTTGTAATTTTTTCTAAACATAAGAGTTAACTAGATAGGTGGCCTGGGCTCCACGTACAGGGGGTCAATCTTTTTGTATTAGGTTATTTTAAGTTTTACATTAAATTAAAATGGCTTCGATGAATTGATTTTTCGAGTTTACTAATATTAAAGCTACTTTTTTTTATCACATCTATAATGAAATCATCGTTCAAATAACAATTATTTCAATGGAATCAGTTTCATTAACATTCTTAATGGATGAATACAGTAGAAGCTTGGTGGGAAAGTTTAAGGTTACATAAATAATCTCTAATTTGATTTTATAATTGTTAAATTTTGAAAACTAATTAATGTATGAATTTAATATAAGGAAAAATTTTGTTGGGACAATAGAAACAAGGTGTTGGTCAGGAAAGTGTGGGAAAACCACAGTGCAACTAGGTAAATATCAATAAAAAATATTATATTATTATAAACTTGTATTTTTTTTATTTCTTTACCTTATTTCTATTTAACAAATTTTGTACCAAGTTGCATGATTTATGGTATGATGCCTATAAAAAAGCAATTAACAGAGCCGACTTTGATGACATGGTGATGTGGAAAAGTTATAGACCGAGGCATATCACGAAGCGTAATTGGGTACTTTTTCAAAAATTATAGCTGACTCTAAAGGTTTTAAAAAAGCGCTCACGGTATGAGACTCAAAATAAAATCAAAGAAACTCATGGTTTGATGAGCAACCACACTAGAGGAGCGCTTCCATTTGTGAACCATACAAAGCGCCTAGTAAGAGCTCATTGTTTTATATTTTATTATTTTTCTTGAAGTTTTAATTAAGTGTTTATTTAAGAGACTATTAAAACAAACTATTTAATTTGTAGGAAAAGTAGCTTAGGTGTGAACCGACTCTAATGTAGTTATATAAAGAAACTCATATAAATAAAGGGGATAAGGGGAAATGAGAAAAACTATTTGTTGATAAAAGATTGGAAGTGTTCGTTGTAGTTTTTTTTTATAGCTGTCATTGCCTTAATAATGTTTATTTGCATCATTAACATGAATTTAGGATTTTGACTTGTCTTTTATAGTATAAATATAACGTCAACATGGGTGCAAAATCTAGCGAAGACACTTCCACCTATCCACATAACAATCTTCAATGGAATTGACGATGGAAAGTTTTGTCGGCATTTAAGTTACAGACAAAGTTGCTTGATGGAAAATCTGCAATGAATATCATGTCGGCATTTTCATTGGAATTGTAAGTTGCCAATGGAAATGCCAACGGAAGTTAAATCCCCAATGAGAAATTTTTTGACGACAGGTTTCCATCGGCAATTAAAAAGCCAGCAGGTTTTGTTCTGAAACGCTGATACAATATTCTATTTGTGTTTTCTAATTTTCTAGTAATGGAAATAAAATCTATTTTTTTCTGGTAATTTTTAGGATTTCCCAATTCTCAATGGCTTTACTAAAAAAAGAAAACTATATTTATTTCTTCTTGGTTGATCATTCTATTGCTAGTGATATTTGAGTAGGAGGATGAAGAAGTTGTAAAGTTTGAAGATATATTGAAAGGTTTGTATGGTTTTCTCTAATAAGTTTCTCCAATAAAAATAAGAGCTAAATCAATTATTACTATCGAGACCACTTTTCAAGCTTAGATCCACCTATCTGAATAACCTAAACAAACAAATGAAATGAAATCAAAATTCATTACAGCCCCATGATCTCAAGCTATGATGATACCATGGATAATATGATAAAAATTAAAGTGATATATTTTCACGTGAGATATTTTCTTGAACTAAACCTAAAATGTTAGCAAGATTAAAATGTGATTCATTCTACATAAAGATTCATGTTGCACAATTTTAGCAGGGCAGATTAAGTGGAAGCCAAAAACGGCTTACATAACCTTAAAGTGGGCCACGATTACTCATTTTGCTATAAAATTTTGAAGCTACCACGCCATTACATAAATGAATAAGGAAAAGAGGTTAATCAATTTATTTATGCTTGTTAAGTAATCCAAGACCAAGTTATATTTGTCATATACACATAATAGAAATGTTTGTTATGAGAATATTTGATAGAAGGAAGCTATTTCCTTATTGTGTTAATTGTTTTCTTTTAGGTACCATATATCAAAGAAGAAATAGGTCCAAGTCCAACAAGAGCACTACTACTTAATCAAGTAGTGGTGTTAGTGATAGTGTTGTTAGTTTAGATGATGATCATGAAGAGACACCTACTATAGAAGTTACTAACCAAGGCTCACTTAATACAAACAACTGAGTTGGAATCCCTTCTACCAGAGACATTGTATTCGATAAAATTATTACAAAATAGAAAGGCGACCTCGCTATGTAATTGATATCTTTTTTTTTCTCTAAATATCAAAGTTATTTATTTGTATTAAGTTATTTTAAATTTTACATAAAATTAAAATGGCTTCGATGAATTGATTTTTCAGGTTTACTAATATTGAAGTTGCTCGTTCGATCACATCTACAATGAAATCATCGTTCAAATAACCATTATTTCAATGGAGTTAGTTTCATTAACATTCTTAATGGATGAATACATTAGAAGTTTGGTAGGGAAAGTTTAAGGTTGCATAAATAATCTCTAATTTGAGTTCATATTTTTTAAAATTTTGAAAACTAATTAATGTATAAATTTAATATAAGGAAAAATTTTGTTGGGACGATAATAGCAAGGTGTTGGTCAGAAAAGTGTGGGAAAACCACAGTGTAACTAGGTAAGTATCAATCAAAAAATATTATATTATTATAAACTTGTATCCTTTTATTTCTTTACCTTATTTCTATTTAACAAATTTTGTACCAAGTTGCGTGATTTATGTTATGATGCCTATAAACAAGCAATTAATAGAGCTGACTCTGATGACATGGTGATGTTGAAAAGTTATAGATCGAGGCATGTCACGGAGCATAATTAAGCATTGTTTCAAAAATTATAGTCGACTCTAAAGGTTTTAAAAAGCACTCATAATCTGAGACTCAAAACAAGAACAAAGAAACTCATGGTTTGATAAGCAAGCACACCAGAAAAACGCTTCCATTTGTGAACCATGCAAAGAATCTAATAAGAGCTCATTGTTATATATTTTATTATTTTTCTTGAAATTTTAATTAAGTGTTTATTTATAAGACTATTAAAACAAACTATTTAATTTATAGGGAAAGTAGCTTAAGTGTGAACCGACTCCAATGTAGTTATATAAGGAAACTCATATAAGTAAAGGGGATAAGAGGAAACTCATATAACTAGAAGTACAGTTGCCCAATTTAGAGAAAAAAATAAGAGAACGATTCAAACAAGAAAACTAGATGTATTGGGAGCAATTACATGCATATATGGCTTTACATTTGCCTCCCCCTCTTGAATCTTCTAGTTCAGGATCTTTTCCTCCACCCCCACCTTAACTTTTAAAGGAATTTATATGTCTTGTATAAAAAAATATTTGTTTATGGAATATTTAGATGAATGATGAAATATGATTATAAGATTATAAGATTTTTGGTATACATATGTGTTTTTATTGTGATTGTGATTTTTTGTTGTTGTAATTTTAGGGTAAAAATAAATACATTTATGATTATGACAACTAAACAATAAAAAAAAATTGTGAAAGCTCCTACTGAAAGACAATTTCGTCGGTCATTTCATTGGCAAAGCTCACACCTATTTCATCAGAAACTCACAGAAAGTTTAGGCATTTCCAACGGAATTGACGATGGAAAGTTTTGTTTGCATTTAAGGTACCAACGGAGTTCCTTGATGGAAAATTTGTAATGAATGTCCTGTCAATATTTTCATTGAAATTGTAATTTGCCAATAGAAATGCCGACGAAAAGTAAATCCCTGATGAGAAACTTTTCAACGATAGGTTTCCATCGGCAATTAAAAGGCCAACTAGCAGGTTTTGTTCCTTAACACTAATAAAATATTATGTATGTGTTTTCTAATTTTTCTAATAATGAAAATCAAATCTATTTTTTTCTGGTGATTTTTGGGATTTCCCAAATTCTCAATGGCGTTGCAAATAAAAAACTATATTTTTTTTTATTGATCAATCTATTACTAGTGACATTTAAGTAGGAGGACGAAGAAGCTGTGAAATATGAAGATATTTTGAAAGGTTTGATGGTTTTCTCCCACAAGTTTCTTTTACAAAAATAAGAGCCAAACCAATTGTTTTACTATCTTCTTGAATCTACTACCCAGATCACTCTTCAGGCTTAGATCCACTTAGCTGAATAACCTAAACAAACAAATAAAATGAAATTAAAATCCATTTCAACCCTATGATCTCAAGCTCTAATAATACCATGGATAATATAATAAAAATTAAAGTGAGATATTTTCTTTACCTAAATATAAAATATTACCAAGATTAAAATATGATTCATTCTACATAAAAACTCATGCTGCACAATAAGTGGAAGCCAAATACGGCTTACAGAACCTTAAAATGGCCGCAGCTTACTCACTTTGCTATAAAACTTGAAGCTACCACGCCACCGCGTAAACGAATAAGGAAAGGAGGTCAATCAATTCATTTATGCTTGTGCATGGCTGGCGGGCAGGCATGCAGCCAGCCTTTTACGACTGAAAAGTCAGCAGACAACACCTCCACCGCCGTATCGGGACCTGTCTCGTTCACATTCAATGGCCAGAGAATCGATACCAAGGAGGAAAAAAGAAGACAAGATTGACTCCAAACCCTTAAATTAGATTAAATTATGAAAAAATATTTTATTTCTTTTTTTTTTGTAAATTCTTTAAACTCCAATCCAGTTAAATCAAAACACTAAACTCGATTATAAAATTGGTGAGGTCACTCCATGATTACTACATTTGTCGTCGTTATCTTAGTCAAGCCGATGATGTAGCATAGCTGCAGCCTGCAGACAATTATATGTTCTTCAATTGACATTTGACAACTACAGGCTGAGTTTTCTTCTTCCTCTTCGTCTTCATACAAAAAAGACTACAGTAATGGAAGTGCCTTTTATTCTGTGGATACTTATCCTTCTGAACCTATTTTTCTTCAAAAGATTATGTATTCTCAAGACCTTTTTACAAAAATATTGTTTCGTGTATACAAAATATCCTTCTATTTCTCTTGTATTTTATTTTTATTTTTTTTCATCTCCATGTGCATAACATGTAATGTCCATTAGATTGTTTATGGAAAAGATGGACAAGTTCAAATTTATTAAAAAAATTTGGATGAGTCAAAAACAAGTTTCTAATAAAAAAAAGTATCATTTTTAGTTTGATTATTGGGTCGGGTTGAAATCTGGTCGACATAGTTTATAGATCTAATAGCTTAGAAGACTAGCATATATAATAGTATCAATCGGGTCGAGATTATGTTCAAATTACATTTATTATTTATTATTTCTTTATTATTTCTAGTTATTTTTTTTGTTTTCTTTTTAATTAAGTTTCAAAATCTTATTTGATTTGATTTGTATTAATTAGATTGATTAAATTAATTAGAATTTTATTTTTCACCATAGTTAATACTTATTGACATTCAAGATTTATCAAATCAACATTTAATCGTATCATTTAAACTTATTGTCATTCAAATAGAAATAAGTTTTTATTTATTTATTTATTTAATCTAAAAATTAATATCTTCGAATGAGTTTTATATATTTAATTGTTTTTTTCTCTATCAATATTTAATCGTATCATTTCAGCTTGATGTATTTAAACAAAATATTTTCCTCGTACTAATGACTTGTATTAACAAAACCTAATAAATTAATCCAAATTAAGATTTGCTTATTTTTCTATCTTTAGTTTTTGCTGCCACTGATCTTTAATTTCTAGTTCAACGTACCTGCAGAAATTATTGAGCTGTGGACCAAGACGATGGACATAGCTCTAACATATGTGGCCATGTAATTGGTATAACGTGACAAAGGAAGAATTGACATCAATGATTTCATAAAATGACATATGCAGTGACGGGAAATGGATGCTGAAAGCTGCCGGCTGATGTTCTTGAGAGGAGAAAGAGAATCTTTCATTTGAAAATGGAGTCCATGGAAGGATCATCGAGATGAAATGTGGGATAAAAGGTGCTCCCTTTGGAGGAAAAAGAATACTAGCTAGCCCACAACATCGAAGGCAAAGCTTGCTCATTTTTTTAAGGCCACTTTATATAGCATTATTCCTTTCTTTAATGTCCTCACTAAGCATAAAGGAGTGAAAGTGATCTTCATAAACCAGTATTCTTTTGCATAATTAGCACAAATATTGCTTGATCTCTCCCCTAATCAGAACATTATTTTATGTGAATGACTTCATGGGATTTTGGACAAGATATAAAGAAAGATTGCAAACAGACTTACTCTCTTACAGTTCATGTTGGATATCAAAAGTAGCTTCAGTTTCGTCATTCCAAGTCTGTCAAAAGAAAAAAAAAGACTTACTCTCTACAGTGCATGTTGGATATTGAAATCATGAGACCTCCGGCTAATAATAATTTATGCTGTTCATGGTAATAATAAATTTTTTTGGATTTATTTAGGAAAGATAATTGGAAACCACGTCCCTTGGAAGACAGGAGGGAACAGGGCAGGTGGCGAGGCATGATTTCGTGCGTCTGCATGCAAGCCAAAGGTTCTCTGTACCCTTGTAAGTTTTATATATATATATATATATATATATATATATATATATATTATAGATCCTTAACTGTTATAATTATGAAGAAAATTAACCCTCCAAATCAATGTTTAAACCATATATAACCTCCTCGAACTGGTTTAACTAGTTTCAAACATAAAAAAACCTTGGCTAATCACCATGTCTTGTGCCATAAACCAGTTCGAGGAGGTTATATATGGTTTAAACATTGATTTGGAGGGTTAATTTTCTTCATAATTATAACAGTTAAGGATCTATAATATATATATATATATATATATATATATATAAAATCCATCTTAGAAGCTTTCATTTATATAAATTTTCTTGTATTTGAGCAAAGCCTGAAGCAAGTTTTCATAATTATGTTGCTTTCTGTTATTTAGTATGAAAATATACACAATTTTACACAATTTTATAATCAAATTGATGGGTCAAATAAAGACCTATACGGTCAAGATATTGAACCAAGAAAAGTAAAACATCAACACATCCATCAACTTATTCTTTATTGAATATTATAAGAACATCTTTTGATTTTTTATAAGAACATTTTTTATAAAAGACAGCAATTTCATCATTAAAACACTGACAATTACACATTCAATTATCCAGACATGAAAAGGTTGTTGGAGTTTGGACTTGTAATTTAGGCAAAAGTTCATAAAAAAAAAAAACAAAGAGAATATTAGAGGAGCAAAAGTTAAGGATTGGTTAAGATTACAAAAGTTAGAGAGAAAATTTTGATGATCTTATGGCCGTAAATTCATCTATCCTTAGACTTGATTGGAACTCCTTTGTACATTTGTACCTTATCCTTCAAAGCATCTCTTCTTGGCCTTGCCACCTTATTGTTAGGATCAAAGAGCAGCACTTCTTCGAATGCCTTGAGAGCTGACTTCAAGTCTTTCTTCTTTTCATAGGCATCGCCAAGATTGTTCCAGGCTGTTACATACCCTGGTTGAAGCTTCACAGCAGCTTCAAATTGCTTGATTCCCTTGTCAAGCTTCCCATCAAGAATATAGCTAACACCAAGTGCATTGTAAACCTGTTCAAACATTTGAGAGGTTAAAAGGAATTTGTCGTCAAATTCATGCATGTAAAGTGATACTATACTGGTGCAAAATATAGACTGGAGCACTCCCTATCTTATTTTTATTGCTCAAAAGTAAAACCCTGATCTTAATTAAGTCCTTATTTCTGATCTCCTAATCTTTGTTCACAATTTTCCAAACTAGATTATAACAACTTTCTCCTTTTGTCAGTGTTAGATACGGTCAAAGGGTTGCAGTGGTGAGCTGCGATGATTTATAAATTTCCAAAACACAAAAAAGCAACATCAAACCATTCGGTAGATGTTTTTGTAGACCACAATCTAAACATATGAACTTGACCATCCAATATGATTAAGCATATGAACTTTTCCTTTCCCTTTCCCTTTCCCTTTTTTAATCAATGAGAGCATAAAATGATGTTGCTAGGCATCTCTCCTAAGACAACACATGCATGTTAGGTCGAACAAGATGCAATTACCCCAAGGCAACAGCATTACTTGATGCTTGCAAAACAGGAAGGAACAAAGATACAATCATACCTGGGCAAGATCTTGATCCTCACCATCCCACTTCTCAATTGCCTGAAGTAAATATTTAGTAGCAGCCGGGTAAAATTTTCTCCTCAGCATTACTGCACCGGAGTTCAAAAGTCCAGTTGCAGAGGCATCACCGCTTCTTACTTGCTCCTGAAATTAAAAAGGGCAAACACAAAACAATAATAAGATTGTATTCTACTACAAAATACAGATGGCCAATGCACTCTATCAAACGGCGGGGGGGCCAAATGGATCATTTTCTTTTCAAAAGCATTGACCTCTCCATCTAAAGATCTAATAATCTCCAAGATGGCTTTGTAATAAATGTCTGTTTCAGAAGAGAGTAAAATCCTCGAAAAGCATAACACAGATTACAAAGAAGAACTTGCCTGCAATTCTTTAGCGGAAAGGTCGAGCTCTCTACGCATTAGAACTTGACGAATCACAAAGAAAGTTCCAACCCCTAGCAAAGCTAAAAGTAAAAGAAGATAAGAGAGCTGGATTCCCAATTCAAATAACTCCCCAACCTCATAAAGTGCATCTGGTTTGATACTTTCTCCTGCATGTGCCACTTGTACAGAAGTTAACAATGAGATTTGTCCAAATGAGAGTGCAGACACAGAAACTATCACTCTTTTCATGCAAGCATTGTCCTCAATGTTCTGAGGATTCCTCGAGGGTTCTGCATTACAGTTACGATATTAAGAAGATGGGATACCAAAAGAAAAAAAAAAATTAGTAAGCAAAAGGCAAATAGCATGTCCAAGAAGCAGCTGATGTTGCTATCATTTGCCTATAAATAGAGAGATCCTTCTTCCCACTAATGGCTAATTTAAGGGGAAAAACCTTCAGGCTGCTCTTGTTGAGGAGTCCAAACATGATGAACTCCAATATAAACATTTTCTTCTGATTGGCTGAGAGCAGTTTATTATCAAGCTTAGCTAGTTCATAAATTCATGGTTTGACTACGTTATAACTCATATGAAATAGAAAAGAAAAGGTAAACAGTGAGTTGGCATCGTTGAGCGTGCAAATCAATCACCAAACAATAACCATTGTTTTTATGATGTTCTTTGATGCCTCAATTTGGAAAGTGATATAGGGTGGCAGGAAGCAGTCACTGGAAGGGTAAGAATAAGCCAAGGATAAAAATATGCAGAACTAGATTTGTAAGTTAGGAATGGAAAACATAGTATGGAAAGCAACAATGCTATGGACCAAAGTTATCAACAGAACAAGATGAAACATGCGTGTGTGAGAATGAGCGCGCATGTGTAGCAGTGTACATTATATTTCAATTAGGAATACCTAATCTTGAAGAAATTATCAATTCCTGATTACTCAGAATCGTGCCCACCACTTGGAGAACATTTTGTGCACACAACCGCGCGCACATGTCAAGATGCATGTCGTATATTGATTCCCATAATGAATCTTTCATCACCATGATTATGTCTCAAACAAGATTGGTATATCTGGATCATTATTCAGTTTGCTCAAGACATAACAACCAATAATAGGATGTTTCAAAAGGATCCTTACTGTTAAGTATAAGGGTATTCTGCCAGCTCTTAATAAAAATCAAAGCAAGGAGTGGTTTAAAGTAACAAACCAGATAAATGATTATAAAAGAACAGTACAAAATGAGGATCTGAGGATGTTGACGAAACTCCTACATTTGATGTATGAGATGTGTAGCATCTGCTACACATAAATTTAATTTAGCCTCTAAAATCAGGGTGAAATGAAAAATCAAAGTGAGAAGAGGGAATACTCTCAGTACTCGGTGAGCTAGAGGATACCATTAGTGACTCCTTTCCATGTATCTGCCTTCACCCACAAGAGAATGTAAAATGAGTGATGAAAAATGTACATCACCTTAAACAAGAAGATTCTGTTAAAAATACATAAATTAACATAGAAAGATAATGAAAATCATTCTGCAGATTCACAGCATAAGACACAGAAGAAAGGGAGGAAAATCATAACTTGCAAAGAAAAATGTTTCTCCAGACTGTTTGGCTGTGGGCAGATATATCAGATATCAAAACACTTGATTTGAAGTGGTTGACCATGATTTTGGTTACACACATAGTGTGAAAAAACATTGTTGCAATAGCCAGCTTTTATATGATTAGGTAACAATCTTTACCTAAGGGAATGTAACTTATGAAATGAAAGCAGATATGTTGAAGATGAGAGCCCCTGAGAGCTACACCCAATTTCTATAATACAAAAATATGTACTGGATACCTATATAAAGTACAGATACAAAGCACAGATCAGTCAAGCCTGAATTAGAAGAAAAAATGTTTCTCATGAAAACAAAGTTCTAGTCATCCTTCTAAAGTTCTTCTCTTCCGCTCTTCCCATATAATTCATATTGAGCATAAGGCTGTAGTTTTCTCCAATCATGAATCTGTTATACCGCTATAAATTCCAGCTCAACTTGTGGCAACTAGAGCCATTGCTAGGGAGTATTCAATTAATTCACTCCAGTCCAAGAGAAGGCTCATAAACATGATGATCAAAGATCCATCTTCCGAGGAAACCTTTGTTAGAAATTTGTTTTAAAAACCATGGTCAATGGGCACATTTGAGTCCAAATTAAAAGTGAAGACCACTCAATTTTAGGGTTAAAACTTTATTGGAAATTATTCTCCAAAAAAAGTTCTTTAACATGGAATACTATATGATTAAAATGAATTGTGAGTGAATGAGAAATTGATATAAAAAGACTTTGGTTGGTCTGTTTTTGTGAAACCCGAAACCATTTATCCCACAACGGAAAAATACAAGATTTTCTTGTAGTTTATATAGCGGGAAGTTGAAGAGTCATAAATGAGCCTAAACAAAGTGGATTTGGGCTTAAGCCACACGTGCTCTTGCTTCGATCGGGAGAATAACTATAGCTTAAGCTCGCTTTCTTCAGCAATGCAAAAACAAGTCTTATGACAAACTCAACTCTACAAGCAAGTCAATCCCTCATGGAAATGAGGCTCAGTTCTCCTCAGAATTAAAAACAAATTAGGTGCTCAATAAGAAGGGGTTTGGGGACGCAGAAAGCTAAAATGACATGAAGAAAACAGAAAGGGTCAGACTATTATCTTGACATCAATACCTGAAGATTTCTTTGTGCAAGTTCACAAATAAAACAAAAATGTGTAAGAGTATTCAAGTCAACTGACATCAATAAAATTTCAGCCAAATACAAAATCGACTAAGATGTTCCATCAATAAATGTGTTATACACTGTATTCCCAAGAAGAAGACCATACATTCAAAACCTAACCACCCTTTGCCAACTACGAATTCACAAAGCCTATATTGCACCTTCAGTCCTAAAGAAGAGTATAAGCTTTATCATCAAATAGTGTTAAGGAAAACAGAAGTGTTGATTAAAACAGGCTATGGAGATAAACAGAGCAAATTTCTTTGGGAAATTCTGATGAAGAGATTCATATTTGATGACAACCATGAACTCAGAAAATTCAAATATAGCCACTATCGAAGCAAAGAGATTGTTGGAATACATACCTGGAAATTAGTAAACTGAGTGGCATTCAGTCCATGGCCTGCCCTAAAATTTGTCAAATCTGGTCTATAGTGCTGAAAAAGGGCCTGAAAGGATGTGCAAAAATTTCCCAAGTAATATTATTTTCATATCAATAATTCTATATGTTAAAACTCACATTAAAGAATTACTCCATTATCATGGCATGTTCAAACAATAACAATATATGTTTACCAACATAATTCAAGACCTAATCATGTCAGCTTTCAAGAAAGACTAAGAAATGCTCTAATAAAAAAAGGAAAAAAATAAAAGATGAAGAAAGTGAAAACATTTCAACTTTGAGAAACCAGGATACTTTAAAAAAGGATCTGGAAATATGGTACCTGAAGAGAGAGCTTGTGGGGCCTAAACTTGAGAGACCCAAATGGTAGGAGAGAGTGAGGATGCTGGTGGAGGTGTTGTAGAGGTGGAGATGATGAGATGGTGGTTTGGAGAAGCATATTTCTTTGATTTCACTGTGTATGGGAGATTTCTTTGGAGAAAGAACTGCTTTGTGTGTTGCCTCTGTCTACGTTTATGTGAATTTGAGTGTTCTTTTGAACATGTATGTACTGTACTCTCTACAGAATTCGTTGGTGGTTCAAGATAAAAGTTCTCTTGTAGAGTGTCAACTGACAACAAAAGAAGATAAGGCCACGTTTGGTTTCTTTTCATTAAAGGGGGCCTCTTCAAGAAATAGCAGCCTCTCTACTCTTCTCTTATTTATGTTCTTTTTCTGTGACTAAAAAATAAGGCATTGTTCTTACCATGATTTTGATTTTTGTTTTTTGCTCTACTTTCAGATAAAACTGACATATTAAAGCTTTAAGAAATCGAACCCAAAAATGCACACATTCTCTTCACAAACTGTAAATTTCATCTGAGACAAAAAGAAAGATAAAAAGATTGCCATCTTACAAAAAGATGGATTTAAAAAAAGCGTAGAGATCAAACTAGGGCCAAATGTTAGAAGCCGTAGCCATTGAATTGTCATCATTTCAGAAGGACAAAATGATCGAGAATTCGTATTGCATCCGCACGCACTATTGCATTTAATAAAAATTACAGTTCTCTTTGGAAAATTATAGACTGAAATGGGGTCCTAACTTCCCAAAACCACAATAGAGTTGTCCATGGTAAAAGAGATAGTTGCCTTCCATCATTAGAAAACTGCATAACCTATAGACTGTCTTTCCAATACAAGAATGTTGTTTAACTATATAGCTTGCAATCCTGTTGAGTTAACCTTCTCCTGGGTGCCAAGTAGCTAAGAACATTGTGTCTCAGTGGAGTGGGAGAGGGCACCAAAAAAAAAAAAACAACACCGGCTGTACATTGCTGGAGTAGCCATGTGTGGAACCACAGATGCAACAGCCACTTCTCTATACACCATAAGCATGCTCCTGCAGCTCTCTTGCATATGGGGCCGTGGTCTTCACCATACCAGTTGCTAAACTATTCGTTTTCAAGCTCACTGTTTGCTTTACTGAGACATTATGACTACCTGATATAAGATTTCTGACATAAAGCTATCTGTTTAAGCATTATATATGTGTTAGTAGCAACTTCTGAAAGTTCTATTCTTTTTCCTCCCATCTCTTTGTGTGTTCTCCCGTTTCTAGATTTTTCACATTCAAACCATCCATACCATGGCTGTCTTCATGAATATCAGGACGTTTGTCAGTGATACTGGTGAGATGATCTTCAACTTATCATATTGAAACTTCAAAGCTTACCAATGGGGGCTTAATCAATTTTGGAATGTGAACCACTTTGGTAGGTAGGTCTTTTGCTTTGTTCCAACAACTTGAAGAAGTTGGATAAAATAATTGAATCATTGCATCTGTCTCTTTCAACCAACCATTCCTCTTTTAGCTGAACATCAACGTCCCTGTTTGAAAGTGTGATCCATGGTCATCAAGAGCTAAATATACAATAGACAATGATGCAATGAGAAAGAAGGGAACCAGAATCTGTTCCTTTTTTGTTGCGATGACTATGCAGCAAGAAACACCAAGAACTAGGAATATGTGTGTGAAAATTAATTTATGGATATATGAAAGGAACAAACCACCTCCTCAGTGCAAGAATTTCATAATTCCTTCGCAGGTAATCAGAATGATTTGTTAAGGCATCTTGAGCGTATTGTTTACCCACAGTTCGTACTGCAGCTGCATCTAGTAAATTTTGTAATGAACCATGCTTTTTCAAAAGCTTTAGAGCAGTCTTTCGACCGAATCCAGGAGCCACATTTTGTATCCCAGGTACACCATCAACCTCATCACCCATAATGCATCCTACACAATTAATACCAAATAGAAAAGTTATGGGCAGCTCATGTACAAAAGTAGAAGTAGATTGCACTAAATGCTGAAAAATAGAGTGGAGCAACTAGTGTTAAGAACATAATCCCCCACAAACATGACAACACTTGAAACTTTCCTCTATATTGTCAACTCTTTCCTACAGTCGAGGAAGGATCCTTATCCTTGTCTCTTCAATTAGTAACATTATGCTGGTCAAAAAGATTAACAACTGTGCTAAATCAATAGGCAATGAGTAAGTGCTATAAAGCCGCAAAACCTTTATTGACAACATATGCACATAAAAGTACAGAGATATACAAGATATATGTTGAACATAAAGCAAATCTCATAATTTTTTTTATTATCAAAAATTAAAAGAAAACAAAAAAAAAATCTCACACTTACTAAGGCTCAGATCAGAGCACGGATCACAATTATACTGAGAGATGTAGTGCTTTAGGGTGTAAAAGGACCATCTATTTAACTCTGCAATAGGCAAAACAATTTGTACATCTTCAGAAATAAGTTGCTTGAAATCTTTATCAGGAGAGGCAATAACCACTTTATGTCCGTTTTGTAGAACTTGTCCTGCAAGTGTCGCAACAACATCATCTGCTTCATGACCTTCAATTTTTACAACCTGCACAAATCTCATGTTGTCAATTTTTACAGAAAGGTGATCTCTCAGACATTTACAATAAACCATTTTCAGACAGTTACAATAAACCATTTTGTTCTCAAAAGTAAATTTTTTTGTGAAATGATGGTAATCTTTTCAAACTCGAACGTGAATTTCTCTTGATGGTGATTGAAACCCAACCTATTCACATGTATTTGTTTACAGGACCGGAGGAGTTCTAAATTTTTATATCTTAAATTCAGATAAATATTGAGTCGGCCATTCTTGGATGTTAAGTCTAGACATCCATATAAAATGCAAATGATACTGCACATAAACCAGCACAATTTCTATGAGCATTACTTTAGAAGACAACAGTGCAACAATCATGCAGTATGCAATCTGTAAGCATACAATTAATTTTAAACACCTGAAAGTAGGTAACTTTAAATATAGAATGCTGGAAACAGTTAACCAAGGTTCACCTACTGGAACATTGCATTTTGTAAGAACATCCATGACAACATGAGACCTTTCAGCAGGATATTTTTTCGGTGCTGATGATTTTCTTGAGAATTTCCTCCTATGTGCTTTATACTGAAGGTAACAACTGTCTACGATGCTCACTTCCTCCATCTCCATCAAGAACCTGTAAACCAACACGAAACAACTATTTCTAAGCCCAAGCAAGCTATAATAAACCAAGAGAAGATTATCATGAAAAAATATTTTTTGATAACTTCCAATCAGAGTATATCAAGTAAGAGAACAATCTCAAAAGAGTAAATTTCAATAAATTCACAATTTGGGACCATATATGGATAAATCAAAGAAATGTTCTTGGTTATGAAGGCACCTAGCTTATACATACATTTGGAAATGTAACAAGTCATTCCCTCTCAACAAAGTCATCCACAGGAAGTCACAGCCATTAGGCTGTATTACAGAGAAAGTGAGGTATGTAATTTCCTGCTTCCCTGCACTTTTCTTGAGGCACCTCCTGTATAACCCCACTCTAGAACACAAGCTTTTACAAAGGAGAAGCAAGAATTCCAAGTAGATCATGCTATGCAACATGCACCTTCTTTTCACCCTAGACCCACATTAATGCAAACTTGTCACTTGACAATTCAGACACATCTTTGTGTTCCAATGCTTGAAAACTAGATGAGTTTGAAATTTACAGTGAATTTTTTTTTTCCAAAGTATAACATGTGTACAAATGAATCTAGAAGATCAAAAAATTGACACTTCTATAAATTTAATCAAAACAGTAACTTTAAAATCTCAAAGAATTTTATCAACAACAATTATTATTCTGATTATCTGGGTCATCTGCATATCCCTCTATCAGTCAATAAATTTGCAAGATACCCTCTTTCTTTAACAATATCCAGTCACTTTCAATGAACAACAATCTCATTTTCACATACAACCAAAAGTACTAGTACCATATATGCATAAAATCAAAAGTAAGAAAGAAAAGGAAACTCACAGCAATAACAGGGTCAGTGAGGCTAACTTGAGAGAAGAAAAGAGAAATCCAGTGAGCAAAAGAATGCAAGCTAGGTGTACTTCCTGCATAACAAAGTGGGTTCACGTCCAAAAAGAATACCCTTTTCTTGCTTGCTCTCTTTTCCTTGTTACTCCCACAAAGTTCACTCCTTGGCCACAATTCCTCACCAATGGTGTCATGAGAAGAAGAAGAAGAAGAAGAAGAAGAAGAAATGGAAGCAAAAACAGCTTTCCTTTTTGTTGTTTCCCTTGGTTTCTTTCTTAGATTCCATGTTGAGATGGAAGCAGAAGGGTTAAAAGTGAGAGTGGGTTTGATGTGGAGGTTGGTGGGCATGGCGATTTCTACCATCTTCATCATTGGTGTTGGCGTTTCACTCCTCAACTAGAGCGCAATAGTGTTGACAACTAGGAAACTTATCTTGAAGAGAGGTTTTTCCTAGGAGTCTAAGCGACCAATCATCTAACCGATCACAATTTCAAGCAACCCGTCTTTGCCCATTTGTAAATGGGAAATGCAATTTTTAACGATTTGTTGTTTTATATTAAAATTTTAAAAAAAAATGTTTGTCATGGAGAATACACAGTAATTTTTTTTTTCTTCCAACAAAAAATAAATGAGAGATAATATAGTATTTTTCATAAAATTATTAGTCATTACACAAGATTGGTCGGAACAGTTTGATCTTTTTATCTTCTAAATATACAATATAAAAATTATATTGCTTTTAAAAATAATTGGTTTTAGGAATTGATAGGTGATAATTTGGTATTTTTATATTTTATATACATAATGTATTACTCTTCCAAGCAAATTTTGTTAAAAAATTGATATGAGGCATTTTTATTTTTTTAAATACCATATTATTTTTAAAAACAAAATTTGTCAAACTAACATCTAGAAGCTTTTTTATATTTTTAAATTGGTTCTTTACCTATTAACAAATTGACTAGTGTTTTAATCTTTTAACAAACATAAATATTATTTTTTTAAAATTGATGGCATATGTTATACACTTACCAAGTGAGGAATTCTCTCCCTTTAGGGTTACACATACATTGTCATCCAACTTCTAAACACTGCTTACAAGGTGGTGTTGGAAGCATCTTGTCGTGATCTTATTGTTGATGTCATGCATGTACATGGAGGAGCAATGGTTCGGCTTTGATAGACTTTTTTCTTTTCCTTACAAAAAATAAAAATATTTATTTTTTTATCTAATTTGATCATCATTCTTTTAATTTCTATTTAATTTGTTTTTTATTTGTTTTTTATTTTTTCTTTAATTATATCCCTCATCATTTGGTTTCATTTAATTTTTATGTCAAATTTGGTCCTTATTTTTTTTATTACTATTTGTTTGTTTTTTTTCCCTATTCCTAATTGAATTTTGTGATCCTTCAACATTCTATTCAAATTATTTTTATATCAAGTTTAGTCCTCATCCTTTTTTATCCTTTTTTCATTGTATTTTTTTCAATTTCTTCTCTCGATATTTTATTGATATAAAATTTTGCTATATTTTTTTTTAGGGTTTGGCTTCAATAGGGTTGGTATCAGGCTCATAATTAGGGTCAAGGGTTTTTAAGATTAAAACAAGTTGACTTTGGTCTTCTTTTTAGTTTTGTTTTTAAATTGATTTTTTTCTTCAATTGCTTTCTTCAATATTTGATTTATTAAGAATTGGTCTTCGTGCTTTTTTTTCATTTTTTTTTATCTGAGATTATCTCTATCATGTGCTCAAAGTCGTAAGGTTAGCGGGTTAACCTGGATATAATCGAATTTTTTTTATTGATTTTTTTATTATTATTATTATTTCAATTTCTCCCTGCAATATTGAGTGGTTTGATAATTGAGATTCATAGTTTTATTTAGTTTACTTGTGATGAGTTTTATAGTTTTTTTTTCGTTGTTAATTTTTTTTATCAAATTATTTATTGTCATTACATTTTTTATCTTATTATTTAAATTAGCTAAACTTATTAAATCTAGTCGTGTCAATGACTCATGTCTCAATTTTTTTTGTTTTTTTTGAAATGTTTGTGTTGCCTTAGCATCTTATTTTTTACATTGAAAAAGAAAATTAAGTCGGTTTGCAGCATAACATTGGTTCCCTGTCTAATAGAGTACTGAGCTATATAAATACAATTAGGAAGTGTTTGGTTTGTGTTTTGAGATAGAAAAAACAGAGACAATGAAGATGTATTTGGTTAAAGAAACAAAAACATAAAAATAAGTCTAATCTTAGGAAAAGTTTAAGGTGAATTTATGTACTTCTAAAATAAGAGGTATAAAGAGAACATGTCTCTAGAGACAATATTATATTTTTCAAACTTATCCATCTAAAAAATGTAAGAATAAAAGTAGTTATTGTTATAGTTTTAAAACCCAACTCGATAGTCAACTCAGGGCAATGACCAAATCATGGGTCGGGAGGGTTAACCCCTTAAAAAACTTTAAAAGAGGATTAAAATAGTTTTTTGACAAAAAAAAAATTCAAAAGAATTAACATGTTTTTTTACCATGGTTTTGATTAGGTATTACCCTAGATTACGGGTCAACCTAGGTTTTTAACTAGGTCAGGTCGGGTAAATTCTTCTTTTATTTTTCTTAAATCTAGACCAGTTCAGGCCGGGGGTCAACCTTTCAAACTATTCCAGCTTTTATAATTATGGTTATTATTAATTTCAACACTCAATATAAACTAAAATGAAAAAAATATATAATTATTTTTTAAAATATGTAAGATTTAAATTATGTTAATTAGATATAATTGGGTTTCGTTGTGTTGTTTGATAGAATATCTTCTAATATTGAAATATTATGCTTTTATGGTGGTACTATTGTTAATAAAAATAATGGTATCACTTATAATGGAGGAAGTAACGAGTTCTTAACTGTTATATTAGATATGTCTCTTACCGGGATATCTTAATTGTTATATAAGCGAATTGGTTGGAATTTATTTAAAATTCAAGTTGAAATTATTGAAGAGAATGCAAAATAGGGTGAATCCAACTCATTATATAAATGTACCTATCTCTAGTAAAAGCATTGTGAATTTAGGGTTTGATTTAACCACCAATAATTGATTACAAATTCTAGAGTTGTATTTAAATAATAAACCTAGATGAGGAAACTCCTATAACATGGTGTTTACTTAAGTGACAAGTTATACTTGGAAGACCATACAAGAATCACAAACAATTATTATCTTTGGTTTGGTTGATAATATGGTGAACCTAACATCGATATTTGCTCTATATTGTTATGGAGAATCCAAACTGAAGATGACAAAGATGATCATCATATTGATAGAGCTGAGAAAGATAAGTATGATAAATGGCCAATAAAACAATTCATAAAACCTTTCACTCCTAAATTTAAAGATATGAGTGGGTATACCTAAGTACATGCAATGATTGGAATTTAAGTCATAGGAATTCATCCGTATCAGATGATGAACTGGAGGTTGGAAAAAATTCAGAAACAAGTTTAAATATATTACTATAGTTAAGTGGTTGTATATCAAGAATACAAGGTGCACCATTTAACTAAAACTTATGTGTAGTTACAATGCATTTAGGAACCATTCTATAAATGGTTTTGCACCGAGATTATCATTAAAGATTTGATTCTTTTAAGATCTCAAAATTAAAAGGGCCACACATATATGAAAACACGTTGGTTTTGTAAAGCCACAGTTAGATGTACTCAAATCTCACTATTGAGGTGATGTTGATAATTGTGAAAGTCAATATAAGTACGGGTGTTACAAATACTCAAGTTATTACATGTAGGGATTATAAGCATTATGTCTCATATTACAAGGCGTAGGTTGCTAAACAAGGAATACTAGAGTGGTTATTTACTACGCATGATGAGTCTCTTCAAATGTTGTTAGAATTCTATTAGCTCTCAAATAATCAAACCCATGTGCAATTGTCAATTGGAATTATAAAATGGTTTATGTCAATAAAGAAATTTTTGAGAGAGTATTTTGAGCATTTAGAGCTTCAATTGATGGGTTTTAATACTAACATCCATCAATTAGTATTTACGACACTCACCTATATAAAAAGCATAAGGCAAAATTGTTGATTATAATTGCTAAGGAAGCGAATAATATGGTTTATCCATTGTGTTTTACTATGATAAAAAAGAGACAAACAATAATTGGACATGATTTTTATATTTCTTCATTGATATATCACTAACGGTTGCACCGGGTTAAATATATAGTAGATAGGCATAAGGCAATTAAGAATTTCATGGAACATATATTTCTCGAGCCAATAGGGTATCATTGTTATTATCTACGACACTTTACTAGTAACTTCAACACTAGGTTAAAAATGTTGCCTTTAAAAATATGTTGCATGGGATGTGCTAAGAACCTTTAAAGTAGAAGTTTGACCATTTTTATAATAATCTAATTACGAAGAATGATGTGATTAGTTAATGGCTAAAAGTTGAACCTAAAAAGAAATGGTGATTCAAACCTTGTGATTGTTTTTTGGTCACATAACTTACAAGCAAGAAAGACAAATATTAAAAAGTCAAAGAATCAAGTTTGAATGGAGTGTGACACAAAGATTACTTTAGCAAAAATACCAATATTATTGGAATGAACCCCTACTCGATGAATATCAAATCATGAATAGAAAGTGTAAGACATTATGAAGATAGTTGTTCTTTGATAAGTC
The DNA here is from genome assembly GCA_015852605.2 of Populus deltoides. Classification (NCBI taxonomy): domain Eukaryota; kingdom Viridiplantae; phylum Streptophyta; class Magnoliopsida; order Malpighiales; family Salicaceae; genus Populus; species Populus deltoides. Next base: position 13,778,096 of record CM027582.2, on the reverse strand, counting down.
AAATAAGTTCTTTACAGAACCAAAGAATACAAGAATATCTCACACTCACAAGAAATATTATTTTGAAATCAAAGTTTGTAAAACAAAAACCTAATACAAGCTAAATAATCCTATTTATAATAGGTAAAAAAGCATCATAAACATGTCTAGAAAAATAATAAAAGAGTATTGGTCCAATAGAAAAAAGAATCTCAAATCAATTGGAAAAATAATGCAATTCTTGCATAGTAAATTATGGACCTTGTTTAAAGGCATTATTATGCCTAATTGATCTAAAATTATAGAACAATATAAATCAAGGCCTCTGGAAAAACTTCGGATAAAATTTTAGCTTGATTCAATCGTCTGATTAAAAATTATGCTTATTAGCGTAAAATTATATATTAGAGAAAAATTAGCTCAAAACCGACTTTAACCTCTTAAATAAGCTTGAAAATATTTGTAATAACTCATGCCATTTGTTTCGTTGTACAATATGAAAACTCTTAAAATACTCTATCAAAATATCCTTGTAATTTTAAAATTAATTATTCAAACAAGGTTGCCATCATAATGTCAATCCATTGCCCAAATTATGGAAGAATTAGACCCTTCTTGCACTTGAATTAGGTTTATTATGGGTTGACCTATATGTGTTATAGCCTTATTGAAGTTGGCATTAGCCTAAATATATTGAATAAGCCTATTTAATGCCTTCTTTACCTTTTTAGCCTTTGACCTTGTGATTGACCTACTTGACACCACTAATGGATCCTTTGTTGGTAGGGTTGTATGTATCATCCCATTTCTCCTCAGAAAGATTTGACTTTGAATCATCACTTATGTCGTAACCTCTCAAAAGCTCGACGTCGCGGCGACCCTTCTTGGTAGCAGGGATTGGTGTTGGGGTTTTTGTTTTGTCAAAAAGGGAGTCGCCACCTAGTATTATGGTCACTAGGAAACCTAACTGGTCTTTCAGAGATTCTAAGGCAAGGGACTGGTTGTATAAAGGGAAGGTTTTAGCACCCCTAGTACGCCCTACCTAAGGTAAGCTGCTTGGTGTTTGGTTTGCCTTATAATTGCTATGGTGTTGATGTTCTCTAATCCCGTCAGTTTCCTAGGATAAGTCTGCTATGATGGACGAACTTGGGTTCAAAGTCTAAGGGGAAGAACTCTTGGCCAATATGGATCATACCTTTAAATATGTCTATAGAGTGCTAAAGAGAAATGGTGCAGATCTCCTGAAGTCTATGCTTGGTTTGAAAATAAGTTTAGAATTTATGAATTTAGAGACAACAAACATAGAAATCTAAGGAGATTCAATGTGCTTAAAAGCTCATTTTTTCCTTAGTATTTCAAGTGTTCGTGGCTCGTAAATCGCAAGGAAAAGAAGAAGAAAAAAAAACTAAGTTAGAAATCTAAGGAAATTCATGGTGCTTTAAAAGCCTATTTTTACCTTAGTATTTCATATTTTTATAACTCATGAATTGTGGAATCAAAATTTGAAATGTCCTTAATTATAATTGAGGTTTCATTCAAGGATCGCAATTGAATTGTTATAAAATTTTAGGCATAAATCTACCCTTATGTTAAGAATAAACAAGTTGTATTCCTATTTAACAATATTTTGGACATTTACCTTTCATAGGTTTATTTGCCATTATATTATTAAGGGATAATGACTTGTTATTTCTAGAAAAATATTTTGATATTTACCCTTTGGGGTTTCTTTATCTAAACATTCGTAGTAAATACTAACAAATTATTCCTAATAATATTTTGGATATTAACCCCTTTTGGGGTTTCTTTATCCAAATATTAATAATGAATAATAACAAATTATACCTAATAATATTTTGGATATTTACCCCCTTTGGGATTTCTTTATCCAAACATTAATAGTGAATAATAACAAATTATTCCTAATAATATTTTGGATATTTACCCCATTGGGATTTCTTTATCCAAACATTAATAGTGAATAATAACAAATTATTCCTAGTAATATTTTGGATATTTGCCCCTATGGGATTTTTTTTATCCAAACATTAATAGTGAATAAAGACGAATTCCCAAAAATAAGATTTTTATATTTTTGGAATATTGGCCAACACCTTTTGGAATTTACAAACATGTTGTAAAATCCAAGATGCAAGAAAATAATTTTTGTGTTTAAAAAATCCATGCTAAAACACATTTTTTTTTAAACTCGAATATTTGCTTCTTTTTTTTAAAAAAGGAATTTAAAAATATGTTAGGGTATTGGCCGTATGCAAACTCAAAAAAAATATTTTTTATATTTAATTAAAACACTATTTATAGAAACAATTTAAATTCAAACATCACAGTTCATTATGTGGAAGCCAAAATTCTGAAACTAACATTTTTGAACTTAAAGCAAACAATTAATTGCAACAATTAAAAAAACATCACAGTCAAAGTTAGCAAACATTCACAAGAATAAGTTGGTCACGTGGGGGGCCAAAGTTCTTAAGCCAAATTTTAAACTCCAAACCTTACGACAGTGTTTGTGACCCACGACTTATACCCTGGTATCCTAATCTTGAAAACTGTCATGCTTGTTTCACACGGCGGGAAGGAACATATATTAAATGCTGAGACTAAAGAGAAACGTGTATGTCATCTCATTTTCACAAACACAGATAAAGAGAGCATGAACCCAGAATCTGCCGAAAACAGAAAAAAATAAAAGTCCATTAATTAAACAGACCCTCCCTCACGTTTTCTATTCTCTCTTCTGCACCTATAAGCCATAACTACTCCCATGCGATATTCCAGTTGCCTAGAGACACTCAAACCAAAGGAAGGCAGAGATAACGAAACCCTTTAGACCTACGGTCTCTCACAGCCATAGGAACTGGGAAGCCAAATCAACCTTTTACTCTCCAAGCCTAACATAGCATGACCTTTTTTTTCATCTCTGACACAGCATCAGTGGTCTCATACAAACAGGAAAGAACTTAAAGAGTGACTTTATATAATGTATATCAAAGACACAAAAGAAACAGAGCCAGTAAATCAAATGGCCAGCTATTCATTTGCAAAGGAACAAAAGGGAAACATACTCCGAAACCCAGCCGAAGTATCACCTCATATGCAGGAAGACCCTGTCAACATGATTGCTTCATGTAAAAAGGAATTTCCTTCCTACTCTTGCTTTCTCCTCTGGACAAATAAACCTTAGGAGCAAAAACCCTTCCCTACATAATTCTAAAACTAAACAGACCGAAACAGAGGAGATGAGGGATACTGATGAAGAAGTTGTAGGGCTCACGATTTCTCCCGAATAAAAAAGGAAAAGAAAGGCACCGGCCAGCAACATTAACATCCACACTCATTTAAACCCACAACCATGGCAGAAAGATAACAAGTGTGCACCTTTGTGGCCAAAACATGAACTCTAATGTCTAAAATAAAAGCAGAAATCAGCAACTCATAAGCTTTTACTTACTCACAGCCATGGCAGACAGTAATAAGCGTGCACCTTTGTGGCCAAGACAGAACTCTAATGTCTAAAATAAAAGCAGAAACCAGCACTCTTAATGTAAGCTTTTATTTACTCACAGCCATGGCAAACGATAATAAGCCTGCACCTTTGTGGCCAAAACAGAACTCTAATGTCTAAAATAAACAGCAGGAACAGGTTTTGAAAAGGCAACAGCAGACAACAAACTATACATATGGCAAGGGATAAAAGAAAGGGCAGCGGCTCATACCTGCCAATATAGCTTGCAGACGAGGAAGTGTAGAAGGATGGAAAAGCCTTTGCTTTGCTACCTCTGAAGACCGAAGACAGCCTTCCTCTTTCTGCTGTTAGGAGCTTCTTTAAAACCCTTTTAGAGTTTTGTGAAATCCTTTTCAGCAAGGTAGGATGAGCTGAAAGTGATCTTCCTTCGTCCTTAAACTGATTTTCTGCTTCTCTAAACTTAACCTTATGTTAGCTCTCTGTTTCCGCCTCCTTTTTTTTCTCCTTTCTCTCTCTATTTCTACTCTCTCTGTCTCACCCCTCTTTCTCTTCTGCACAGCCCATATATATAGGCGCCGAGCAAAACACATAGAGGCTAACCTGCACTCCCTCTTATCCCAGCCGTCTGTGTTAGGGATGGAATTCCCACCCTTAGATGAAAGCCAGGCTCCTTCTGCGTGACTGTGTCCTCTTCCCCAGCTGGTATAGGAGGTACAATGCCGCAGCTGCCATCCTAGCGTACAAAGGAGGACTGTTTTGTGCAGTAGGTTGCAGGATGCAAGGACGAAAGATTTCAAAAAAAGAAGCAAAGCCAAAAGGTTGCGAGAGGAGGGAAAGGAATCAAACGGGGTACAGGGCCATGCTAATTATATTTCCAAAGAAGGGTTTTTTCTCTCACACTGCCCTAGTCTAGCTGTAGAGAATTAATATATTTCCAGCGAAGGGGTTGTTCTCATACGGCGTCGTCTAGTTGTAGAGAATTAATGCAAGGGAGACGATGTCGTTTTTTTTCTTACAGCAGAAATGCAACCTCTCTTGGCAGAATTTCCATTTCCGGATCCTACCCCCGTTTTCCATTTCTCCAAAACCCAGCCAAGTTTCTTCCAATTTATATATGCAATTAATTCCCTTATTTCAGTCTTTTTTTCAACTCAGTCCTGCAAACTTGGGGGCAAAATCCTTCCTGCGGCAAAAAAGTTTTGCGGCAGAACTTTTTTTGCGGCAGAATTTTCACTTCCTCATTAGATATTCAAACATGAATATCTTAAGCTCCTGATATCGAAATCAAGTGATTCAAAAACCAAAATTTATCTATGCGTGTAAGACTACAACTTTCATGAAGGATTTAAGGTGAGATAAAATCGTTTTACACAACAGATTCGGGCTGCAATCTGGTTGGTAAAAAAAATGGTCTCCTGATCTGATTCAAAAATTGACGAATGCCGAGCATCCCGATATGACTGAGAGTATAACCTAAGAATAACAAACAGTAAAATCGTGATGGAAACATAGTTTTTAGTGCGACTCTGGTTAAAATCCTGCTTGCGGCAGAATTCTCGTCATATATTCAAATAGGAATATCTTGAGCTCCTGATATCGAAATCAAGCGATTCGAAGGCCCAAATTCATCTATGCGTCCAGGACTATAACTTTAATGAAGGATTCGAAGTGAGATAAAAAAAATTTATGGAACAGAAACTTGCAGCAATATGGTTGGTAAAAAGGATCCCCTGATCTAAATCAGGAAACTGACAATGCCAAGCATCGTACTTTGACTAAGAATCTGCCATAAAAATAGTGAGCCCTAGGACCCAATAAAAGTGTAAGTCAATTTTTCAACATGTCATGAGTGACAAAATATAGCCGGGATGGTCGGGTATTGCATGGAACTAGATCATAATCAAAGCCTAAGTTGGAACAAAAAATTACGACAACGGCAGAGCCAGTTTTTTTAGTGCAGCTTCTGAGGGATTTATCTAACCTTAGAAACCAGATAGCAAAGGAACAAATTTATCATTTTAAAGACTCCTAATTAGCCTAAGAATCCTGACAATTTCGACAACAAAGAGGAAGGATAAGGAGAGCAGATGCCAGCTGAAACATGGTCCGAAAAACATTTCTTTCTCCTTTGTTTTTTTATCAATCTCCAAGCAACCTTGAACTAAACTCCTACCTTCAATTTAAAGGGGATATACACCATCTCCATTAGTACGTATGGCTCAAAAAATGAGTAACAACAACTTACATCAGACAAAAAGAGATTATAAATATTAAAATTAACATACATCATTCTCATATGGTAAATCCACTTTGAAGGCATTTTTATTGATAATATCAAGGATTTCAAATGGTCCATCTCCTCATGGGTGAAATTTTAGTTTTCGATGGGCTGAAAACCTTTATTTGCACATACGCATTTAAACCCAATCATTGGATTGAAAGATAACTTGTTTGCATTTTTTTCTTCACTTTGAATGCATAAACATAAATTTTCTTCTCTCCTTTTGTCATACACTCTTACATAATATGTTACCACTTGTGCTTTACTATTACCATCCAAACTAACAATTTTATCAACAGATAAATGAATCAAATCTATGAGAGTTAAAGGGTTAATATGAATGCTCGGGTATACATGATACGCATGTTTGAAGGTATTATATTCATAGGTGTATTGTATGCAATGCAGAGCCAATATTCTTTTTAACACTCATTTAGGACTTTTGGTCCATTCCTAACTATAGTTAGGGGGCATGCTTGCATATCTATACCAGTAGCTATGAAAAAGAAAAATATAAATACTCATGTATCTATTATTATTACATGTATAATTATTTTAAATATTTTATAATGAACAATGTCCTTTGTTAGTGTTAATTCCTTTTTAAATACTAACTTAGAACTGTCAATGTGAATACATGTACAAGTCACAGGAGCATGTCCGTATCGATTGTCCAAAGATCTTGGGGAATAATATGTTTGATGTAAAAGCACTCTCTCTAAGAGCTTGACAATAATAAAATTTAATTTTTTTTTAATAACACATTACATAAAAACACATTATACGCAAAATTGTACTAACTTTATGGTTTGTCATGTTAAAGGGTGTTGAGTTACACATTTTACTTTAAATCATACTCACACTCATTAGCTTTACTTGAACAAGTTAGACACATAATAGCCTCACCAAATATGAGTTACAAGATTATTTTTATTTGTTATGTGTCATTACTTTTTAGTCCCAAATTATTTTTTAATATATACATTCAATGTCTTGGTGGTTATATGGATGTCTTACACCAAGGATTTGATATTAACAACTTCACCAATTTATCGAGAGGGAGATGATTTATTGCTAGCAAAATGATGTGATCCAACCATCAAAGGATCCATTGGAGGTTCCAGTTGGTCTAGTTATTAGGTTTAGGGCTAAGAAGTTCAAATAAGCTTCAATGGACTTCTTCAAGATTCATGGGTTAAGATGGACTTCAAGAGGATTTGTAATAATAAAGAACAAGTCTTGATTAATCTAGTTCAAGAGGGGCTTGTTAGTGGAACCAAGACCGTTACACAAGGATTGAGAGAAGAAGACTAGATTCGGATAATTTGACCTTTTGTTACTCTTTTGGTCATAACTAGAGCTACAGATCGAATCTTGATGTGATTCCAGTTGAGCTGAAAACTATACTTCCATATCTTTCCAACGGTGTATGGCACGCCTCTAATTCATTAAGATGAGAGAGAACCATCCATTTTAAGTTGGGTTTTACTGCTACCAAACAGAATGTAGAAACAACAAACTCATCTTATTTAATTAGTTAGGCTATCAAACTTTATTTATTATGAGAGGAGATATTTTGTTTGGATTTTAGACTTGTTTATTTTGTTTATTTTAATTAGTTTGGGCTAGTTTTAGCTTGGGTTGATTATTATTTAAATTGGGTTTATGTGAGACCCATTAGGGAAACTAAGGTTTTGGCTTGGAGTTTAAATACTCTGAATAAGTTCAGGCCAGACTTTTGATGATACTTTCAGCATTGTAGCCAACTTTTTGGTGCTTAATCTTGGTTCTTGATTGAACTTTAACTTTTTAAAGAATTGATCATTCTTTGTTGTGAATTTATACTTTCTTTGCTTGTCTCCAGGTGTAGGTGTTGTGATCGACTTGGTTTATAGTCTTGTTGCCTTGGAGCAAGTCTTCTATTGTAATAAGCTCATTTAAATCTCAACAAACTTGGATTAGATTGATCTTGGGGTTGCGAATTCCATTAAATTCCGCTAGGGTTTGCATCACAAAGGTTCCAGTACACTGTTTTGATTTTAATGAGATACATTGTCTTAACACATCCCAGATTATATTAATTCTAGTGACAAGTTGCGTAGTATTAGTCGTTAAGGTAAGTGATGATGGAATTTGTTGGTAATTCATGCAATTTATCTAGATATTTAGCATGCCAAGAAATATTAGATATTTATGGAGCAATATTCAATAGCTGATTTAATCCTATAATGCACCAATTTATTATACTTATATGGTCATGTTTTTCGAGACATCTACGTAATCTGATGCATTACGAGTCCCGTTATCAATGACATGTTCGATTGATATACAATAGCTTTTTATGTAACATTATTTAAATATTTTTTTTCATATTATTATAAATGACGAGTGCTATTTTTTATGTATATATTATATGTATTATTTAATATGGGGGGCTTGAAGAGCAACAACCATATTTTGTGCAAGGGTTGATGAGATGGGACATGTCTTGGTCAGTAATATGCTTAATTGGTGTCATGGTGGACTTGAAAAAAATTAAGAGGATATGCGTCTTGAAGCGCCGTTAGCAGATGATGAGATCGCTTTTCATGAACAATAAGATGTAATTGGGGTGATTTTGGTGTCGCCCCCTCTGCAAGCACTATTAACCCCATTCACAAGTTGGATAAGTTGGGGTTGTATAGGCCAGTCCATAAGCTGAGGTGATTTTTAGATGTAATTAGATTATATAATTTAATGTTATAAGAATTATGAGTTTAGTTTAAATTTAATAAAATGTTAAGTGAATTTTTATTGTGTTGATTTTTTATTTTTAAATTGTGTTGAGTGTTGAATTGTAATTTATTTGAAGTGTTGATCTGTGAATTATTGAGTTAATTTATTTTATAATGAATTAAAAAATTGAAAAAAATGAGTTACAAATGTAGCATACAGTCACATGTAATTTGCCATACAATACTATTTTTTTTAATTATTTTCTAGGCTGTATTATTTGCCATATTTTTTTTAACTATGCTATTTTTTTTAATAAAAAAACTCCTTTTTCTAAATCAATTTCATCATTTGTTATAGGGTGAGAAAAAGGCAAAAAAAGACAACTACCAAATGACTCGTCGTTGTTTTTCCAAACTACTAAAACCAAACACAAGACTAAAAAAAACATAAATCAAGTAAAAATCAAGTCTTGTGTTTCACCGGTAAGGTAGTTGGAGTTTGGAGTCGAAGTTGAGAACTCCGCCCTCTCTTTCGATGTTTCCAAGAAATCCATTCCTCATTTCTTAACAAAACCCAACCATTTGAAACAAATCACTCTACTCCCACTTCTCTCACACACAATGGCTCTCTTTCTCCAAACCACATTTCTTACTTCCTCCTCTTCTCTTCGCCAAAAACCCTGTCTTTCTTCCTTGGCTTCCCACATTTCCACTTCAAGAACCCGCACCCGCACCCGCACCCGCACCCGCGTTCATGCCAAGATCCGCGAAATCTTCATGCCTGCTTTGAGTTCTACTATGACTGAAGGCAAGATTGTTTCTTGGGTCAAGTCCGAAGGTGATAAGCTTTCTAAAGGTGAAAGTGTTGTTGTTGTTGAATCCGACAAGGCTGACATGGACGTTGAGACTTTCTATGATGGTTACTTGGCTGCCATCATGGTCGAGGAAGGTGGTGTTGCTGCCGTTGGATCGGCTATTGCTTTGTTAGCTGAATCCCTGGAGGAAATTGAAGAGGCTAAGTCTAAAGCTGCTTCCTCTTCGCCGGCTACATCTCCAGCCCCGGCGGCGGCGGCGTCTCCGGTTTCGGAATCCACCACTGGTTCTGGGGCTGTTGAGAAGGCAGTCGTGGTGGCGCCACCGTCTCCGGCGGTGGTGGCATCGGCGGTGCATCCGGCGTCGGAGGGAGGGAAGAGGGTGGTGGCGTCGCCGTATGCCAAGAAGCTCGCGAAGGATTTAAAGGTGGATTTGGGGAGAGTGATAGGGAGTGGGCCTAATGGCAGAATTGTGGCCAAGGACGTTGAGGCTGCTGCTGCAGTGGCTGCTGAATTGGGTTCCCCAGCAGCGAAGGTTTCGGCGGCACCTGCTGTGCAGGCACCGCCCGGGATTGAGTTGGGATCGGTGGTGTCTTTTACGACGATGCAAGGGGCAGTATGTAGGAATATGGTGGAGAGTTTGTCAGTGCCTACATTTAGAGTTGGGTATACTATTACTACTGATGCACTTGACTCTCTCTACAAGAAAGTAAGCATTGTTATTGAGCCTTTTTCTTTTCTTTTCTAATCACAATTTAGGATGTTTGAGCTGGGATTTGTTTGTTGGTGATGTAGTGATATTTGGATGTTGCTGCTGCTTAAGGGTGATAATTTATGCTATTTATGAGATGACGATCTATTGTGTTTTCTACATACATTGATCAGAAGCTTAACATGGCTTTATGTATTAAACTTTAAGGTAGCATTTTTGTTTGATTTTTTTTATCTTCCTTTGCTTCTAGATTGGTAAATTGTTTGTGATTTTTATAGTTTAGGATCCTGAAACAGCTTACTGCATTTGCATTTAGTTTTTTTTTTCTTTTTTTTTTGAGAATGATGATAGAGGAGAGCATAAATCGATACCCTGTATAGAGAAAGGTTTTATAGGGATCTCCCTTCAAACATGCTGTTCAAGTAAATTCATGTTTACTTGATGCTTTCCAGAGGAAGTTGTCGACATGGTTAAAGAATTGTGAAGTTATGAGTGTTCAATAATTTAGGTTCAGTGATTATTCAGCAATTTAAGACCGGGTCTATATGGCATGTTTTGATTGTCTTGCACTGAATTCATTTGTCTGGTGATTCATCCTGACTTTCATTCTACCTGTTCTGTGCATTTCTAGGTCAAGTCCAAGGGAGTGACAATGACAGCATTACTTGCAAAGGCAACCGCACTGGCATTGGTTAAGCATCCAGTAATAAACTCTAGTTGCCGAGATGGTAATAGCTTTACATATAATAGTAACATCAACATTGCAGTTGCTGTGGCTATTGATGGTGGCTTGATTACACCTGTGCTTCAAGATGCTGATAAGGTTCTTGTTATTCTGCTTTGGGCTGTTCTATAAATATTCTGGGTGATAAATCCTTGTTCATTTTTAGTGCTTTGTTTTAATTCATGTATCAGGTTGACATTTACTCCCTGTCAAGAAAATGGAAGGAGTTAGTTGATAAGGCCCGAGCCAAGCAACTGCAACCTCAAGAATACAACACAGGTACTCTTACTACTTGCTCTCAATTCTTATTTTAACTATCAGAATATGTTTATCTGGAAAGCTTGGTGATTCATGTTCTGGTCATGCCATCCAAATTGGCTTACAACAATTTATTTTGTTGCATAATGTAAGTCAATAGCTTATCAACGTGTTGTCAATTTCCTAGACATATGAATCTTAACTCTTTATCAGGTTGTGGACTTTAGTAAGGAATGCTTGTCTGTGGTTAAAATTAGTTCTAAAAGGATTATTGTAACTTCAAAATTGATGGACTGGAATGGTAGTTTGAAGTAAAACATCAGCAGAGCTACTTTATGTATTTAAGCAACAACTTAGTTTCTTAGGATTGTATGGTAGTTTCTTCACTGCCTTTCCCAAAGTTGGGAAGGGTTGCTTTTGCTAGGTTCACGATTGTTGATATTGGTTATAGTTTTGTGGTTCTCAATTTCGTGTTTTTCCCATTGTGGTGGAGTATTGTTTATTCATTTTTTGATCCTTGAAGTATTAATTTGTATTTCTTGTGCAAGATCCTTTGTTTGTTGGATTGTTGTTCATTTTATTTAAAGCATCAACATAGCTACTTTATGTACAATATTTTTCTTTTGGAAAGTGGTTTCCGTGGAAAATAGATTATTTTATGATGTTTGGCAGTATTATGAAAAATAAGTTGGAAAATACTCTCTAGTGTTGACTATGCTATAGAAAATAAACTAGAAAATCAATTATAAATATATATTTTTTCTAAATTTATCCAACATATAAAGAACATTAAATGTAACTATTTGACTACAAACAAGAAAAAAATGAGATATAAAAGGCCATATTGGCTATAATCCCAATATAAGGCCTAGCAACATCATAAGTGAGATGGTAGTTTCTTTGTTTTTGCTAGGTTTGTAAATGGTGATATTGGCTATAATCCCATGGTTGTCATTACTTTTTTTTTTTTTTTTTTCATTATGGTGGAGTGCTCTTTTTTTTTTATTATGTGTTTTCTGATGCTCAAAGTATTAATGTGTAATTCTGGTGCAAGATCCTTTGTTTGATGGATAGCCACAATCTTTCTGTTCACAAACCATTATTGTATATAACGCCATTACAATCTGAAAGGGTTTCTGGATATTTTAATTCTAGGGTGACTATCCATTTCTGTCCAAGTTGATAGGATTTGTTGCAATCTCTGATAATGTGGTTACGGTAATTTCTTTGATTTCTGTAGTTCAAAACCTTGATGTGATGAAGTTACCATGTGTTTCTCATTTGCTTTTCTCAGTGATTCATAGGCATGGCTGTTCTCTGGTTGCTGGTCTGTTTTCAATTGGATAACATGTTACCGTGATATTTCTCTATCTCATTTCATTGTTCTTGTGTGCTAATTTGCAGGCACTTTCACACTGTCTAACCTGGGAATGTTTGGTGTGGATCGATTTGATGCCATTCTGCCTCCTGGAACTGTAAGTGTTTCCACTTGAATATAGAAATCAACATATCCGCCTGATCCTCTGCAAGAGGCCAGTACAGATAGTATGCTCGTTTTTAGTGATTGAATTTTGGTCTGGGTTTTTTGATCTGGATGGTTGATGCAGGGAGCAATTATGGCCGTCGGAGCATCACAGCCAACTGTTGTAGGTACCAAGGATGGCCGGATTGGTATGAAGAACCAGATGCAGGTAATGAGCTTGCCATTTTCTGATTTTCTGAAAACGTTATCTCTCTACGACAATTAGTTTAATTCGTATTTCTTGCACCGGAAATGCAATATCTACAGGTAAATGTTACAGCTGATCATCGTGTAATCTATGGTGCTGATCTGGCTGCCTTCTTGCAAACACTGGCAAAGATTATTGAGGACCCCAAAGACCTTACCTTCTAATTAAAATCCCAGCAGATATCTTTACTTCCTGAAGATTTCCTTTTACCTCTGTTTCAAAGCTCACCCTCCTCCGGTAATCATTCCTTGATATTCATGGAGTTTACTCAAAAAGAGAAACGCAGGAGCTATTATCTCTGTCCAAAGTTCTATGTAGAACAGGAGCAGAATTTTGAAGAGCAATTTTTATCTGGGTTTCATATATCACAAGTTTTTTTTTTCTTTTTTTGCGATTTGTTGTTGTAGTTTTAAACATCAGTTATGTGGAACAGAAATGTGTCGTCACTGTTCTCTCTTGGGTCCATAAAGTTGAGTAGATGGATTGATGGTTTTATTTGAAGAAGATTGCGATCTGGCGATCAGGAAGAAGCATTTAGCATCAATTCTGATGTGCATCTTTCTCCTTCCCTTGCACAGTTTCACAAGTAAACAGCACTTGCCTAGAACTGCCAGCCACCATCTCTTGTCAGGCAGGTACAGATTAGCTTGAAAACTTGCAATGGTTCAGCAACTTGCATGACCGGGGCTTGTTAGGCCGTGGTTTTTTTTTTTTTTTTAATGAATTTGTTCTTGTTTTAAATTAATTTTTTGGGTATTTTTTTAATTATATTAATATATTGATATTAAAAATAAATTAAAAAAATATTATTTTAATATATTTTCAAACAATAAATACTTTGAAAAATAACTATTATTAAACTGTGAAATATTAAATTAAAAAATGGAGAATCTACAGATATTGGCAGAGCCAGTGTGCAATGTATTCTCTTTATATTTAATTGATGTTCTCCTTATCGGCAATTATGAATCTCAAGTTAAATAATTTAGTAAATTACTAGTTTGTATGCCATAGTTGTTTATTTTAGCCATACTAATATTATTTTTAACTAGAATTATTATTTTTGTTTTATATTTTATAATTGTTAAAACAAATTAATAAAAATATAATATATTTATATTTTATGTGATTAAAACTTAAAAATATTATAAATTTAATAAAATTGTATTTAAAGATTTTAATAATAAAACATCAATTTCAATTGAATTTTCATAAACATTTGTTTTATTATTATTATTATTATCATCAAATTAGATACATAATAATTGAATTTTTTTTATTAAAATTTAAATAAAAATTCATAATAATATTTAAAAATCAAGTTAAAATTGAAAAATAAAATTCTTATAATATTAAAGGGAGAATGCCAGAATTATGTTGATCAACCGTCGAACTCGTCGTGACCTCTAATTTTCATATACTAATTCATAGTTTTGAAATCTAGTTCGGCTTGTCAAGTCATTTAGAAGTTAAAACCGGATTGAATTTAAGAAAAAATAATATAAAAAAAATTCAGGTTGATCAGTAACTTGATTAACTCATAAAAACAATTTAGATTTTAAATTTTAAATCAAATCGAGTTTAAAAACTATGAATAATTTTCATATACTAATTCATAGTTTTGAAATCTAGTTCGGCTTGTCAAGGCATTTAGAAGTTAAAACCGGATTGAATTTAAGAAAAAATAATATAAAAAAAATTCAGGTTGATCAGTAACCTGATTAACTCATAAAAACAACTTAGATTTTAAATTTTAAATCAAATCGAGTTTAAAAACTATGAATAATTTTCATATACTAATTCATAGTTTTGAAATCTAGTTCGGCTTATCAAGTCATTTAGAAGTTAAAACCGGATTGAATTTAAAAAAAAATAATATAAAAAAAATTCAGGTTGATCAATAACCTGATTAACTCATAAAAACAACTTAGATTTTAAATTTTAAATCAAATCGAGTTTAAAAATTATAAATCGAGATGCTGGTCTGTTACACTTATGAAAATAAATGCGCCCATCAGCTTTCTTATACGTGATCTAAGCCTCTATATGTGATAACCGACAAAGCTAAGACATGTATTTATTATCAACTAATTAATAAAATATAGTATGGAGCTCCAAGTGGTCGTAAATGAGTTTAGAAAAACTTGCTCTCTAACTTAATAAAGAAACGCAAAAGAATTTACTAAACTCACTCTCTTTGGAAAATCAAAATAGCAAAAAGTTGAATGATCTCGACTTCCTATCTTAGCTCAATCTTGCCGACCTACTAGCTAGATAGAAGGTCCCTTACAATGTTAAAAAAATATATATATATTCATAAAAAATTAAAAATAAAATTTAGATAATTAAAAAAGATTGTTTACGCAACCTAGATAATAAAAAAACAATACCATAAAATAAATATCTTATATTTATATTCAATCAATTGATTTAATTTAAAAATAAAATTCCTTTTAAAAAGTTATATTTAACAATGATTTGAAAACATCCCAAAGTAACATGTGTGTTTTTTCAAAATGAATGGAAAATCGCATACTAAACAAAAATAAAGTAAGAAAATGTTTGAGGATGAAAAAAATAAGGGTAAAAAGATAAGAAAAAAAAACCTGAGCAAATTCGGGTGAACTTTTTAGACCTATGTTAATTTTTAAAATCTACAATCCATTAAATTCCATACTTTGACTCAACTTAAAAGCTACCAATTCAATGTTTAAATAAATTAATTTAATTTAATTAAAAAATCCTTTTAAAAGAGCAAGATCTGACAAATATGGAAAAACACATGAGGCAATACTAAACTAATTTAATATTAAATGATGAATTAATTTAATTTAATTTAATTATAAAACAAAACTCCCTTTAAATAAACTATATCTAGCAAACACCGGAAAAAACTTAAGGCAATCCTTGTTATTCTTAAAACGACTGAAAACCCCGGAGAAAGCAAAAATAAATAAATTGGAGAATGAAACTGAAAAAAATTAAAAAAAAAAAGAGAAATCAAACTTGGACAAACCTTCTAAACTCCAATTAATATCTTAAATTTGCAACATGTTAATTTCTAAACTCGAGTTCAATTAAGAAACTCAACATCTAATAAATTTAATGTCGAATGATGAAATAAAAAAAATAAAAACTAAAAAAATTTCCATGGTAAAAAACAACAATAAAAAAATAAGGTTCAAATTTAATAGAAAAAAATTCAAGAATGATGAAATTGAAAAAAAAAATTAATTTTAAAAATTATCTTATATAAAATAAATAGCAATTAAAACAATGAGGATTAAATTTGATAAATAAAAGAAATTAAAAGGGATAAAATTAAAAAAAATAATTTTATAAATTATTTGAAATAAAATAAATATTAATAAAAAAATTAAATAAAAAAAATAAATTGCTACATTTAAGGATCAACATGCTTTACAAGAGTGAGAGAGAAAAAACCAAAAAGAAAGAAAGAATAAAAAGTGATGAAGTAACACGTGTCTTTTGAGCAGATAAGAGCCGCCAAGAAGATTCTATCGCCATCTTGAAAGCCACCTTTGGCCACGCAAAGCCTTCACATACGCTGCCATAATTTTCTTGGAGCCTTCCAAATAATCATTTAAATAATATTATATATTTGGTAAAAGGTATATTAACCCCCTATCAAATCAATTATTACTGAAAAACCAAAACTAAAATACACAAATGCCCCTGGATATCAATTTCTATTTTTTGATTCCAGGGGCACCTTCAACATAAAAATAGCCCAAGTGGATATATATCATTCTGCTTTTAGTGGTAAAAAAATCATTCTGCTTTGAAAAAAAATATTGTATAAATAAAATAATTTATTATTATTATTATTATTATTAATGTGAGTATTCAAGTTAACTTGTGTATATTTCGATTAATCCTATAAATTTTAAAATTAATAACTTTATAAGTTTTTAAAGGTTTTAAAAAAATTTAAATTTATAATTATTAAAAAATAAATTTAATATCTGATTAATTAATCTATTTATTAAAACAAAATACTCTTGAAGCAAGGTTTGCGGGGTTGTGTCATGGACAAAAACATCAAAATAGCGTTAAAATTCACATTATTTTAAATCTATGCATACAGTAAATAGCTGATACTTTTAGCTTTTTTAATTAATAGGACTTCTACTCCCTAACAAGCAAAGTTGAAGCAAGGTAAAAATAACTTTGGAAGAACATGTTAGACCTCTCGTTGGATCCAGGAGAGCTTGACAATACGCGAGCTACCAAATGATGGCGGCCAAAAACAGAGAGATGTGTTAATACATTCCCAAAAATTCTCTTCAATGTATTATGTATACATAGGAATTGCAGATTATACATGCCAGTTGGGTTGCAACAGCTGCCTCATTTTGGGCAGCAAGAAACCTTTCTTCTATCTACAGTTTTGAAACAAAAACTTGAAAAGTGAAATCTTTCGAATAAATAGAACTGCTTCTTCTAGGAGGATTGTATTCTGAGCTAGTCCTCATCGTGCATTGACGATCATCCTTAAAACACTCTTCATCTTTGGCCTTGCTTCTGTGGAAACACTAACGCAACTAAGGGCAATCTTAAGGACTGCAAGCATCTGGCCTCTGACAGCAGGTGAAGTCCTGCTGATGTTATAATCAAGGATGTGATCCCACTTGTCTTGCTGTTTCGACTTACTTGAGACCCACTTGGCTAGTTCAGTTCCCTCACTTACTGCTGGCTTTCCTGTCAGCAACTCCAGTAGAACGACCCCAAAGCTATATACATTCCCAGCCATTGTCACCCTCATTGTGTATGCATACTCTGTAAGGACCACAATCACTCACCAAGTCATTATCAGAAAATCAAGCATATGACATAGAAGGATTCATTAAGCAGTATGAAACTTTTCACAACAAGTTATTTAATAACAATGTTCATGGGAAATATTCATGAATTTTGGTCACAACCACTTCATACAAATTAAGATTTGAAGGCTTTCTGGATATTGAGATGAGCATAAAGGGTTGTTTACCTGGTGGAATATAGCCGACGGAGCCAGCGACTGTCGAAAGGCTGCCAGTGCTCTTTGTTGGATCAATCACTTTGTGGAGCTCTATGTCTCCTACGAGAGGCTCCTTCAGAGACTTGAGGAAAATGTTTTGGCTTGAAAGGTCGAGGAGGAGAATCGGACCAGAGGTGCATCCATGAAGAAAGGTAAGGCCCTGAGCAACTCCAACTGCTATACTGTAACGGCTTGCCCAGTCCAAAGCATCTCCCAGTTTACCATGAAGAACATAAAAAAGGGTACCCTTTTCAGCGTATTCATAGAAGAGATAAGCACTGTCCATGCTCAATACATAGGCCAAAGGAGTCATGACATTGGAATTGCTCAGTTTCCCTAAATCTTCCAGCTCCTGTCCGAATTTGTGATGGCTACCCAATTGGAATATCTTGTCGCTCCAGTTGAGCTTCTTGACAAAGTAGCGTGCTCCAGAAGGCATGGTGGCCTTATAGTATGTTGAAAACCTAGTCTTCAACTCAATGTTCAATGGATCAGCAGCTGTTTCCATGGTTTTGGTGAAGTCGATGTTAGACCTGTGAATTCCATTTGTAGTCAACAGAATGCCATCGATTACTTGAGGAGGCGGAAGCTCTTCCCCTGATTGTGACTGCTGATTGTTAACCTTGAGAAAGCGTCTGGATAATGACACAACTATAATCGAGACAGCTCCAACAGCAAGAACAGCAGCAACAACTGCAAGCACAACTGGTACAGCAACTGATTTCCCCTTCTTTGGGGATTCTTGGGGAGTTATTGTTGCTGTCTTGTTTATAAGTCCTGCATTTCCTCTTGCACTTAAAGACACATATGGTTTGAACCCTGGGATCACTCCAGAAAGCTGATTGTTTGAGAGTATCAACTGATTTAGGGATTCCATTTCAGTAAGAGAGCTGGGAATCTCACCCGAGAAATTGTTGTTTGAGAGATCCAAAACTTCCAAGTTCTTCAGTCGGGAAAGAGTTCCTGGAATAGATCCTTGAAAGAGGTTGCTGCTGAGATTCAAGGAAATCTGCAATTTGACCGGCATCAATGGAATCGTTCCATTTAGTTGATTTTGCCCAAGTTGGAGTTCTAACAGATAGTTCATACTGTTGACAGTGGCAGGTATTGGACCCTGAAGCTTGTTGCATTGCAAGTTCAAGTGAGCAAGGCTTTGCAAGTTTGAAATTGAAGAAGGTATTGAACCAGTAAGCGAATTCCAGCTGATGTTCAAGGTTGATAACTTCTGTAATCGAGTGATCTCTGAAGGGATTTCTCCAGCCAAGTTGTTATGCTGAAGCTTCAAAACTTGAAGATCGTTGAGATTACCCAATTGTGAAGGTACAGAACCTGTAAGGTCATTCTGTGCCAAATTCAACAGTGCCAAACTATGGCAAGAACCCAACTCGGGAGGTATCGCACCAGTCAAACTATTGTTATCCAGCTCCAAGTAAGTCAACTTCTCAAGTGTCTTAAATGAAGAAGGTATCGAGCCATTGAGATTGTTTCCTCCCAATCTCAATCTAAGCAAGCTTGCAGATATACTCGAAGGTATTGAACCATCTAAGTGATTGTAAGACAAATCCACAAGTTGCAATTTCGACTGTGACAAAATGTCTGCTGGAATAGGCCCTCTCAACTTATTGAAACTAAGATCGAACAAAGTAAGATATCTTGTAATTCCACTGGGAATTTTACCATCAAACTTGTTTTGATTTGCTGCAAATCGAAACAAGGTTGGAATATTTGAAATGTTTGCTGGAATATCTCCACTCAAATAATTGGAAGACAAAATCAATAACCTCAACTTTGTGAGATGTCCAATCCTAGAAGGAATAGACCCATCAAGAACATTTCCACTAAAATCAATCTCGTTCAAGTTCTGACAATTCGCAATATCTTGAGGGATAGTACCTTTGAATTGATTCATAGAGAGTTGTAGACTCTCCAACAGCAAGGACTTTCCAACGTTTACAGGAAGAGGACCACTGAACTTATTGAAACTAAGATTCAAGCTTTTGAGTGCAAGCAATCCATCTAACTGTGGACTAACATTACCAGACAAAAGATTGAAAGACAAGTCCAAAAATTCTAACCCAACAAAACCATTAAAAGTTGGCAAAGGACCAACTAATTTATTTTGGCTAATATTCAACAACTTTAGGCCATCAATCCTTCCACAATCATTGACGAAATCATCTGGGATTGAGCTCAAACGGTTTTTAGAAAGATCAAGGGACTGTAAAGTTTCAATCTTGCAAACATCAGCCAAGGAATTAGAGTTGGAAAGACCAAACATAGATAGAAAAAGACCAGTTACTGATGAGTTACCAGAGCTACATGTAACTCCCTTCCAAGAACATGGGTCTCTAGTAGCATCCCATGAAGAATTAGAAAAGTCAAGGAACTTAGACAGATTGACCATGATGCTGGTTTGGTTTGAGGATAGTTGAGAGTGCACCGCAGGAAATAACAAGAACAAAAAAGACAAGAAAATAGAGGTTCTTTGCTGCACATACCTTGTTGTCATCTCAGCTGAATTATCCTAGTTTTTTTTTCTATTCTTTATTCTCTGTCTCTGGATGTGCAAGTGTGCAGTATTTTGTATATATTTTTGCTGGGTTCAGTTTCAGGTGAAGAGGGACAAGATAAAAAGAAATGGCAGGCACCAAAGAAGAGAAAAGAAGAAAGAAATGATTTTTAAGACACTGAGGGAAGGAGGGAGGGAATTGGGGGGTTGTGGCCTTAAGGGTGTTTCAATTTCAAAGCCAAGTGCTCTGTGTTTCATGGGAAAGATAAAAGAAAAACAAATGAAAGGACCTCTGCTGCTTCTTCTTTTTCTGGACAAAAGAACAGCATGTTGTTGCTGTGTTTGTGATGGTAAAAATTGAGGTTTGTTTTTGTATTTTTTCCTGTAGTTTTAATGCTTAAATGTTAAAAATAAAAAAAAAATACAAATTATAATTGAAAAACAATTTTACTATTTCTTTGAACTAGTCGATGAGGAAGAGGAAGGGACTGTTGTTTTCTTCATTTGTTTGCTTGACTTTGACAATTTGGACGTGTAATGTCGACATTTGGCCTTTCCAAGAAATTTTGTGATAGAAAGTATGGACATGGGAGAGTGAAGTCTGTATGGAATACAAAACCCTCTTTAGTCTCCGGTGTGGAGCCCCGAATTGAACGCTGAAAGCAGCCTGGCCTAAGAAACGCGTTTGGAATTTGGAAGAAAGACTTTTCTTTCTTTCTTTCTTTCTGCAGTTGCTGTCAGATAAGCTCATATGAGGACATTTATTAGAAACTTCTTTCTCATTGCCTTTAATTAAATTTAAACTAAAATAATAAACTAGTCTACATTGCAACTTGAATTCAACACTGTTATATAAGGGGTCTTTGTTTAAAATATTTTATAGCAATTTTTTTCTGTAGTTGCTGTCAGATAAGCTCATATTAGGTGCATCAAATGAGGCAACAAAAGAAGGAAAAGCAATACGTATGATGTTTTGGCACATTGGGTGTAGCAAATTCCATCAGTTTTCGAAAAGAGTTGTCTCATTATAATTTCCAAGAATTCTACCCATTTTATTTTAGAATATAATCTAGATTTATATCTCGAATCGACTTATTTGATAAATTATAGTTAAATTTAATAATATCCATTTTGAATGTGTGATTTACTTAGTGTTGTCATCTAGGGATAAACAAAAAAACCGAAAAACTAATTAAACAGAGAAAACTGAAAAAAATAATGGAAAAAACCAAACCATGAAAAAAACGGATTAAAATTTTAAAAAAACTGATCGGTACGGTTTGGTTTCGGTTTTATAAGCCTGAAACCGAACCGAACCCAAACCAAAAAAACCGAGCCAAACCGGCTTGAACCGGTTTTTGTCCTAAAAAACCGAACTGAAACTGGTCGGTTTGAACCGGTTTCGAGTTTATTTTAAAAAAATTAACTTTAATTATTTTTTTAATAAAAACCAAACTGAATTGAAAATAATTATCTCTTTAATCTATTTATTTAGTATCTATTCGATATGACAAACCGTAATGACACCCAAGTTTTTTTCGAGAGCCTTGATATGATTGGCTAATTTTAGTTTTGTGAAAGATCAGTTTAGCATTGTCATGTTTAACATGAACGGAGATCATTGTTTAACTTTATTTAAATTTTATTTGGGTAAAATGGTAATCCTGAGTTTGATGTTGGAGAAAATGCAACACCATTTTCAAGAAATTACTATGAAGAAGCGAGTCTTGAAAATAATTGAAGATATATCACGAAATTGCTAGCAAAATGTTTTCACGAAAATAATTGAAAAAAAAATATTTTAGCATTTTGTTTGGCTTTCCCTTTAAAGTATGAAAAACAAATAAAGAAAAGTCAAAATATTAGTTTTTTTATTTTTAGCTATCCCTTTAGGTACACCTACCTCCTCGAGTAGATTTAAGGTTGATAATTGCATCCGAGAGCTATAATATCTAGTTTTTTTTTCCATTTTTTTAATATAATTTTTTTTTTTAAAATGTTCTTTTGTTAAAAAATAGGAAAGAATTTTGAGCATTGACCAAAATATGAAAAATAAAATAAAACAATCTTAATATTTTATGTTGCCAAAAACACTTGTATATAAAAGAGACATTATATTATTCATCATTTTAGTAATATTGAAAGCAATATTTTTTTTTGGAAAGTAGTAAAAAAACTTGTAAAGAAAAATCTTTGAAAAATATTAAATTTTTTCCACAAACTTAATACAAATTTAAAGAACCAAAGAATTTGGAAAAATATTGCTTTTAAAAAAAACAAATAATATTTTTTCAAAAATAAATATTACTCTATTCCTGAATATCTTTAAATATCTTGAAAGAAAGTTTGACAAGATTAACTGAATTATAAAAAATAAACAAAATAAATCATAAAGTTTAATTCATAATTAAATCAATATTAAAGGATGAAATTGAAAGAAAAAAACTAATTAAAAAAATTAAGTCAACTAGGTTAACCCGCCAAACTAGGTTAACTCGTCAAACATAGAATCCATGTCATGAAAGTGTGATAACTAAATACAAAAAAATTAATATTAAAAAAATAAATTAAAAAAAAAGATTAATTGAAAAAAAAAAGCAAAGCAAAAAAAAATTATAACTAAAAGGCATCTACCTTTCACTGTGGATTGGCATAGTAAAAAGTTGATGCCTTTTAATATAGAATATAATTTAGTAATTTAGTTCAACCTCTTTATTTTTTTTCCCTTTCTTTATTTTTTAATTTTTGCCTTAACACCAAGCTTTTCATCAAGTCTAGTTTGACTAGAATTGTGTATATTTAGCCTTTTTTGGATTTCATGTGAGGCTTTTCAAGCCTGATTGTGTACAATTTTGGTAGCTTTGTCCAATTGAAACTGTGTTTATTTCAATCTTTTTTAAAAAAATTTTAGCCAGATGAAGATTACTTGAATGGAGAGTGTGTTTGAATAGAAAGTATGTCTAAATGAAGAGTGTTTTGAGTTTAAGCTAGGTCGTCTCATAGAGACCATTTTCATCCAAGGTGGTGAATGCTCTGAGTTCAAGTTAGATCATCCATAAACCCTAAATAGAGACCATATTCTACTCGAGGAGGTAGTTGTACTCAAAGGGATTATCCATGTTTGAATTAGGTAATTGTATTTGAAGGGGTGATTCATGTTTAATTTGGTTATTTGCACCCAAAAGAATTGTCCATACCCAAATGAAGTGTTTATACTTGAAGGAGTTGTTCATCTACTAATTGAAAATCACATGAAGACTTCTTGTTACTCAGAAATTGTTCTATGTTTATGAGTAAAGTTGTTATTTATGTCGTCGTTGAGACTGGAGTGGGTGAACTCATGTTTTTTTCTCGAGTGAAGATGGTATTCTACCTCTAGACTTCCATTGAGAGTTTTGACATTTTAGCGTAAATAAAAATTGTTTTGTACCAAGAAAAAGTTATTGTCTTTGTTGAAAGTGTGAAACCATATTATCATATAGATGTGGATATTTCTCATAGAGAACATCATAAAGAATAATTATTTCATGGAGATCGTGTTGTACCCAAGCAAAGGTATTCTCTTGCTTGGGTTGCAGATTCATATGCATAAATATCATGGTAAATCTTATAGATTTGTACTCGGGCAGAGGTGTTCTTTTTCCTAGGCTAGATAGTCATATGAAGAAAATGTTGTATGATAAGCATTTCATGGAGTTCATGTAACATCAGGGCAAAGATGTCTTCATATCTGGGCAAAATAGTTTCCTTGATACTTTGAATTTTTTTCTAAGTTTGTGTTCGCCAGTTTGCTTGAGCAAAATGGCCTTGGTGTCTTCGTGAAGAATGTAGTTGTCTAGGTAAAGTAGTCATTTATGCCTGGATGGAGGAAGTCTTATATTCAAGCATCGTGTACTTATGCAAGCTGTTTTTTACTTAATAGAAGGTGCTTCTATTAGAGCAAAGTAGCCTTTTAGTTCAAGGATAGAAAATCAAATGGAGACATGATAATTTATCATAAGGATTCTTTCTGACAATCTAAATGCACTGATAGTGCGAATGATGGAGCTAATGGTTGAGCCACTTGTTAAGAAAAAGGTAAGGTCATAAGTTATTGTTTGGTTAGAAATGTTTTTGCGAGCATTCTCACTTGTTGGCTAGTTATTGAAGATCTAGAGAAGTTGTTGACACACGTAGAGTAGACAGATTTGTTGCCCTTCCATATTCTAGAGTTTCTAGGTTGTCGGCCATGGAAAGAAGTGGAAAGAGATAATAAGATAAGAAATTAAGTTGTTTTTATTTAATTTTTTACACACGATACCATTGATGAGGTTCATAAAAAAACCTCACTAGATTTAGGTATTTTAAAGATTAATAACTGAGTTGAAAGGTTGAAGATGTATTACTGAACTTGATAATGTTGGAGATCATAAGCACCTATAAAATAAGTCCAATGAATATAATGAAGGATCCTTGATGCTAGGTTCTAATATGAGCATGCCTTAATATGGGTCTTATGGAGCAGGTTCTGGCATAAGCATGCCTTCACTCAATCATTGCAAAAAAAAAAAAAATGCTCAAGTTCATAATTTTAATAAATTTTCTTATAAGATTTTAGTGTCCATCTTATTATTTAATGAACATATCAATAAAATATTCATTGAGACACTTGAATAATTCACGCACACAGTATCATATCACTAAAATAATTCGCGAGGGAAGAGAAGAGGAGATACTTACCTGGTCTGCTACGCCAGAAGACGAAGACGAAGTTGAGGGTGATTGGTGCACTGGTTGGGCAACGCTTCTTTCTTCCCTTCTGCTTCTGTTTTCGTTTCTCTCCGGTCGTCCTTCTCTCTGGTTTCTCTCTGTCTTCTCTCTCTGTTTTCGTTCTTTCTTCGTCTCTGCATTTCTGTCTGTGTGTTTTTTTCGTTCTCTGTTTTTCCGTGTTTCTTGTGTTTGCTCGTTCTGTGTCTGTGTCTATTTTTGTTTGTCCTCTGTGTCTTTTCTGTTGCCTTGTGTTTTTCTCTGTTCGTCCTCTGTGCGTCTGTTCTCTCTCTGTATTTTTCTCCTTTTTGTCTTCCCCCCGTGTTTCTCTCTGTTCTTGCGTCTGTGTTTTTGTTGGTTTTTCTCTGTTCGTTCGTCCCTTTGTTTTTCCTTTTTTCTGTCTTTTGTTCTGTGTGTCCTGTGCTTCTTGTGGCCTCGTGTTCTCTTCGTCCCCCCTCCCTTTGTCGGCCTTTTTATAAAGCCAGAGAATGCCATGCGTTCGTGCCTCAAGATAATGAGGGGCGACCTTTGCAGGACCGTTGTTGCAGGTCTAATGGTAACGACATTTGGAGATGCATCGTGGGCAGCTGGTAGAGACGTGATCCATGATTTGGAACCGTTTTTTCTTCCTGCTGAATCGGTGAGATGATGAAGGTGTTGACAAACAGTGGTTTTCGAAACGGCGCCGTTTTTTGACTGAAATGGTTATTTTTAATTTGCCCCCCTGCATTTCTGACATTTAGCAATTGGACCCCTATTCCAGGAAAATCTCTCTTTTTTTATTAATTTTGCCCTTGGATTAATTGCAATTGAACTCCTTAATTTCGACGCCATTTACATAACAGTCCTTGGTTGCCAATTTAATCAATTCAGTCCTTAATTGGCTCTTCAACTTTTAATTCTTTCAAAATTACCCTTGGAAAAATCAATTAACCCCCTATGGTATCACCACCTATTCACTTTGGTCCTTGAACTTTAATTTCTTTAAATTTCAACCCAAATCAACCTCAAATTATGGTATTTCTTCAATTAAGCCCCTGATTTTATTAATTAAACTAATTCCAAGTTTAATTCAGTCTCGAAACTTATCAATTCATCCAATTTTTTTACCAAATTGACTTTCAAATTTATAATTTTATCCTTATTAATCTTCAAACTTTCAATTTGTGTTATCTTGACCCAATTCTCAAATTAAACTTTATTCATTCATTTTGTCATAACCCAATTTTTGATCTTTTTATTTTAATTATTATTATTATTTTATTTACTAAAAATGATTTAAAAAAATGATGAAAAACAAGTAAAAATGAAATAAATGAAGAATAAATTAAAATTTAGGTTAAGGACAACATGATTGGAAGTCTAAAGATTTAATTATACTCTTGACTAATTTAATTAATCAAATCAAGGGCTTAATTGAAAAATTGATAAGTTTTGAGACTTAATTGAACTTGGAATTAATTTAATTAATGAAATTATGGACTTAATTGAAAAAATACCAAAGTTTGGGGTTAATTGGGGGCAAAAGTGCAACAAATTAAAGTCCAAGGACTAGCTTGTAAAAGGTGCCGAAATGCAGGGGTTCAATTACAATTTACCCAGGGGTTTGATTACATGATTTCAGAACTTCAGTAACCAGATTGAAAATGGCTATTCCCATCACACAAACGGTTTGTTTTGAGAAATGATTCATCGCCTTTTTCATCAGCAACCATTTCCGGAGTAAAGGCTCAAAGTCGTTTCAATCGCAAGGATGCTTGGCATTCTTTGGCTATAAAGCCAGATATGAGAGAGCGCAAGAGGGGGAAACACGAAAAAAAGCCAGGGGGGAAGAATTGGAAAAAAAGAGAGAGCTGAACCGAGGGAGGGGAAAAAGAAAACAGAAGTCGAAACCCAGGGGAGAGCAAGAAATAAATCAAACAAAAAAAGAAGAACCACACAGAAAAATACCATTAACACCCAGCATCGCCATCGTCTTCATTCCTTCATCTCAAAGAAACGGGACAATAGGATAGATAGCCAGAGAAAGGAACCGCGGAACCAGAGAACAAAAGCAAAAAAAACCAAAAGTAGGAGGGAGTGAACTGGCAAGAGAGGGAGAGAAGCAAACGAGACAGAGGAACAAGCAAACACAGACAGAACAAAAAGAGAAGAACGAATTCGCAGAATAACAAGAATGAAGAAAGGCGAAGGAGAAAGGCGCTTAGCAGACCAGGTTAATAACCTTTTCTTCTTGCTTTATTTCATTTGATTAGCATTTGCATTGTCCAAATGAATTTTAATTTCCTTGCACAGTGTAGCAACATGCGTGCGTTAGCGCACGAGTGTTGCTCAGCCCAGCCAGGTCACTGGCTTGGGCTAGTGACCGGGCCGGGCCGGCTGGGTCAAGCCCAGCTCATGTGGGCTAAGCTTGGCCTAACCCAAAAAATAAAAAATAAAAAAAATATGCATACATATATTTAAATTTATTTTTATTAGTTTATTTAAAGAGCTAAAGTCAGCAACATTATTCATTTTTGTTTTGGGTTACGTAATACTTATCAACGCCAGAGTTGGAAGTATCCGTAGTCAAATACTCACTAGCGCCAGAGTCAGGAATATTATAAACAAATCATCATAGCATAAGCGAATAAATGTTTAGCAATTTAAGACAAAACCAGCAATGCAGTCTACCTCAGGCAGGATGTTTAAGGGGTGTTAATATCTTTCCTTTTACGTAACCAGTCCCGAACCATAGAATTTCTGTTGACCAGTTAGGGTTTCTAGTGAACATAATACTAGGTGGTGACTCCTTAAATAAGATCTTTTTCCTAAAAGAACAAGATGCCAGAAATTTGTTTTTTTTTCATAATTCAAGGAAAAGTTTTAAGGCCACCGCGATGTCGGGTGTGACATATTTTTTATTATTTTTTAAGAAATTCAAAAATTGAGTTATGACATAAGCACATATCAATTGTTTTTCTAACCATCCATTTCAGCCACATGGGTTTGCCCTCATATATTGAAATGTTTTTTCATCGTTCCAAGATAAATTTTATTTGCCTATACTTCTTCAACATCCCTACATAAATTCTAATACAATTACAAACAATATTATCTAAAAATTTCACTCCTTTCATTAAAGGAATGTTTCGGCCAACAAAGGATTTCATCTCTTTAAATTTATCTTCTTCTAATTTTTATCCATACATAGTTTTCCAACATTCCTATGTTGATTCTAGCACACTCCAAGCAAAAAAAACATCAAACAAATTCTATTTTTATATTTATGGACATTTCGATCACATATGGGTTCTCAACTTTTCAAATTCTTATTCGAAATTTTAAAACAAAACTCATTTAGCACACTTTTTAAAATCCATGTATTAGAATATAGTATTCCATTAACACAAACCAAATCTAGTTTCCTCACTACTTGGTTAAATCCTTTAGGTGCCATTTTTATGGTTTTCTTTTAAATTTTCTTCATAATTTAACTCAATCAAATCATGAATATGTTTCACAACACAATCTATAACGTTATTAACAACAAGTACACATTATATCACCATATCTTTCATAAACCCTAACACTCACACAATTCTAATTTCAATTAATTATTTAAACATGTATTTAATCAAGTTTTCTAAAATTTGCAAAAACTAGAAGTAGATTCAAAAAATAATAAGTCATTAACCATAGATTATATTTTCACACCTAATGATCACAATATAGACCTTGGAGTCTTGCACAATACATCCAAAACCTAGAATTCTCCGATGGCTAAATTAGACAAGAATGACTTTATACCAAATTGACCTGGAATCAAGATTTTCTAGAACTTTTCTGTTGAAGATGAAAACATTCTTCTCGGTGGCTTTGTTTCAAATCTCCACTGTTCATAAGCAATAACCAAATCTTTTGAACCTTTATTCAAAATATAATGGCAATCCAATGGTGGAAATAGAAGAAACACGGTGGTGAAGTTGGCTATTTTGAAGCAAGAAATCACAGCTTTGTACAATTTCATTTCATTGGCCGTAACTTCTATATGTAATCTGATATAGGAATACCCAACGGTCAAATTGTGGAGAAGGGTAAGTAAGATCAATCTGATGGTGGATAGTAGAGGGATAAACTTCACAACAGTGTTGTTCTGATTCCATTTCGCTCTAACTTCTCTCAAAACTCTTCCTCAAACTAAATTCAAGCTTTCCCTCAGTTCATCAAGCTCAGAATCATCTCCCCAATCCCCTCATTTTGTTAAGTTTTTGATCCCTCTATTCTTGACTTTCTTCCGTTTCACGGCAATTTGTTGAAACAATAGAGATGAGAAGAATTTGGATAAAATTACAACAATATCATTAATGAGTTTCTTTCTTGTATTTGTATCCAATCATTGTCACTTTCGAAATGCCTTCCCGATCTTTTATTGCCTTGATATTTTAACTGAAGATAATTAAAATATATCAAGAGATTTGTTGTAAAATTTCATCTTAATCCGACAGTTGGATTGATAGTTATTCTTGATATCGTAAAAATAGATAGTAGGTGATTTACACCAAAAATTCAAATTTGTGTACTCTTTTATTTACTTAAATCATCAAGGTTTTCAAACAAATTCATTAGGAACTCCTATCAATAATAATAATAATAATAATAACAATAATAATAATAATAATAATAAATTTTAAAAATTTTATTTTACTCGATTTGAGAATTTACGTGATTCGTCATTGGATTGACATTTCACACATGAATTTATTACTTTATCTCATCCAAAATCTAAGTTAATCTACTAGTGATGTCCATCCAAAATCACTACAATTTTCCTCCTAATATATCATTTTCAATTAAAATTATTGTATTTAATATTGATTTACCGATTTCTAGGATAAGGGTTTACAAGTATAGTAAGTTAATTTTTTCTGCATTTTACAATTCAATCCTCTATCTTTTAATTTGATATTTTTACCATAACTGCAAACCTAATCTCATCTAATCAAGTCATAAAATGATTCAATTAAAAGAAAAAAAATAAGTTTATGAATAGTGAAGTTGCTATTAGTTGTTTTAGTATAGCAGGTTAATTTTCTTTATATTTACAATTCAATCCTTTATCTTTTAATTTAGTATTTTTACTATAATTGTAAACCTCATTTTATTGAATTAGGTCATAAAAAGATTTAATTGAAAAAAAAAAATTTGAAAATATAATAAAAGTCAACAACTTCATTGTTCATATAAACAGTGAAGCTGTTATGAGTTATTTTGGTTGAGTAGATTGACTAATAACAACAATAAACAAAGAATTTATTTTTAATTAGTTTTAAATTTTCATCCTTATACTTTTTTATATTCCCAAACTAGGTTAATATTATTTTTTTTAATAGCATAAACAACTAAAATAATTTGCAACTAGCAAAGTTGGAAAAAAAAAAGTGAAAAAGTTCAATTTAAAAAGTTGTGTCACTCCTAGCAATGCAATTCAATCAATTACCCTACTTAAAATAGCATAATCCTAAAACAAATTATAAAAGTTGCATTATTATATCTAGTTTTGATATGATATATTAAAAATAAAAAAAATCTAAAAAAAATATTTTAATATATTTTTAAGTAAGTTATATTTTTAAAAAGTATTTTATATTATTTATAGGTGTGATTGTTGTTATTTTTTAAAGTATATTTTACTTGAAAATGTATTAAAATAATAATTTTTTATTATTTAAAAATCCTCACATTAAATAATAAAAAATTAATTTAAAAGAAGCTCAACTTTTTGATGCATGGACTGCATTGACCCTCGTTATCGTTGACTGATAAGCAACTGACACACTGTAATAGTTGTCAGGCGGAGACTACAGTGTACGAACGACGGGTCGAGCGTTATTTGTATTGAAGCGTCGTCGTCCATAGGATAATAAACAACAAAAATATTTTTTTGACGAAAAAAGAAAAGTAAAGAAAGCTGAGTTTTTGTCGCAGCCTCTCTGTCTCTTGTCCAACAAGAACGAAGCCTGCCAGATCGATCTAAATCCTTAACTACACAAAAAAACAAACACCTTACTCACATTATACACACAAATCCCAACACTCTCTCTGTCTGCCTGACATTTGCGCTAAACAATCTGATTCTGATACCGATAAGATGAAAAAGAAGACTTGATGAATGATGTGGAATGGAAATATTGCATTTTGAGGTGAGACACTGTTGTTGTTGTTGTTGTTGTGATTGTGGTGGTGAAGGGATTGTAAAGTTATGGCTGAAGCAGATAAAGGAATATCAACAGATAACATAAAGGGATTGGTGTTGGCCTTGTCTTCAAGTTTCTTTATAGGAGCCAGTTTTATTGTTAAGAAAAAAGGGTTGAAGAAAGCTGGTGCTTCTGGTCTGAGGGCAGGTAAAGTTTCGTCTTTTGTTGTTATTTTAGTTGGGTTTTTGTTTTTTTGGCCTTGAAATGGATTGCATTTTTGTGTGGTTTCACTGGTTATTTGTTCGCTTTGGTGGGTTTTTGTATAATTGTGATTTTGTGTTGGAATTGGCGCTAGTTTTCGGTTTGGTTTGGGTTGCTCCTTTTCAATATGGTCTTCGGTGGTATGGTTTTGGATTTTTCCAAACGGGGATTTTGTCTTGAGTGGACATTGTTTTATATGCTTCATTGCAGGTGTTATAAGCATTGTGATAGGAATTGATTGAATTCAGGTGGCTTGAGGGTTTTTTTTTCCGGGGGGTTTAAACTTCAAGGTGGGTTAAGTTTTTGTTATTTTTGTAGATAGGATTCTTGATGATGTTTGATGGAGGCTTGTTTATGTTTTGTTACGTATATTGCTAGAATCAATAGAATTTAATGGTGTTGTGGATGCACTATTAAAAACCATGACTAATCAGTTGATCATAGTTCACCACCTTGCTGCTAGCATCGGACCTGTGCTCACTAATTCTTTTCACTATTTGGGGTTTCTTTGCTGTCTCCAGCAACATTGCCTTTAGAACCTGTTTAGTTTGATTCCGTTGTAATTTATGTGGTCTACTTGGGGAGAGATGGACATTTGGAGGGGGGTTGTTCCAAGTAATCATCCATTTACTCCCTCGTATGATTTGAGAACTGCAAAGTTTCTGTTTTGAGTTCTTTTCAGGATTTTTTTCAGATTCTATACACTTCCGACTCTTGAATGCATCATATGTACTAAGTTGGTGAAGACATCTGGGTTTGTGCATTTTCGTAAACCTTTTGATCTGACTATTGCCAAAACCTAAGCTTATTTATTGGATAGTTGTAGGATGTTGGAGTCCACTCTTTCAAGAAGGCTGATGTGAAATGTGAGAGTATCTGGAAGGATAAAGTAGCTTTCCAAAGCTGTTGCTTTCTTTTGACAGATCAAGGACTTCTTTGGATTGCATGGATAGTTTCAATTTGTGGACTTCTTAGATTCTGAAGTAGTACTTTTGAGTTCTCTTTAAAGAATTATCTTGTTGATGCTAAATTGTTGGTCTGGTTCTTTTATGCTATGCACTTGTACAGAGTAATGCTATACAAACAAATATTTACAAATACCTAATATCAACGGATGGAAAAGTTTATTTTTCAAATTTGACAGATCATTTAGTGTTACCGCGACCATATAACACAACTTATCAATTTCCACACCACTTTGTATGAAGTCTTTGTAAGATTTATTTGTTTGTTTGTGGATCATTTTTCTTCCAAATAATTGTTTGGTGTCATATGAATGAAAAAAAGAGTTGCACAATTTTGTCTTTAGGCTTGCAGAATATCATTCAGCTCTCAATGCCTTGTCCATGAATGATTTGTACTCATTATGGTTCTTTAGGACTATGCATTCTATTAAGTGATGGTGTGATTTACAATGTATAAGAAGAATAGATAAAATTAAAAATTTAACTTTTATACAATTTACAATTTATGAAATTGTAATTTATTCAGATATCTTATCCCCCCCCTCTCTAACTATAGAAGTGGGAGCACAACTTGTGGAATGTGGAATTTATTGAGTTTAATACTCAACACATGCTTAAAATGCTAATATTTTTTTTATTATTATATTTTTTGCAGTTGTATTAATGGCTTGATTTATGTCTGATAATAAAATTTTATGCTTGTACCTTGTCTGAATTTGCAGACCTTTTTTTGTAGGTGCTGGGGGTTATGCTTACCTCTATGAACCTCTCTGGTGGATTGGCATGATAACAAGTAGGTGTCCTTATTTTCTAATGGCTGATAATTCGTAGAAATGATTACATTTGATATCATTGTCCATGCATTGTGTGGTACAAAATAAATAGTCTAATTTTTTTACTATTTAGATAAATGGTCCATATTTTTTCACAACAAAATAAATAGTCTGTATAAATTTAATATATTCTTCTGATTAGCTAATGATCTCCAAGTATGCCAGAAGTGCATAGTCTTTCACATATACCTCAAAGAATTATGTTAACTTTTTGTTTCATATATCTTGCACCTTTTCCAATTCTGTGGTTTGGATCTCTTTTTTTTTTAATGGTATTTGTTTTTTCTCTTTCGATGTAAGTTACTCTTGTTTGTTTAACATTATGAAGCGTGTTGGAAGTTTGAGTGCAGTTCACATTGTATGCATTCTAAGATGGATAATTGTCATTGTGGCAGTGATTGTTGGGGAAATCGCTAATTTTGCAGCCTATGCATTTGCACCAGCTATTCTAGTCACTCCTCTTGGCGCACTCAGTATCATTATCAGGCAAGAGAATATTCACTTGTGTCTTTCATATATTGGATTATTTTATAATGCTAACTTCCATTTTTGTCTTGCAGTGCTGTTCTTGCACATGTTATGTTACAGGAAAAGTTACACATTTTTGGGGTTCTCGGTTGTGTTCTTTGTGTCGTGGGTTCAACATCAATTGTTCTCCATGCACCTCAAGAACGTGAGATTGAGTCTGTGAAGGAAGTGTGGGACCTTGCAACAGAGCCAGGTATATATTTCTCTGAGGAATAAAAAAAAAGTAGTAAGATGACTTATAAATTCTTGATGCTGTATTCCCCCCCCCCACATTTGTCTCATAATGTTGTAATTCTTGCGTTGTGATATCTCCTGCAGCTTTTCTCTTGTATGCTGCTATTGTCATAACAGCAGTTATAGTAATTATCATCCGTGTTATACCCCACTATGGGCAGACTCATGTTATGGTCTATATTTCAGTTTGTTCGCTTATGGGCTCACTATCGGTATGTGTCAGTTGTTATCCTAGTCTGAATCTGACTTTTCATGAACTTTGATACATCTATCTATTCATTTATTCATTCATTTGTGTGCACATATGTACAAGTGTAATTCCACTATTGTTAAAATTATCTTTCCTGCATGCTGGTAACAGGTCATGAGTGTCAAAGCACTTGGAATTGCTTTGAAGCTGACGTTCTCAGGAATGAATCAGTTACTATACCCCCAAACGTGGACATTTACCTTGGTTGTCCTTGCCTGTGTAATCACTCAAATCAATTACTTAAACAAGGTAAGGCATTTCTTAGGAGCATCTCCCATGTAATTTAAGAGAATAAACACCTCTTACATTGAAATGTTGATTGTGTGAAAATTAATATAGAAACTCTCCTCTATTTTTATTTATTTTATTTCTTCTTCATGAATGTAGTTTTTATTAAGAGTCTATTGTTTGGTGCAAGACAAAGACCATGGGCTCATAACCATAGGTTGCAAGTTTGAATTCTGAGATTAGCCATTTTATGCAAAATTCTGAAGGAATACTTCATATTATCCCTCGTTTGACTTTCTTCATTGGGAAGATAACTGGGCAATGACTTGTAGTTATGGATGGCTTTTGGTAGATAATTTTTTTTTTTTGATCACTTTGAATTGCAGGCTCTTGATACATTCAACACAGTGGTTGTATCTCCCATATACTATGTGATGTTTACTACATTAACAATTTTGGCCAGTGTAATCATGTTTAAGGTAACCTTTTTCTTATCCAGAGGTACATATGTATGTGTTGATATATAGAAATATAAGTGTGTGGGTGTGCGTGCATGATAGATGGAATTTAGGAGAACTAATCCACTTTAAGTTATGATGACTGTAGAAACTGAACCATTTTTCAAATGATAATGAAAGATTACTACAAATAGGTTGCATTGATGCTTTCTAAATACAAACAAAACAATTCATTTTCTATCGATTTTGAGTTTATTTACGTGGATGGCTGCAGTATAGCTATACAATTTCTTATGTTGTCCTCTCTAGATAAGGAGGTTAAAAATTGTTGTTACATCAATTCGAGTTTTTTTTTTTCCCATTCCCTTTCTATTTGGAACTTTCCTTCTCTCTCTTATACAGTAAATAATAAACAGTTTTTATTTATAGAAAAGAGATGTAAAGGTGAAAGAAAACTAGATGGTTATTTCTGAAGATTTTAGTTCTTGTATGTAGTCCAGGGTCATTAATATTACTATAATAATTAAAGTATTAAACTTTTAATGGTTTTTATGGTATTTGTTGCACTGTATGCTGATTAAATTCATTTTTAAATTCAGGATTGGGATGGACAGAACGCATCTCAAATTGTTACAGAAATTTGCGGATTTGTGACAATCCTTTCTGGGACTTTTCTTCTTCATAAAACGAAGGACATGGTTGAAGGTGGGTTTCCAGTACTTTTCCTCAATTGTTTAATCATCTTCTCCAGTTTAAGATTGTAGCTCCACATAAACTCTACTTCATTTATAGGCTCATCACAATCTCTATCATTGCGCCTTCCTAAGCATGAAGAAGAAGATGGTGTCCTTGATCACGAAGGAATCCCTCTTCGACGACTAGACTCTCTGAGACCAAAATAGCTGTATTCCTTGGTTCATTATTTTACTGTCATTCAAGATCTTGCTTGCTGATTTGAGGCATAATGAGACTTTCAGCCACAGACCTGTATATTATCAGCGCACTTGGCTGGTGCGTTATATTCCTTGAGAAAACAATGGACAAGGATGGCAGGGCTTCTCTCTTGGATAAAAATGACATGATCTCTCTCAGCTGCTGCCATGTAGACATTTAGCTTCCCCCTTCCTCCTTTCCCATCCTGGGGGTTGTAATTTTGAGCACTTTGTTCTTCATATTGAACATTACCTTCAAGTTACAAGGAAATGCAGTTTACCTTGGATATTTTGTATACAACTATGATATCAGAGAAGAGATTGGACGAGATATTCTGGAACATGTTTAAGGTAAAACCACGATTTCTTTCCTTAATTTTGTAGTTGCAATGTACTGGTGTAACATTTTGAGAAGTCCTGCCAATTTTAATTCCCATCCATTTTGAGTATATTTCACACTTTAACCAAGTGAATTCTTGATATTTCGCGTCTTTTGTTTTTTTCAATACCACCTGATCTCTGCAATGACTGCTTTATTAACACTATTTCGCATGGGATTCATGCTAGATAGTGACCTTCGAGTTGACATGAAGCGCGGGTAATATACTAGTAGTAATTGAAGGTTAATCATAGTATACGTATACTTAGGATAGAGAGTGCTTGTATTAAAAAGTTACATATTTCACATAAATTATTGCCCATGCTGCCTTCGATTAGCTCATGATTTGTACCAAAAAAGGATTAGCTCATGATTCAACTGTCATTTGTTGTCATGCAACTACTGATGGAGAAGTAAACTTGCTCATCGTGGACTTTTAAGGCACTTAGTTGAGGTTTAAAATAGAAGAAGTGGTAGAATATACACTTTTGTTGTTTGCAGTGTTGTCTTTTTGTACAGCTTGCTGTGTCAAATGAACTATTTACATGGCAAAAGATAATATTTGGCTTGCTTGCTTAGTGGTGCTGTGATAGATTTCAAATGCAAATTTACCAAACATGCTATGTTGTCATGCCATCGCTTTCAAGGCTCTAGAGTCAGCACCACAAACGTGGAAAACCCAGCTCCAAAAAAGACAATCCCTCCTAACAATCCGGCGGTAGATGTGATGTCCTCAGCAATTTTTGGATGCTTCCATGATCTTTTCCCGGGACAGCATTTGAGAACCCATTAACAATATTATCAACATAAAATCAATGGATACTTGTAGCTCTTAAAAGATGTACAAGATCATTGAATAAACAAAGAAAATAATGTTCATCAGGCATGCATGAGCTGCTTGGTCAGGTTCCTGCCACCATAGCTGGGGCAGCAGAACTTTGATTTCTTCACACCAAATGCAAGGGGGGTACCATTATAAATGGTTTAGAGAAATAATATATAAATTTATGGTGAAGTTAACATTGTTCACTATAAACATTGATTGTCGGTTAGATCCAGACTCGATAAACAAAATTTGCACCTATGATATGTAGGGCATGTTCATAAATTTACGAGAAATATTTCCCCAGTAGATTACCACCCATTTTCTATTTTTCAACATCATCAATTAATTTTATATATATCTCAAAGGTATGGTCCACTTGAGGAGCCAAATCTACCATGAAACATAACGTTGAGTGGGACCCGAAAAGCTAGACTCTTCACCCAGAAACCAAAAGCAACGTTAACTTGTTGAAGCGGTTGAACTAATGTGTACAAAAATCCCACCCCTTACCAAACTTCCTACCCCAACTCCCACTCTCTAATACCATTTCCACATTCCACACCGTCTCTTATGGCTACCACTGAGGACTTCACCTTCCCCATCTTCACAGACCCTTTCTCATGCAGCATCGATTCCCCACCTCTATGGTGCTTGTCTCCCGCAGCCTCTCCTGATCATCCTTACCATGAAGAAACATCAAAAGAAAGCAGCACAGAGGGAGAGGAGAGTGATCAAGAAGAAGAATCCTATAAAGATTGTTTTCCTACCGAACCCATCAATCACTTAACTCCAAGGAAGAGCTTTTCAAGCGTAGAGGAGCTGGGCAAGCTGGTGAGAAGAAATGGTAATCGAAATGATAAGGAGGAGAAGATGGACATGTTATGGGAGGATTTCAATACTGAAGAGAGATTGCCTAGAAGTCACAGTAGTTCAAGATTGGATTCTGAAACGGTTAGCGTGGGCTGTGTTGAAGCTTTAAGAATGTCCAAACCTAATAACGGCGCCAACGCCATCTTTTCTCCAAGGAAACCAGGCTTGGTGGTGGTCATGAAAGTGTTGAAGAGGTTTTTCTTGCTTCACAATTCTCATAGGTCAGTTAATAAGCATCACAGCTCTTATAGGCAGTCAGTTAAGGGTCACGGATCACATAAGTCTGTAAAAACTGGTTCATGGTGATTGTGGAGGTCTTTGTTTGATTTATTCTTTTCATTTATACCACTTCTAATGGCGATGGCCGAAACCCATTTGAGGAGCAAGACATCTTAAATTCAACTTGTGTGGCTGTACAGAAAACATCATCAACTGCTTCTCTACTCCTCTTCCCTAGCTAGCTAATAGTATAGCTTACCATGGCAGGCTATGAAGGGTTGTTTAATATTTTGTCGTGTAAACCACGAAAATGTTAGAGTGAAAATATAGGGACCGGAAATGTGCTGCAGTTTCGTTCGTGTGGTTGTGCTTGACATAAAGTCGAGGCTTTGTTTGACAACGAACGATTGATGGTAGATTTTACGTTCTGTGACTAGTGGTGGTTTGCCACTTGAGATTATGAAAAGTGTTTAGTGCTAAAATGAGTGTTACTGAAAGCATATCCGAATTACGAAGAAAATCCACGTAATGAAAATGATAAACTAAACATAATTGAGTAATTAAAAATTACGAGTTTTTTTTTTTGGCCCTTTTGCATTGTTGGTTTCTAGGGCAAATAACTTTATCGAATAATTCTATATATTCTAATATTGTCAAACAATAAAATATTTGTCACCGAATTATACATCAATTAATATTTGAATATTTTTTCTATAACAAAAAAAATAACAATATATTGTTTTGTTTAACATAGTTATCAGGCTTGGTATGGTTTAGCTGATGACATGTAAATCTAGTAATAGAATTAATCTTTAACTGTTTTGATTGGATCAATTGGATCAACGTGAGTTAATTAATCTAATTGAGGCGGATTTTGATCCGGTTAAAGTCAATAAATTATTTAATAAAATAAATAAAATAATACTAGTTTGAGATAAATCCGAGTTGACTTGTTGATTTATGAATTTATTAAACAAATCTACAACTCGAGCTTTGAGCTGGGTTAAAACCCAAACCTGATTCGATAACTATGTTTATGAGTTATTTTTGATACATGACAATTTTGTTTTGGAATTGGCAATGCGAAATCAGTCGATCTTGGGTGACATGGAAGGTTATATGGTGCAAGTCCTAAAAGCCCTACAATTCTGGATATTTCATCACGACAGAACGCTTTGTAGCAATAGAAAGGTAGCTTGAATTGCAAGACACAGCATATAAATACTGACACCTCCGGCCTTAACCCCACCACAGAAGCGGTGGAAGTAGTGGAAGACCCGTGACTTCTTGACGGATTCGAAGCAGAGGGAGCTAGTCACTACTAATCTGCCTGCCTCATTAAGAAGCACTTTCTACTTTACTAATTAAATTAATCACTCACCCTTTGTTTTCTATCATTGGTATTAATTAGTTTAATTAATATTGTTTTTTTCTTAAAAAAACATGGTAGAACTTCGCTTTCTGATAATGGAATGAATCTAATAATAATAATAATAATAATAATAATAATAATAATAATAATAATAATAAAGGTACTGATAGTAGAATGATGGGAAACGTTATGTCAATTGAATTAAGATTAAAATTCTGAATTAATCTGCATATTAATGGAATTTAAAGTCTTTTTTTGAAATTCAAACAACAGACGTGCTCTTGTAAGAAAACATATATAAATACAGTATTTATTTTCAGTTTCACGTATGTAATGGTAACAACAACTCTTTGGCATTTATGGCACAATTGCATAATATAACGGTAACATGCTCCTCCTCTCACGATCCCAAGTTCAAGAAACTATCAATATATATATATTAGGTGCAAAATGCAAATATATATACATAATAATATAATATATATATATATAGAAACAAAACGTACGCAAACCCAGTACCAACCGTGCTTACAAAGTGTATATAATTCTTTGGAGGAGCCTTTTCAATTTATTTATTTTACATGATTGATTAAAACTGAATTTATCTTTTAGATATGATCAAAGACGGATCATCCATGAAAACATGCAAAAAAGAAGAAAAAAAAAAGCAAGAAAGAAGAAGAAGAAGAAGAAGAAGAAGACTTGACAAGACACAATCCCGCAAAATACATTGAAGGCAAAGTTACAGAAGAAAGACCAAGACAAGAAGGAGAATGGACAAGGGCAGTGCAACAACATGACTTGCTTAGAAACGAAGTGTATCCTTTTCTCTGGTTTTTTTTTTTTTTTTTGTCTTACTACTTTTGAGTACCAACAATATTATGTCTCCCTTTAAGTCAGAAACCTAACTCTTTGCAACTAATAAATTGTTTCTGGCAGCCAAGAAAAAAACAAAGCCTAACGTGAAAATTGGAGACGACGCTCACATTGCAATGCCAGCTCAGCTAATTATCGATGGATGTAACAACTCAACTCACTACATAGAACTCTACTAGGTCGATGAATGTTCAGGAGACAGAGACATTTTTAAAGAAACAATAATAATAATATAAGAATCTGTTAAATGAAAGAGATTGCACGCACTGTTAGAGAATCGAACTGTACAGCAAGCATATTTTGAAAAATTAATTTTTAGCCTTAATTCTTTTCAAGAAGTTCTAAAAGTACGTACGGTGATAATCCTATACTAATAAGTAACTGGAGCTTGTATCATACCTAATATTTTTAGGCTTGATAAAATATCAGGTCTATATGACATGGGTCTCACTCAATTTTAACACAATACCATTGAGCATAGCAATGAGCCGAGCCTAAGCAGACATAGGTCTGACGAGCTGTCAGACCCAACGTCCTTGAGTTAGCTGTGTGTCGAGCCAAAGCGAATATAGGTCTGGCGAGTTGTTAGACCCAAGATTTTTGGGTTCAGCTATGCTAAGCCCAAGCGGACATCAGCATTATCGGAAAAATCTCTAAGGTGAGACGGAAAAGAATTGATTGAATATTTCGGGTTGTAAATAGTTAATGGCACCAACCCGTAAGTTGGTACTAGCATTACTAAGGATTTGATTAGTCGGTTCTGGTAAGGGCGACCAATGACACTAATAGAAATTATTAGTATCGGCAGTAACCTTCCTAAATTTAGGATAAGGTAGTAAGATAAGCGTACTCGATGAATAATAATCGTAAAAAGGAAAACTATAAGTAGGTTACGGGATGATACCAGATGTAATAAAGAAAAAATTTAAATGTGGGTTTCCAGGACAACTATAATTGTGTACTATCTAGTAGTCAATTATATATATAGATACATGTATTTGTGACTCTCCCTCATCTCTGCTGTATTTTTACTTTTAATATAATTATTTTTATATTTTGATATTGCAGGTCCTTCACATTCATGCTAGGAGTAGTGTCATAAGTTTCTAATTCCTTTTGTATGAATTAAGAAATTCATGTTCTAATTCCTTTCGTATGAATTAGGAGATTAGTGTTTCTAGTTACTTTTGTATGAATTAGGAATTAAATAAATGCCAATATATTTTGCCCTAAGTAATTATATGATTCGAATTGTATTAGTATTTCTTTATATTAATCATCGAGATTCAAGATTCTTACTATTTTATGCTTGTAATATTAATGTTATCTATCCATGTTTGACTACCATTTTGTATATGTTTGTAAATGAGAAGGAAAAAAATGAATATGTGAGCTATCATGCCTATGACTAGTAATGA
Source organism: Populus deltoides (assembly GCA_015852605.2). Lineage (NCBI taxonomy): Eukaryota > Viridiplantae > Streptophyta > Magnoliopsida > Malpighiales > Salicaceae > Populus > Populus deltoides. The sequence goes on along the minus strand of CM027582.2, from coordinate 13,736,278 downwards.
TTGTGATTACGATGTAATATAAATATGTTATGATTGTGGAAAGAGCATAAAATGTGTGCATGATAAATTGTCAATAACTTGGGATCTTCTCGGTATAAGGGAGATTCTGCAAAATTTTTGATAAACCTTAAATAAGTCGTTGAAAAAAAAAATTACCCATAAATTTTGGTAGTATAATTGATTTGTTTGATCCTGAAATTAATGAGAATGTTACAAAGAACCTTTTTCAAAATATTCCGGCTAGATTTGGAAAATCCAACAAGATCTGATTAGAACAATAGCCAAAAAGTTTTATTTTAAAAAACAACAATGAAAGAAAAACTATTTTTTTGGGAAAAATAAATTTGCAAACAAATTTAATTTAAAATTAACACCAATAGCAATCAAAACATGCAATCAATAACATGAACTGTCTAACAAAGGCTCTGCTACTATTGTTGAGTTTCCTGAAACACATACACTTAGCGAAAATAATACATTTAAATTTTTTAGGAGTTTCAAAGATCCTATTACACAAATATAGAGTTGTTTAGGGTTTATACAAAAATTGTCTAAAGATTACATGTTGTTTTAGGCTTTGAATATTTACTTCAAGATTAGAATGTTGCAAACCACAAGTTGTCCAAATATCCGATTCTTTAACTGTAATCCACACAAGCCACTAGTGAGAAATTTCTTAAACCCTTCAGGAGAGAAGGACTGCTATACCTTAAAGTGCGAGTTCTTTTCCTTTGTGTGTTTAAGTGTTTTTGTATTGTACTTTACTTACCTTCTCATAGGAATATAAAAGACATAACATTCTATTTATAGAAAAATCTAAAAACCCTATAAATAAAAAAATATCAGTTTTCCCTTTAAATAATAGCACATATATTATTTTAAACTAATTTTAGAAATGTATTCAATCAAGTTCTTACTTTATTATTTCTAGGTCTAGAATTGTAACTATTTTAATTATATTCTAGTTCTCAATTTTAAAAATTTATTTACAATCATTTCACACTTAATTAATCATTCAATTTTAATTTCTAACCAAAGGTTCTTATGTATGTGACCCATTAGGTTCCCTAATAAGTTGATCTAAATATAAATCATAGTTCTAAATAAAATAAGATTAAATAAATTAAATAATTTAATTTATTATCAATTTAATAATTATTTAATTTATTTTTGAAGACCATGTACAATATCTAGCAATTTGTTATGATCCCTAAAATATTAAGAAAGTCATAAGTGATTTAACTTAACATTTAGGGTGACCGGTTTTTCAGTGTAATTATTATCTCTTCATCAAGAATGTTTTGATTTAGATATTATAGTATGAAGTATATTTGCTTTGTCAAATCATATTAGTTCTCAACATTAAAGTTACTGATTATTTGATTAAGATTTTGAAACTCTTTTCAAAATTCATTCCACCTTGACCAATGATTTTATAGTCAATAATATTTAAGAACAAATGAAACATTTTCTCTAATTCATCTAGAGTGATGAATCCTCTTTTGATTACTGAAATACCTTCATGTAGTTTATACTATATCTAATATTTGCCCGTTTATGACCTTTGATTAGGATAACGTGTGGTCAAGATCAAAGTATAATATTCCTTGTATAATATAATTTAGTGATCCCAAATCTAAAAATTACTTACACAACTATCACATGAGCATTTTCATAGATATAAGTGATCTCTTTATATATAATTCTTTTGCTGGTCAGTTTAGTGTGCATGTCATCTGATAATCACCTGCATATTAGTTCCAGGTATCCATCACACCTTGGTTTATGAGAATAATTGTTTCCTTTCATAAAAGAAGAAACATAATATGCATCGCTCTCACAGCTCTAATTAATGTTCAATCTTAATAGAATATTGACAAGGAACATTTAAAAACAATGCTTTGATGCATTAGAAATCTTATAATTATAATAACTCTATAATATCTCGTGCAAAACATTATTGTTTCATAGACTTTATTTTTACTTTAGATTTATTAATTAAATATTAAATTTATTAATCAAATATAATTGAATATTAAATATAAAAAAATCTTTATTAATAATAAATATACTTTACATAAAAAAATATCAATGTTACTTTTAACCAATCAATTGATAATAAGACATATTTACTGAAAACACAATTCTTCAATTTTTACAATTAATGAAGCATCAAACCTTTCTTGTTCATTAGTTTATGTCTTTTTTTAAATAAAACAATTCATTTACTCAATTGTAGTTATTCAGCAACAAGCCGTCAAGTTAACATGAAAATGTTTGTCCTCAAAGGACGTAGCATAATGACAAAAGACTTGAGATCTGCACAGCAGGTCTCGAATTCAAGTCAGAACGTGTATTTTTTATAAAAATTTGGGACTCGAGGTTTTACTCACTCACCTAAACCTATAAAATATGCTTTTCAAAAAATAAGGTTTTCTTAAATAAAAAAATAAAAATAATATCGATATCATCAAGTCATATGCTAAATTGGTAATAATCTCAACGAGTTGATATCATAATTAATGAGATTCAATCTTTTTCTTAATATTTTGAATCCAAATCTTGAAATTAATATAAAAAAATCATTAAATTCCTTTAAATATTTTAAATTAATAGAAAGTGTATCTTTGAGAACAGTAAATAAAAAAATAATATCAATTATCATATAAACGTGTTTAAAAATACATTAGCATCGAAACTAAGAAACATCATCAACATGCTGCACCATACATCCACATTCATGTTGACATCACATGTAACATGGCAAAAACTAGGATAAAGAATTTTGGTTTTGGAAAGAATATTAAGCTATTTGGTGTTTGACATTGTTTAATTTTTAAAAAAATTAAAAAAATGAAGCTAGCATTAATTTTTAAATTTTTTTTATTGTTTTAATATATTGAATCTATAAATTTTTTTATTTATTAACAAATAATTTTTTTTTAATTTGTTAAAAATAACCTCTAAAACACTGCTAAATAAATATTTATTTGGCTCAGTACCGAAAAAAGAAAAACTTTTTATTGTTCGAAAAGGAAAATATTTGGAAATAAAATAAAGGGAATCTGAAAATTCTAAACCTAACAAAAAAAAAGAAAGGAAAACATGATTCTAAGCAGAAGATTCAAAGGGAACGCGTTTGACAGACAAAAATCTTAAAATCCCACTTGCAGTCTTGCTGACATTTAGGACAAAACCAAAAGGTATCCAATTCTCTCTCATACTCTCAAACTCCTAGGGTTTTGCTTTCTTCCCCAGTTATCACGCTCACAAAGTTTCAAACTTTACCCCTCTCTTTTCCATTCCAGGTAAGCCCATCACTGCCTTTCTCTCACTAAATGTATATGTTTGTTATTTTTTGTGTCAAAGTGCTTTCTTTTTTTATTAGATTTTAATTTGGGACTGTTTCTCTATACGCAGACATTCATGGGTGTGATTGATATCTACAACACTGCCTCTTCTCTTTGCTTGATCAAGTCCAATAACAATTTTCACCAAGCTTTGGTGCCTCAAAGACCCACTTGCTCATTTCAAAGAAACGGCAATCACAGAAGAGTTGTTGCCATGACTTCTACTGTGCCTGTAGAACATGTCAATGAGGGTCAACAGAATGTGACTGGTGACTCGTTTATTCGTTTCCATTTGAGGAAATTGTCCCCTTATCAATCCATTTTGCCTTTTGAGGTAAGTTGGACTAACCCTTTTGTGATTGTTTTTATTGATTTAATTTGTCATTTTGTTCTCAACAACATTAGTGAAGATTTTGCTATATATGTATATAATTCTTCAGTTGACTGAGGCTATGTTATTTGGGTGTGTGATCAATGTTGTAAAGTGATAGAAATCTCTTCAATGAGAGAAGTAACAGATACATAGTTGTTGCTAATATGGATTCCTCAATCATTCTTAATATTGCTCAACTGGATTGAAAGTTACTTCACTCATCCAAGAATATTTTTAATAAAAAAAAATCCTTCTCATTTTAATTATAACAACAATTATGAGTTATATGTAAACCCCAGAGCATATATTCTTATCCACATATCCAATCAGATATTTTATTCATATATGATTTATAATTTCAGCTTGTCTCTACCAAATCCGTTGTGTGCATTGTGTTTGATTGGTTCTTCTGACATTTAAGTTTCTGTGTGATCTGGTAAAAGATTGGTTCTAATCTCTGGTAGCATAATTAATTAAGTTTAGTCCTTGTCGGTTCCAATTCTCTGTTTCTTCTGATTAGGTGGTTGTATGTGCAATAACTTTGATTAGTTCTTGTGAAAATGTTAAAGCATTTGAAATGGTAAAGCTTTTTGCAAAACACACAAGTTAAATGAGTTATGAGTTACTTCCATATGATGGTTAGGAAAGCAAATTATTTTATAACACGCTTAGATGTACATTTATACAAACTCATGGTTTAATTTCCATTTTATCTGATTTTCTCCCCTACTACAGATTTTGTCAGCGCAACTAGGAAGGAAACCTGAGGATATTGTTAAATTAGATGCAAATGAAAATCCTTATGGTCCACCTCCAGAGGCAAGTTGTTAAACTATTATACATTATTTAAATCCAGTAAAATATGAAACCTTAGGTATTTTTGAAGATTCTGTGGAGCTTTTATTTTGTTTAGATTAGATAAACATTAAAGATCAGTCTGTTACAACAGCAGGCATGATTTCCTTTTTTGCCTGAGTACAATTTCAGATTGTTTGTAGGTACTTGAAGCTCTAGGAACTTTGAAATTCCCATATATATACCCTGATCCTGAAAGCCGTAGATTGCGTGAGGCACTTGCTATAGATTCTGGCCTTGAATCTGATCACATTCTAGTGGGATGTGGTGCTGATGAGCTTATTGATCTAATTATGCGGTAAATTTGGAAGCCCTATACTATAGAGTATACTCTCGCTTTAACAGCCAGTAGTTCCATTTTTTTCCCATTGTCAATTCCTCATTTGGCAGATGCACACTGGATCCTGGTGACAAGATTGTAGACTGTCCTCCAACATTTACAATGTATGAATTTGATGCTGCAGTTAATGGTGCACTTGTAACTAAGGGTAAAGAAGGCTTATCTTTATCTAGTTCTTACTGTTATTTTTGTCATTCTTTTCTTTGAACAATATTTGATCATTTTGAAATTCATTCCCTGGGTTTATCAATGATATCAAGTCCCTTAGAATTTGCATTTATGCATTTCAGTAATTGAGTTCCTTGTGTGTGTGTGTGTGTGTGTGTGTGTGTGTATATATTTGCTCATTAAATTTCATCTTACTTTTCAGTTTTGAGGAAACCAGACTTTAGCTTGAATGTAGATCTCATTGTTGATGCTGTTAGAAAGGAGAAACCCAAATGCATATTCTTAACATCACCAAACAATCCAGATGGGAGGTAATTTCTAAATGTTTCTTTTTACCATGCATCATTATGTTGCAATTTAACATGATCTGATTTTCCCAGCTTGTATCTGGAAACTGGCCTGATGATTGGCATTGCATTTTTGTAATCAAGTAATCATCTCCTCAATGGTCCATATATTGTGAAATTTGGTGTTAATGAATTTTAGCTTTTCAAAAGTAGGGTTATAGTAAAGGTTTCAACTCTTTAAGTTTTGGCTATTGAAGAAGTTCCCAGAGCCTGTGCAGTGCAGATGACTAACGTGATTTTTTGAAATTTCAGTGTGAGAGAAACTTTTTCTGAAACTTTTTCTGTCTAAAAGAAGTAAACACATACAAAAATATTTAGTCTGTTGTGAGTCATTTGACATGGATGCTAACTTAAGTGTTGGGGCTGCCTGGTATAGCTTTGAAGTTTGAGAAAAAGTCTAAACAATCACGATTTCTCTACTGGATTGTGATGTATGCCTTTACTTTTCTTGTAGACATGTCCAATTTCATTTGTACATGCAGTCTTTCAGTTTTTATTTTATTTTATTTTTTACTTTTCCTATTTGGTTAGGCTGTGCAATGTATCTATGAATTTTTCAAACCTAGAATTCTGAAACTGTACTCCTTTGTGTTTTGAAATTCTAGATTCGTTTGTTGCTTATCTGTAAGCTATTAATTGCATTACAGCATAATAAATGATGAAGATCTTCTGAAAATCCTTGAGCTTCCGATTTTGGTGGTGCTGGATGAAGCATACATTGAATTTTCAGGACTGGAATCTAGGATGAAGTGGGTGAAGAAGCATGATAATTTAATTGTTCTGCGGACATTTAGCAAAAGAGCAGGTTTGTTCGTGGGAAAGTCAATTATGTGTAGAAACTTGAAGTTTAGTGTAGATAACACTTGCAATGCTATTGATTATTGAATCCATGGATGGAAATTTTTTTCAAGATGATTTGCTTTTTCAATTCACAAACAATAATTCTTAATGATTGTAGTAGTTGCAGTATGCCATAAGGTTTAGAGAATGTGGGGTATAATGAAAGGAGATGCCCTCTTTTGTCTTACTTTGCGATGCAAATATCTAAAAGCAAAAAAAACTTTTATTATGTTATTTTTTTAATTCATGTAACAACCTGTCACCTTGGTTTCATAGTTGCTATGCTAAGAACAGGAGCATCTTTACTTTATTCATTTTCAAATCAGGAAACCTGACTATCACGATTGAATAATAATTCATTGTCAGCAAGGTTGTTTGCCATGGTACATGGGATCCCAATCCCATGCATTGTATTTGTTCATTTGGGACTTTGCGCATGCTCCATAGCTTGCATGATAGAATTTTCAGGCAAGAGTTGAATTTTCTGCCACTTTTCAGTAAAAGGATCTTAAATACCTGTAATATAAATGTTTAATTTTGCTTCACCTAATAAATACACACTCTTACATTTTTCACTTGGATGATGTTTTGAGCTTAATGACACACTAGATGTAATGCACTCAAGGTCTAGGAGAACAGATCCTCTCTTGAAAAGGAGGGTACTTCAACAATAATAGTCATCTGTTCCATACCACAATGAAATAGAAGGTGTCATGCATTACATGCTTCATGTCAGTGAATAATGCAATATGATGTGAAGCCTGGAAGAAAGGAAATTTTCTGCAAAACAAAGTGAAAATTGAATGTTATTCTGGTTTTGTGGAAATACATTAGAGGAATTACCTTCAGCATAATTATAAGCTTCTTTGTGTGTATGCATGTGTTTTGGGTTTACAAGGACACCAAATCAGAGCCAAGGAGGGGTTAGGGTTGAAACATGCCAATTGAGCTATGGCTCATTGGCACAATGTGTAATATGTAATAACATCATACTTGGCTTTAGACTGTGTGCTTTCCCATACTATTTTGCTTTTGGTCAGAAATGTGAGTTTGTTTTATCCAAAAAAGTTTCTTTTCCTTTGCAAAAAAGTCTGTCTTTCCATAAGTTTTTGTGTTCTGTCACTTTTTTATTCTTTTGGGTTGGTTCTTTGGGATTGGTTGATGGATGGGTGAAGTTTAAAAACATCAGAAGCTCACCTTGTAAATGAATGCCATTGCAGGCTTAGCAGGACTCCGTGTTGGATATGGAGCATTTCCCTTGAGCATCATTGAGTATCTTTGGAGAGCTAAGCAGCCTTATAATGTTTCTGTTGCTGCTGAAGTTGCTGCATGTGCAGCATTGCAGAACCCTGCATACCTTGAGGTTGAATTTTCTTTACATTTTTTTGCTTTATGTGATGCTTACTAATAGAATGCTTTGAATAAGTACACATAAAGTTTACGTTTGCTTTTTTGTGCATGAGCGCAATATAAAACACTAGTGCGCCAATCTCTACAGAATTATTTGTGCTTGAGTGCAATATGTAACACTAGTGCCAATCTCTACAGGATGTCAAAAATGCTTTGGTAGAAGAGAGGGAAAGACTTTTTAAGTTTCTGCAGGAAGTGCCATTTCTCACACCATTTCCAAGTCATTCTAATTTCATTCTTTGTGAGGTTAAATCTGGAATGGATGCTAAGAAGCTCAAGGTATGTGTGGGTACTGTGTAGCAATTACTCACATTGCGAATATGCAATCAATATTCATTGTATAATGTTTAGCTTTGACTTTTTGGGTGCCTTTTTTCTTAATGTTTTTCAACGAAGTTTGTCTGATTTGAATTAATCAGCAATGCCAAGGGTAGTGATGAGCTTTCAAATTTAGGTTGCTGATTAGGACACGGACATCTTATACAATTGAGTATCTTGTGTGGACAATGGACATGCATGGGTTGATTTAGTTGTTTTATTGGTTTCACCTAAATGAAAGTGTGGAGTATAGATATTGATAATTTATATATTATATCATATTTCAATTATAGCAGTTCATAGCTTGACCTTTAGAAACATTTCTGGAACTATATTTACGCTTTCGTTTAGGGTTTTTCCTTAAAGTAGGGAATTCGTTTAAGAGATAGTCTGAAGTAGGGAAGTGCATCAAGTGAGGAAATAGATTGTCTCAGGTAGGGAAGTGCATCAAGCGAGGATGCCCTTCTAGTAGAGGATCATCCCAAGTAGGGAGTTGCGTCAATTGTGGAATTCCTTTGTGTGATTTGAGGGTAAGTGTCCTTTATGCGGTTGGCACAAAGAAACCTCAACTTCAAGTCACATAAAAGAATCCCACACTTGACTTAATTTCCTACTTGTGTTCATTCCCTACTTAGAAGGATTTCCCCATTAGAAGGAAAATCCCTCTACATATTGTAACTGTAATTTAGGCCTCTTGTCAGATTTTGCTCCTGTAACATTAAAATTTAAGCCTCAATAGTCTTAATATTTGTGTTTGGGTTAATGTTGCAAGTATTGTCATGAGTCAATTGTTTGATTTTGTCTATCAATATGCTAAACGCCGCCCTCCTGTGTGTGTTGTGAACATTTTATGCTGACACGTTACGTGTATTGCAGGACGATCTTGCTAGTATGGGAGTGATGGTCCGTCACTACAATAAGAAAGAACTGAAGGGTTTCATTCGAGTATCTGTTGGAAAGCCTGAACAAACAGATATATTGATGCAGTGTCTTAAGCGCCTTTCTTGATTTAGTTCCCGTGTATTTGTTAAAAGGACCTGTTCGGAAGCCTGATCAAATAGAGTATCTGACATGGTATTTCTCTGGCCCCTTGTTTTTGAGTAATTTTGTAACAAACTGGAATTGCAATTTCATGGCCAGTGAATATTCTGGAATTCCAAAAGCTTATGGATTTCCCACGTTGTAAAAAGCTGGTGACTGTTTTATTGCCTTTTCTTTTCCCCCATTAAGAGGTGTTTTGACAGCTGGTAACTTGAATTTGAGTCCCGAGACGTTGTTTGTGTATGACTACATGGTAGAGTTATGTTGATCATTGACGTTTGACAGGAAGCAAGGCATCGTCGCATTAGTTGATGGTAACTGGACGTCTTTGCTAGCCCTTTCAGAAGTGTTTGTGTGTAAAGAAGTATTTCGGGACTACACTTAGATTTGTGGGCAATAGGAGAGTGCCACGTGTTCAATGTGTATAAACGACTTCAATTCAAACTCAACCTAATATAGGGATCAATTCTGCCTCGGAACCAAAGGTTGAAGGACCACCAGATTCTGTTTCTTAGAATCACTAGGTTTTATGTGCCAAAATTGCAAAATTCCCAGAGGACAATCTGCCAGTGAACCGATGTTGATGCCCAGAACTTGATTCGAGAATGATGTAATAATATTGGCAAGTGAAAAGCTTATTTGAGAATGAGCATGAGGGCAAACAAAAAACATCACTTTAACTTGCATGTATCGAAGGTTCGAGACCTTTTGTATGCCAAAAGTGGAAACGGAACATGTATTGCCTTAACGTGAATAACTTGAGCTATAGGCATATTCTTTTCCACTTGAGGGAGGAAAGGTAGCTTATCGTATATATTACAAAGCTAAAAAAATCCCACCAAAAGCTAAAAAAATCCCACCAGAAGGGCTCAATTTTATTCTACTTACCAGCTCAAGGTGACGAGGCAGTGATGGAGAACGGGAAAAAAATATTATAAAATCTTAGGCAAATATATAGAAATCTGTTTTTAATATAATTCCTTTTTCCTTTTTTTAGCTAATGTAGATGCCGTTTATATGTAAAATTTCTTCTGCTCTTTCCTTCAAGTGAAAAAGGTTTCTATGTTATTTGATTAGTGAATAAAGTAGGTCTCTATGTTATTCCTACTTGACATTCTATTAAATCAGTTTTTTAAAAAAATAATATAAATCATATTCTAAAACGTCACTTAAAAGTTTAAATTATTGGGTTGAGATAGTTCTTTGACATGGTATCAGAGTTTTGTTGACCAAGAAGTTACGAGTTCAAATTTCATCATTCCCATTTATTTGATAAAAATTAAATACAAGATAAAGTGAGTCTGTGCAAGTTTCAAACCTAAAAAGCTTTCACTTGAGAGGGTGTGTTAAAGAATAATATAAATCATATTCTAAAACCTCATCTAAAAGTTTAAACTATTAGGTTGAGATGGTTCTTTGACAAGTTTTTTTTTGAAAAACACAATTCTGAACTGTATTTTAATACTAAAAAAATAATATAAATCATATCCTTTTCTCCACTCGATGTTTTGATGCTTCCGCCTCTGAATCTTCCTCTGGAAGTGAACAAGGCTTGTATAAAGACCACCTTGAAACGGTTCTGTTTCACAAACTTTTGCCTTACATGATGAAAAGGGTACTGTATCTTACATGTTTTTCTCCTTTTTTTCTAAGAGAAAAACCATCTTCTATCCACATTGATGAAGCAATGAACTCCTTTTCCTCTCTTCTTCAAGATATCAAGAACCTAGAATCCTCATTAACCAAAAACTCCTTATCCCTTCGATGGTGTTTAGAAGCCACAAATCTCCTCAGGAAGATGCACTTTCAGTTTCTTGATATATTTCAGGAGTCTGAGGAACCCATGTTCTGGGATGGGGGGAACTATATGGATGAGTGCATGGAAGATTCTTTACATATCCTGGATTTTTGTAACGTTCTGCGATCAGCCATTTCTACAATGGACAGGTACCGTTTAATAGTTGATGTTGCTGTTAAAAGATTTTCTGATGAAGGGTATTCAGGTTCTGCCATGAATATGACTGAAATTGAGAAATTAGAAAGAGAATGGCTGAAGCTATATGGTATTGAGAACTGGAAAAATGTGAATCTATACAAGACAGGAAGACCGAAGACAAAGACCAAGGATAATAGATTATGTGCAGCATATGTTGTAAGAAGAACCATGAATACTGTCTGTTTGCTCTTGTTTTGTGCAATATTCTATCCAGTTTCAATAGAACTGGATGAGGAGGTTTATACAGATTTTCCTCAACTGAAGCTATTCTCATCTTCACTGAGGAAGCTTGTTTGTTGCTTCTTCGAGGAGCGACAAGGTGTCAAGGATAACTCAAGGCCAGTTTTAGTCGAGACTAAAATGGTAGGGAGTGCAGTTGAGGAATTTAAAGTTCAGATTCTGAATGGTGGCGTGCCTCTGAATAAAGAGAAGTTGAAAAAAACCATTGATTCACTGCAGAATAGTTCCCTGGCTCTGAAGGAAGGCCTCGGAGTCTTTGATTCTGTTGTTAATGAGCTGTTTCAAGAGGCAGTGAAAGGAAGGAATATGATTCTAGGTTTGGTTGCTTCAAGCTAGAAGAATTCTGACAATAATTTTTTTGTACATATTTTTATTTAGAATATTTATTCAAATTATATTAAAGTATAAAGAAAATAATCTTGTGCCTGAGGTTTTTGGTCGAGAATTCGCTGATTTAAGAAATGAATATCTGAGAGTGTAGTAATAATTATTTTAAAAAATATTTTTCACTAAAAAATATATTAAAATAATATATATATTTTTTATTTTTAAAAATTATTTTTTACATCAACATATTAAAACAATCATGAAATAAAAAAAATTAATTTTAAGAGATTTAAATTTTCATGAAATAGTTTAGAGCGCAATTCCAAATGGCGTCAAAGCCTTTTCTTATGTCTAAAGGAAACGACTATCATAATAACGATTATTTTTTTTTAGCACGCTCAAAGAAATAACCACATTTTTTTTGGCACTTTTAAAGGGATGACCATCCTACCTAGGGCACGTCCAACGCTCAAAGTCTCTTGTAACCAATAAAAAAACAAGAAAGTGATGACAATGGAGAATCCAAGCAGTATGCATAATTCACATCTTGGGTGAGAGGAATGTAAAATAAGTAAATCTGAGTTTTCAAACTGCAATTTCTATAAAAGAACAGTGTATATCGTACAAGCCTCCTTATACATCAAAAATTTGTTACAAACAATAACCAGTTTTGATACCCAATAATGCAGGGAAAATCAAATGATTTTTCTAAATCAATGAAGGATAAAGTGTAGCTCTAGCGAATTTAATAGTACAAAAGGCACTGGGTGCATTGCTGGCCTAGAAATGAAGCAATAAATGGAGAATTGAATCGCTACAATGAAGACAAACTAGATCACAAATTTCTTTTCCACAGAGATGTATTCAATTTAAGTCAGAGAGACTGCAGTAGTATTACCTCACCCCAAAAATCTCGCCAATAAAACATTTCTTCTGCTTTGTGCTTTCCTCACATCTTAATTGTCAAATATTCAGAACAACATGATAGGCAACCATTTTACGGCAATATATTGGGGGGCATTAGGACACATACCACCATCAGGCTCCCAATCTGAGTGTAGCAAAAATTAATGTACAGACATGGTCATCTGGCGAAAGATAAATTCGGCGTGTTTCATTCTGTTGCTTCTTGATGAAGAGTACTTCGCTTCTCATCTGACCTGTGACGAAATAACTTCGCTATGGCCCTCCTCTCGCAATCCTGCAATATAGAAAAAATCATGATAAAAAAAGTAGTTTCTAGATTTCTTAGAATTGTAAATCATGGGGAGAAAATTAGCTTATGACTACTTGTTTTATTGGGAAAATATTTGCTGCTATTTAAGGATTTTATTCACTTTAGCAGAGATAAATCTGAGAAAAAAGATACACTTCTTCACCTTGAACATGTTAAGATAAAATGGTTTGCCAGGATTCATTCTTCTCAATTTCTGGTATGTAAAAGCGAAACTCAGCTGATCACGAGGAGTGAAGCGATCGACCTCATTGAACCAGAGACAGGAAAATAGGTTTGACATTGGAGTGTGCGCTCTCACAATTAAAGACCCTTCAGGTACATCTATAGGCAGTACAAAACATCTTGTCAAAAATAAAAACAGTAAATAAAGATCAGGAGTGAATTCAACCTGAAAACTATGAGACAAAGAATATTACTGCTGGGAAGAAGCTTGTTTGGATCAGAGACATTGAATCTTTTCAGCCCATCGGCCTGGTAAAAAGCAAATTGCTGGTCTATGACAGTGTGATTATACTTGTTCAGTTTCTTATTTTGAACAACCTCTTCCCATACACAATGGCGATCATAGTGATTAGAAATGGCATATTCATGACCTTTTCTCCACAAAAAGTACTCAAGAACTAGAAGAGGATCAACTTGAAGACGTAATTTGCTATCCAACCAGATTGAATACCTGGAAAACGTTAATATGCAGAATATAAGACACAATTATTAGTTCACTTGGTACTTTCAATGTCACAACTGTTTAAGCAGTGGTCACCAGAATGATGAACCAAAATCTATGAGGATCCTGGACAGTTGTTTGGTGTGAACCATTCCATGTGCAAAAAATACCATAACATGCAACTGAAATAGTGTACTCAATAGTATATAAATACCAATTTAGATCTTTCAAACATGATGATTTGAATGTCATAAATGAGAATTCCAGAAGGACTATACTGCTGCTGCTGGTACCAGTGTTGGAACCATGGTTGCTAGAGGTCCCTCGATGACAATACTGGATATATTTCTTAAGCAAGAAATGAATGACCTTGTGTATCTTCTGCCTCCTGATCTTTTTGTCAGATCAGGCCACTCAATACAATTTATACGATTCATCAAATGAACCATGTATAATAAGGGGTCCAATACAGAAGACCACTTAAATATAAACCCCTCCATCATATTTATTAAGGCATCCATGAGAGGGGCCAGCTTAACTATATTTTGTGATCTAACGTGCAGTCAGTTTCTCACAAATTGTAACTTATTCTTTGAAGGACACAGTATTGTACTATTCCAATTCTATTTTATTCTTCTCTCCCTTTAGGTTCAGTCATTAAATTCACTCCAGACTCCACAGCACAAACAGCAATCACAGGGCATTTAAAAATTAATTATATTACTAAACCAACAATTCAATTCTGATTCTCACCTTGCAGAAGGGAAAAGCCTGTGTGGAAGCAATTTTGGAACTTTACCCACTCTCCGCATATCATTATATGGTAGATTCTTCACCACCACAATCTTCCATAAACCTACAAAACCTGCTCTATCTGGAATATGGCCTTCTGAAGTAAGTGTTTGAAAACTTACTTCATCCATGAACATTACAAAGCAGACATTTTTCCTTGATAAACGAGTGACCTAAAAGAAGGATAAGAATTTATGGTCAGAATCGGGTTCCACAGCACGCATCACAAGATAGTGATGAAATTTGGTCTCCAGAATGATAGAAAGCATCGCACAAGATGATTCAACTTTGTGAGCATCTCAGTGGAGAAGAAAAAGTGCATGGAAGATGGCATAAGAGGCTCACCAAGAGCATGATAGGAAAATAAGAGCCACAGTCCATCAAAAAGGAAAAAAAAAAAAAAAGAGGGAATCTTAGTTGCATATTCATTCATGAAAGACCATGGTATGCCACACATTTCTAAGAGAAATGAAGACTGAAAGATGGAGAACTAAAAGGTAGCAAACAGTTTAACTAAGATAGGAAAACTTGAGTAACTAGATCATGGATATATAAAGCTAACAAAGCACAAGACATCAATACCCCCCCTCCTCTTCTTCATATGATATTTAATTTAGACCTCGATGCCCTACGGGGACTAAATGGTGCATCCTGTCCAAAGCTTATAGAAAAGCCTCATTTTTTCATGGCCAGAAGACAGCATATAAAACATGCTAATTTATATTTCCCTCGAACAAATAGCTGTTTTTTTTCCCTGCTCCCTTATCGTACACAGCATGCTATCATGGAGGCCTTACTAGGAATTTCTCATCACAAGTCCAAAAGACTGGAGGGGGCAATTTTAAATGCCTTAGATCTCTACTCTCTAATCAGTGGATGTCTTATTCTCCAACATTTAATTGTGTTCCATTCCTCATACAAATTTTTTCATTACAAATTTTTTTTAAAAAAATCAATGACCATACATTTAAATTTCAGAGTCAAGACCTGTTTACGGTTTCAGCAGATGGCATGAAAACAGAAATACATGTATTAGCAATCATCTAGTTGGTACTGAGCAAATATATTTTTCTCTTTAAAAACAAATGAAGGGAGACCATATATATTTGCAATCACTCAACTATATCTATGTTCAATTTACAACTCAAAATACACACAATTTTCAAAGTAATTAATCCCCCATAGCAAACTTAACAAGTGATAATGCAGAAACTGATTAGTGCCAGAGCTATGCAACAAAATATTTCCATATACTTAAATTTATAAATGAAAGATCCAAGTACCATTTTATCTGCTGGTGACCTTAAACGATCTGAATTCCCAAAGATGCAAGAGATCACGGCAATATGGCATCTACTTATATAACTCGCATCATCTTCTGCCAAATCAAATCCTGAACTTGAAGATCCTTCGGAACTTTTGACAAAACCACAGTTTATTTTTTGATCATGTGCCAAAAAAGATTCTTCTCGTTCATGCAAGCTCTGATGCCCAGCAAATCTGGGCTCCCATTGCTCTTGTCCATCAGGCTTCTCCTCTATTTCAGTATACTGCAAGGAAAATCTTGCAAACTTCCTACTTTCAAAAGGCTCCACAAGCCTTGTAGTAGAGTTTAGAAGTTTCATCCCACAAGAGGAACCTGAATAATTCAAGCATGACAGACAAAATTGTTCCAATCAAAACGAACCCAAATTGTCATTCAAACAAAGACAGACAAAAAATCCATCAGACAGTCTAATCAACCAAGAGCTTGGACAGCAGCATTTCATCAAACCACCTGGCTTTAGTCAATCAAAAGGCATAGTTAAAATTTTCTTACCAGGAAAAAAAAAAGCACAAGAAAAGAAATTTCCTCTACTTGAATCTGATCTCAAGCACATTTTTGGGGGTTCTTGACATTCTCTTTGGATTTTTCTCTCAATATTTACATAAAAAAATCTGTTCAGACCATAACCTCATGACAAATTGTCTTCCAGAAAACTGGAGTCCACTTTTCCTTTTACTGACCCATTTTCATACATCTCTGGCTTGCCATTCTTTTCATCAATTTTCATAATTCTGCTTTGCTTAGTTTCACTAAGCAAATCCTGATCTAATTCCGAAATACAACTCCAGTAAATCTATTTCCAACATCACCATTCCATCTGTTTTAACCCAGGAATCAAATTTCTGTACCGAGAAAAGTGGCTTAAGCATATACCACAGACACATAAAAGAACATATATCATGCACATATATTTAAACTAGCATGTAAAAAGTCCATTTTGATGATTAATTTGTGAACACTCAAGCTAGTAAAACTAAATGTTCAGTGCAAACAAACCATTCCAAACAGACAAAAGAAAAATTTCCTGAAATTGAGCTGATCCCTATTCTGTATTACCAATTAAAGCATTATCCTTGACAAACTCTATTGCCTGGACACAGACATGCCACATGTACAAAGAAATGGACTTGTTTGCAGAATCACAAACCATGTCTCAGATAAACAATTATAACATTATATAGACAGTTGGGGAAGGCTAGCATGTAAAAAGGGTTTAAACGTTCTAGACAACACATGCAAAGAAATGAATTTATATACTAAATTTCCCCTTTATAAGGTTAGCATCGCCATCCAGAAACAAGATACATGAAGCAAAATGCACAAGGAAATATTAAAACTTCTCTTGACATCAAGGTTTCAATGTGTGACACTTATGCCTTAGCGCACAAACATAAAAAGGAAAAATATAGAAATTACCAGAAAATTTGCGGCGCTTTGATTTTTTCTTTGAATCTGACCGGGATTTACTTGTAGAATGACCACCGATGTTATGGACATTTCGAGAATCAGTGTCACCATCATCCGAATTTTGAGAATTCAAAGAACCCTTCTCTAACAAACTCATGGAATCTTCCAGATTGTCCTTGGCAATATTTTGATCCTTGGTTTCAGCATCAAGGAAATTAGATGATGCTCTATTATCTTCGATATGAACCGTTGTTTCACTGGAGCGGTCCTCCTTGTTAGGTTCAGAATCACCACCATATTCTTCCATATGACGATCATGAGAATCTATCCCATCATCATACTCATTCTCACTATCAGCTGCTCCATTCTGATCCACATCATCTTCATCATCAAGTAACAGATTTTTTATCTCATTTTCTTTTCTCAATTTTCCGGTGTTCTTCAAAGAAGCTTCGTACTCTTTTTCATACATCTTCAACTCTTTGCGCCCATCTTCATTATACAAGCCAGCTCCCTTTCTATCTTCAACTCTTACCGCCTCCTCCTTGTCATTCTTCACTTTCACTGAATTATGACCCTTCTCACTAGATTCATCATCCCCGGAAAGCTTGCTGTCATTGTCAACATCATCCTCATTGTAATCTTCATCCCTTCTCCTATCATCCCTGTCCCAATACCTAGAATCCCTTCCATGTCCCACCGAACCTTGCCCAAACCCAAGAACTTTAATACTATCAGTACGTGTAACATTTGCAAGAAAATCATTATTTTTTATCTCATCATCCTCAACACGATTATCATTTACATCTGCACCAAAAACATTTACTATAATTACATCCTTAACAAGATTCACTTATTCAAAATCCAAATAACAATTAAAAACCGTCTACACTCAAATAAACTTCATGTAAGTATGCACCAGTAATAGTTTTCCACCTTTCAATTTTTACTAATCACAGTTCAATTACTAATTTAGCAACATTAAGAATATATTTAAAAATAAATTGAGCTAAACTCAAAAACTTTTAACTACAATGTAAGTACAGTAAATCAAAATCAGCTCTCAGTTTACTACACAATACTCACCGTGCTTCCAATTTCACTTTCTCTCATTTTCTCACACTTTTCTCAGCAACCATACAAACAAATTTAATGATAAAACAAAATAAAAATGATCGATGCACTAAATCTCTCTCTTTTGAGTAGCACCTAACTAACTAACTAACTACAATATGCAATTCAATTAAAATCAGACTAAGCTCTGATTCACTCCAAAATCAATAAATAAGCTCTCCGTTCTCACTTTTTCTCATTTTTCTCACACTTTCTCAGAAGCCAAACAAAACAAAAGGAAATCAAAACAAACCTTCATTGATACTCCTATTATCGGTGGAGAGGAAATTGTAAGCTAAAACAGTAACAATAAGGACAAGACACAAAAACACAATGACCGCACCGACCAACGATAACCCGCCCCGACTATTCTTGTCGGATCGGTAACCTAATCTTCTAATCCGACCCAACTTCTGCTGCTTCTGCGAGCTAGACGACGACGACGCACGAATCCCGATGGATACGTGATCCGACGTGCCGTTTGTGTAATGCCTGTACTGCGCCATTTTTCAAAACATTTGCAAATTACTAACAATAATAACAACAACGTTCTCTCAAATTTCTTTTGCTGTTTCCGTGTGTAGATTTAGAGAGAGAGAGAGATTTGAGGGGTATGGTTTGGTAAATTTAAGAGAAAGTGAGGGAGATTTGGGGAATTTTATATTTATTTTGGGTGCGTGATCGATAGTGTAGTGGTGTAGACTCATGTTTGGTGCGTTTATTTGACGGGCTTTTATTTTTTTAATATTTTTGTTTGATTAAAAAAACATATATTTATTAACCAGGAGAAGAGTTTTTTTACAACAAGTGAAAAGCTCAACAACGTATTTTAATATGGGTCGAAATTTTGGTGTGGTGGGCCTTGCATACGATATCCATCATGAAATGAACATACATACATGATAAAGGGTAATATTCCAGGGAGGGCCGGTGCTCATATATTGGATGCTTAGATGATCATACATGCATAAACATATATTATAATGTTAGGAATGATAATGAAATGATCATGGAAGCAAAGATGATCATACATACATAAACATATATTATAATGTTAGGGATGGCCATGAAAAGATTATGTAAGCAAGATATTAAACTTGAAAGATTCGGACTAAATCCACGAAAACAATAAATTAAAAACCAAGAAGACTTGAAAACAAACTTCGGGAAATAGACATGTTTTTTAAGAAAACTTATTTGGTTGGTTTTTGACTGGACTCTTAAAAGTTAAAAAATAATAACTTATTATTACTAAAACTAAAACTATAATTCCATCTTATTGATAAGCCTGTTTGGAAGTGTGATTGATTTTCAAAAAACTTTTTATGTCGAAATATATTAAAATGATATTTAAAAAAAAATTATTTTTGTGATCAGCGTATCTAAATAATTCAAAACATAAAAAAATTATTTTTTTAGAAACGCGGGTTGGCCCGTATTTCCAGACACTCCTTAAATGTTCTAATTTAGCTTTTATTAAGACTCTCATGAAGAAAACTCTCACTTTAAAAAGCATCACTACCTTTATTCTATATACTAGTATGTATAGTGTGGCTCTAGTCGATGTCCTTACTATAGGGCAATGTACATGAATCATATAGGGGAACATCTCATGCAAGTTTTTGTAAGTGACCACCATTTTCTGAACAATCTTTTTAATGTTTTTGTTGGTAGATTTCATGGTACTGTTTTTCTTTGGCTTGTATGGAGATAAGTTCAAGTGTTTGGTCTTTCATGTCTCCCATAACTCCACAATCATCTTTTCATTGAAATTCTATAAATTGTTTGTTAATATTGTCTATGGCAAAACACATCGACAAATCAAAATTTTTTCAACAAATTGCTTGATTACCTTTTAGGTTACATGCACGTAAGAATAAGCTTATATCCCTTTTGTGAAGTAGTTAATTGCCACCAAAATAAAATAATGTGTTACTTGCCTTTGGGTTGATTGGTCTGATAATGCTCAATCCCTATATTGAAAAAGACTAAGGTGTCACCATGTCAAATAAAGGTATTAAGGTGCATTGATCTTATCATTGTATACATAATATTTATGGCATTTTTTTATGTTTTATATGTAGTCTCTTTTCATGGCCATCCAAAAATATCTTAATCGTTGCATCTACCTAGCCATCATATGCTCATTTACATGAGTAAAGCATATTCCTTTATGAACTTCTCATAGGGCTTTCTTCGCTTCTTCATCATTTAAGCATTCTATCATAGTCCTATTAAATGAACTCCTATATAGAATCTCATTGTCTAGGTAATATTTTATTACCATCCTTTTTAACATCTTGATCTACTTAGATGTCTTATGATGGATATTCTCGGTATTAGATAAAATGTTTAATATCATGACACAATGACTTTTCATCTAGTTTTTTTTTTCAACTAAACAAATATAAGAGCTTCTAACTTCTATACATATTGGTTATACTTAGATCGATCTCATAATTAAATTTGGTCATGGAAGCCAATGTTGTCAAAACATCTATGAATTGATTCTTATCTTTAACCAATTGTACGAACTTAACTTCTTCAAATTTCCTTGCAAGTTTAGTGAGATACTTTTTGATACAACTTTAACTTTTCATATTTGGTACGTCATTCACCTTTCACTTGACACATTATCAACATGGAATCATTGTATACATCAAGTTTTCTAACCCTTATTTCTAAAGCAGATTTTAAGTCATATATGTATTCTTCATACTCCTCCGTATTATTGTTACATTCAAAATATAACATGGTGGAGATTAGGTACTACTTTCTACTTAGAGCTATTATTATTTATCCTAATCTATTTTCATAAAAAAAAACACTCATTATTATAATTATTATCATTGTTGTTAATCATCATTATTTAAAAGGAAAAGAGATCTACAGACAAATGGAGTGGTTACCCCCTGTCGCACCTTAGTGGACATTATAGCAAGGACTCGATGTATGGAGAAAAATTAAAGTCGCCATCTAGTAATTAAAGAAAATTAAAAATCCTAAAATATATATTGATTCCAAAAATTTAGGTAAGAGATTAGTTATGCTTAAAGGAAAAACAATATCATCCTTATAATATCCTTCTTACAAAAGATTACCTTTACTTTGTGTTTTTTTTTAAAAATTTTTTTTTTGTTTTGATTACCCTTAATTATCCTAATTTTTTAGCCTTTTTATTTTTATTTTCTAGTTATTTTATGAAAATTTTGATTTCAATCTTTAGATATGTCAGAAAATTACATAAGTCTTTAAAAATAAAAAAACTTATCAAAAATGTTGATATTAAGTTCTAAAAAAATATTTCATCAAAAACTACTAAAAATAGACGTAACTCGTATTTAATTTTAAAATCCGGATATCGATCTATTTTTTTAAAAATATATATATATATATATATATATATATATATAATAATAATAATAATAATAATATTCATCCTTAAAAATAAAAATTTCATCGAGTTCGTCAAAAGGATGAACATTGTGAGAATCACGATCCAATTATAGCAATTGATGTGCATCCCATAAACCGTATCTCAAAACATTTCGATTGCATAATTCAAAAATCACGCATAAAGTTTCAATTGTGAGAATCTTCCTTAATCTTATACCAAAAAATATGTATATTTAGTTTTTTTTTTTTTATGAAAAACAAAATTATCCAAATTTTCTTAGCAAAGCATTGATCAACTAGCTAATTAATTCTAAAATTTCTCGTCATTTACAAACTAAACTCTAAACTGTACCTCAAAATATTTGGATGGCATAATTCAAAAATCATGAACAAAGTTTCAATTGTGAGAATCTTCCTTAATGAGAAGGATAAAAACAACTCCGCCAATTCTATAGAATATTATCCCGATAGTCACTTAATCTTATTTTTCTAGTAACAAATCTTATAAATCTAATGCTAAGGAATTAAAGAGAAAACTTTTTAGGGTTTATAACCTAGCTAGGAAGGTGGTCATTCAATTGACTCAAATTTTGAAGAATATTCAAAAATAAAGTTTTCGAAGATCTTCCAAATGAAAAAAATTTAAATAAACTTTCTCTTTATATAAAAAGACCCAATACTGTTAAATTAAGAATTAAAATGCAGGAACTTGATATAATTGGAATAATTCAATTATATGGGTTTTTTTTTAACAAGCACAAATTAATTAATATAATTGGAATGATTTGATTCCCATATATAGTTGATACTATTAAGTTAAGAATTACTCAATTCTGGAAATAAAGAATTATTATATACGTGAAACTTTCCAATTATTATACCAATTAAAGATTGAATCGATATAATTGGAATAATTTAATTTCCGTTATGTGCAGTATGGAATTAGGAATTAAAATTGTACTCGATTAAGAAAATAAATCAATAATTCATACAGGTAAACTTTCCAATTATTTCAGTAGCTAGCAGTATAAATAGCAATGCTCACTGCACCCTCTCCCATAGTTATACCAATTCATCCAAATTAAACAATGGCTTCGAAGAAAGTTATTATTCCTTTTGTTCTCATTGCAGTTCTCTTGCTATGCCAAGGTTTGTGTTTCTTATAGAGTTATATATATATATGAACTTTATTAAATTTCCTAGACAAATTAATACTTTTATATATATCATGCATCGCAGTTTGATATATAATTAATTTTATTTGTGTTTATTTTGTATTTTCTGCAGATTATAAAAATAATGTGGCTGCACAATCTCAGTGCTGCACTGAGCATCCCGAGCTTGGAAAATGTCAGCCTGGTGTCGATGATAAAAGTCCAGATGGAAAATGCTGGCAATACTGCATGAACAACTGCGACGAAAACAAAGGAGGTTTCTGCAAACTAAATAACAACAAACATCATTGTCATTGTTATTGCTGATTTTGGTGTTATATCTATCAATAAATTGAGATACGGTTTAATTAATAAAGCTTGATTTCCTCTTCTTTTCCTCTATATATTAGAGGTAATTTAAAAAGTTCCTTAATTTATATCCATAACTCCATATATATAAGAGAATGAAATCCTTAAAAGCGTTTTTTTTTTTCGGACAGCTATATCATTAAACAACATGAACATCATAATATGCTCCGATACCAACATGTAAATTGAACTCCATGTCTTCTTAAGAAAGAGATTAAAATATTTATATATACATTTTAAAATAAAAAATATACAAAATGGAGAAAAAGGAAGGGCTTTCATGGTAGAATGTAAGAATCCTCTCAAAAGCATGGAAGTGTTGTCGGGAATTGAAAAACCCATTTCACAAATTGAAGACTAGTCGAAAGATGGAGGAGGATCTTAGTTGAAGAGGAGGTGTCATAGGAAAGAATTGAAAAAACCCATTTGTCTGTTTCGGCATAAAAAGAACCATCCATTGTTCTGTGCATGGAATTTCTTGTAGTGGTTATAGCTAGTAGCTTGGCTGTACTCGCTTCATTCCCCTGGTCAAACTGAATCATAAAGTCTCGAGGAGGGAGGGAGGGAGGGAAGATCATTAACATTCTTATATGCTATTAAATCATCAATTTGTCTTTGCACCACCTCTGGTGAACTTGAATCATAAAGCATGCAATCACCATGATTGTCTGTGAACTTCTCACTATTAGCAATACAACAGCAGCAGCAAGCAACACTACCCCATCTCCTTCATCTCTGTGCAGCTTCATAAATCACAACTCTGCAGCAGCAACATCACAGGAGCAGCAACAGCATCAGGAACCGAAGATAGCAGCAGCAACAGCAGCAGGAACCGAAGATAGCAGCAGCAGCAGCATCACTAAAGCAGCAGCAGCATCACAGCATTCCCTGATCAACTCCCTGCATGCCAACATCCATGATTGTAGGGAAAAAGGAAACACCAAATTGTTTTGCTAATGTGGTTTGTTGGGTTTGAATGGCTGGATTCCAGCTAGGAGAAAAGAATGAGGATAGCGGTAAGGGATTCTTTTAAGTAGATAATTTTATAATGTTAACATTGGAATAGCTATTTAGTTATTAATTAGAATATAATATAATGTTGTAGATATTTCAAGCTTTTTCATTGGTTTTTTTAGCACAAGTTAATAAAGATGTAAAATATTATGCAACTTACAAACCGTGAGATGTAAACTAAAATTAAAGATAAAATTTTAAAAATGATTAAATTATAAGATGATAAAGGTAATTTTTCCTTTAATTTTTCTTTTTTTGTTTCATGTTTTATTCCTATAATTTTTCTTTTCATCATAGATTATAGATGACATGTGTCCATTTAATTAATAAAGGCCTCATTAATAATATAATAGATTTTAAGTGAGACACTTAAATTTGAAGTCTTGTGATCAATTTGCATGTAAATCAAAATTTAATACCTTTGAAAGGTGACCTCTCTTGAAGAATTCAAGAACCATGGTAAATAAATCGTGTTTCATTAACTCCTAGAACTTATTCCTTGCATGTCAACATCCAAGATTGTAGGGAAATTACTCCAACAGAAATTATAAATGAATGCAAATCAGCCTCCATAATCAAAAAATCCTGTAACTATAAAAACAAATACAACTATGAAAAGTCAATAGTTACGTTTAAGATATTGGGCAGGTTAACCTAGGTTGACTCAAGTTTTTTTTTGGGTTTTTTTAATTCATTTTGTTTTCAATTTCAACCTTCAATATTGGGTTGATTGAAAATTAATTTTCATAATTTGTTTTAATTTTTTTTTATATAGGGTTATCTTGATCTAATAACCTGGGTCGATCTAATATATTTCTATCTAAATATTTTTTTAAAAAAATGTCTTCCAATTTTTTTTAGTCAAAATATATTTTTAATAGTTGTTTGAGTTATTTTTGGACCTGTAAAGTTGATCGGGTCATATTAGATCAACCCTCACACAATTTAAATATTTTTCCTACTAGAAAACATGATAACAATACCTAAATATATTTTTTTTACATTAAAAAAATTAATTTAACCCAAAACATAGTGCAAACTAATAATCTAGTATAAAAACTATTAAGCATCTAGCCTATCTATAATTCTTAAATTTTAGATGTTTTTATTTATGAAACAAAAAAGAAAATATACAATATATCTTGCTAGACTAAATGCAAAAATTATAAGAAACTCTGGGCCATATGGGAAATCCACTGTAGCCTAAAATATTGTTCAATGTCTTATATTTCATTATAAACTCACTATGAAAACCTTTTCTTTTTCATTTTGATTCTCAAATTTTTTTTTTACCAATCGCATCCTTTTAGGGCTAAATTGAAGCCTAATGGCTTCAAATTTGTTGAGCAAGAGCAAGATTGAAAAAAGAGGGATTAAAGTGAAAAAAGCAGAGGAAATGGATGGTAGTTTAAAAAATGGTGTGAAAAGTTCAGTTTGGTGCTCATACTTTAAAAATTATAAACATTTGGTCCCTTAATATTTCAAAAATTCAATTTTAGTTTAAAATCTTATTTTCCTTAAAATTTAATCCCTAGTATAAGAAAAAAGAGAGAAAGTTGTTGGATTTTAGCAATAGAGAGAGAAAATATTTGTTGACATTAATTCTAGCCATAAAAAAGTCGGTTTTGATGTCAATATGTTCCATTTGACGAGGAAAGTTTATCGTGGGTGTTCTTTACTCTTAACTTTGTCTAAGATGGTAGGTTTGAGCTTAGAAATATTTTTGAATTTGGGTTGATTATGGTTTTGCAAATGGAATTTTGGGTTGTTTACAACTATATACGTACGGGTTTATCAAGGTATCTTGGATGATATATATATGTTTTAGGTCAAAATAGGTTCAAAATGGGTTTTTAAGGTAAAAATAATTAGCTCTAATATTTCAGCTACCATAATGATTGGAATTTTGGCAGAGGCAGGCGAGACATTATCTACCTCAAAAGGCAACATGTCACCCGCCCTTTAATAAACTAAAAAATAATAATTTCAGCTCACGTGTGCCGGGCCATCCAGGCCAGACCCGCATGCGTGGGTTTTTTTTTCTTTTGTATTTTTATTACAATTTCATCATTTATTAGATTTTGTTTAATTTTAATATTTTTTTAAACAAAGTTTTATGATATTTTTGGTAGAATATGATTTAATAGTTTATTGGTTATTTTCATCCTTTTTCTCATGTTAGGAGGTATTCTTTCTTTATAGCCCTATTTATAAAAGTTTTCCTTTTATTTTTATTTAATCTCTTTCCTATGCATTTTTTTATTATTATTTTATTAAATAAAACATTGTCCTACCTAGAAACAAATGTCTACAACTACATCTATCTTTTAACTTTTCAATTTAATCTTTGGTTAAATATCATACTTGGTTTAATTTCACATAAAATCATAACATCTTTTACAAATACGTGCAGCCTTAAAAGTTTTTTTCTTTTCAATTGTTTTCATGTATGTGTTTGTTTCTATTGTTGTTTGATTAAATTAAGAATTTATTCCAAGAAACAAAGTTATTAGACATTGTTGTTACCCATTTTTGGGTTCACACACAAAAAATAAAAAAAATAAAAAACATATATATCCAAAAAATATTCGGAAGAAATCCAAAAAATAATAGGAGCAAGAACAAGACGTTGGAACACCCATAAAATAGTTAGAAATTGGTTGAGAAGGTTTAAAAATACAAGAATTGAAATTTGATAGTAAATTTTTAACTGGTGAGAGCTCTCTTGACAAGGAAAATTCAATGTGAGAAAGAAAAGTCCAAAATCAGATGTTTATAGACTCAATTAAATTTTATCTAATATTTAATTGAATTATGGAGGGTTTGATTGCAAGAAAAGTTGGTTTTTAAGTCAATTTAGGCATTTATTGGAAGAAATTAAAGTTCTAGGGTCCAATTATAATTTTAAAGAGTTGATTTGGTTAAATTGGGGGCTTAATTGCATAATTATTGAAGTTTGATGGCCAATTAGGGACTTAATTGAAACAATCCAAAACCAATGACCAAACCGAAAAAGGGTCTAAAATCAAGGGATCCAATTATAATTTTTCCGGAGGCTTGATTACAAAATTGCAAAAACATCCAAGGACCAAATCAAAAATATCATTTAAAGTTGCAAAACGGTGTCGTTTCACTGAACACTGTTCACTGTCTTCTTCAGAAGACGTTATGTGCAGCTGGTCGAGAGACGTTGCAGCAGCGAAGGCATTGATTTGCTTTAATCAAGGGGGCATGTCTCACGGCCGACATCTCTCGCCACCATGATGCACGTCGGCCGTTACTCTGTCCCTGTAACAACAAATGAAAACGCCTGCATCCTCTGGCTATAAAAGCCAGAGGATGTACTGAGAGGCAGGAGAGAAAAAAGAAGATGACATAGAGAGGGAAAGAAAAAAAAAAGGGGAGAACAGAGGAGGAAAAAGGGGAGAAAAAAAAAAAAGCCAGACGAGAGAAAGGAGAAAAGATTAGAAAAACAGAGAGGAAAAAAAAAGGAAACGCAAGAGACAGAGAGGAGGGAATAAAAAACAAGAAACAGAGGAGAGGGGGAAAGAGTTTGATCTGAGGGAGATGGAAAGGAACAGAAAAACAAGAACACAAAGGAGAAGAGAATAACAGTAACCTTAATCTCTCCAGTCTCTCTCTCTTCGCCGTTTGGAGCAGCGCCACCGTCAGCCTCTCAGCATCTTCCTTCCCCCACTGCAACACCCGTGAAGAAGAAGAAGAAGCCTGCGCCTCTGCACAGACGAGAAGAATAGCAGCAAACACTGTCCACCACCGTCTGCAGCCACCATCAACAACGACACCACCACCATTAGAAACAAAAGAAGAAAAAGAGAAACAGGAGACAAAAGAGGGGAGAAGAAGAAACACAGAAAAAACATAACAGAGAAGGGACAGAACCATTGTCCAACAACATAGAACTGACAGCTCCAGCTCCCGCAAGAACGGACAACCGCCAGGTAAGCCTCCACTTCTCTTCTTCTTCTTCTTTCTCGCCCGGGCTGCTCCACTATTCACGTGAACAGTGGAGAGTTCTCCACTGTTTGTTTCTATATACTGGGCCGAGCAGTGCTGACCCACCGTAAAATAGGTGGGCCGGGTCTGGCCAGTTAAAAAAAAATTTCAAATTTTTTTTTTTCAGAAAATGTGTGATTTCCGAGCGTATTTTTTTATAGAATTATGTTTAATATTAGTTTGTATTTTCATACCGTAAAGATACAAATCCAGTATTAAAATACCCGGTTTCGTCAAAACATTAGAAGAAAAAAAAAATTCATGCATATGGCCAAGTCTCTCAAAAAATTCATATAGTATTTTCATACAACAAATAAAAACTCAAAAAATATTTAGCAAACAATTTGGCTTTAATAACCAGTTTATTAAAGTCACGAGAACTAGGCCAAATTTTCAAAAATTAAAAAAAAATTATTTTGTTGTCTTTTAGTACCTAGGTTACGATCTTATACATAAGATGTATTTTAGATATTAAATTCTTTTGTTGATGTTAGAATGATTAAGTTTTATCCGATAAGATAAAGACCTCCTTACTGATGAGGACTTTTCTTAAACCGTAGATAGACCAACAATTATAAACCATAACATGACCTTAGCTTTTATCAGACAATAAAACAATGCAGCTTACCTTAGATAGAGTGTATTTGGGGTGCTAATAATTTTCCTTTACGCAACTGGGTCTCCGTGCACGATCTCTGAGATCAGTTAGGGTTCCTAGTGACCAAAATACTAGGTGACGACTCCCATTCCAATTCTTCATTGATAAAAGACAAGAATTTCTTGTCTCCATATACTTGCCTGATAATATAATATGAGAGTGGATGTTTTTTCCGCGACGCCGCACACGTGCGATAGACACAACTGAGAACATGACTCGTATTGCGAGATCAAATATACATCCATCTCTCTATTTTTCTAATTTAGTCCTTAGTTATTGTTAACAACTTTTTTGTATGTTTTATTAACACGGATACTCTTTTGATTAAATAAAGAATTTATTTTAAAAAACAAATTTATAAAATGCAATTTTATATATGACCTATGTCGCGGGATTAAATATCTTTATTTACGTTTTTCTTTATTTGCGAGATCAAATTTTATTTTTCTAGTTTAGTCTTTATTTATCATTAACATTTTTCTTTTTACGTTTATTGACTATCGATTTAAGCTTTTTGAATTTTTTTTATGAATTTTTTATAGCAAAAAATATGTTGAAAAAGCTTGTATATTTAGTTTTTCTGTGAAAAATAAAATTATTCAATTTTTCTTGGCAGAGCACTAGTTAAATAGCTAATTACTTGTAAACTAATTATGTAAAATTTCTTGTTAACTACAAACTAAACCGCAGCTCAAAATATTTCGATTGCATAATTCAAAAATCACGCACAAAGTTTCAATTGTGAGAATCTTCCTTAATGAGAAAGCTAAAAACAACAAAGCTAATTCTATAGAATATTATCCCGATATTCACTTAATCTTATTCATTAATTTTCTATTAACAATTAATCTTATAAATATAATGCTAAGGAATTAAAGAGAAATCTTATAAATCTTATTCATTAATATTCTATTAACAATTGATTCAAATTTTGAAGAATATTCAAAATTAAATGAAGTTTTGGAAGATCTTCCAAATGAAAAAACTTTAAAGAAACTTTCTCTTTATATAAAAAGACCCAATACTGCTAAATTAAGATTTAAAATGCATGAATATGTGGTCTTCACATTCCTTTTTATATGGTTTTTTTTTAACAAGCACAAATTAATTGATATAATTGGAATGATTTGATTCCCTTAGTTGATGCTATTAAATTAAGACTCGATTTTGGAAATAAATGAATTAATTATATACGTGAAACTTTCCAATTATTATACCAATTAAAGATTTAATTGATATAATTGGAATAATTTAATTTCCGTCCTGAGCAATATGGAATTAGGAATTAAAATTGTACTCGATTAAGAAAATAAATCAATTATTCATACAGGTAAACTTTCCAATTATTTCAGTAGCCAGCAGTATAAATAGCAATGCTAACTGCACCCTCTCCCATAGTTATACCAATTCATCCAAATTAAACAATGGCTTCGAAGAAAGTTATTATTCCTTTCGTTCTCATTGCAGTTCTCTTGCTATGCCAAGGTTTGTTTGTGTTTCTTTTATATATATATATATAACTTTATTAAATTTCCTAGACAAATTAATACTTTTATATATATATATATTGCATGAACAATTATTTATTGTGTTTATTTTGTATTTTCTGCAGATTATGAAAATAATGTGGCTGCACAATCTCAGTGCTGCACTGAGCATCCCGAGCTTGGAAAATGTCAGCCTGGTGTCGATGATAAAAGTCCAGATGGAAAATGCTGGCAATACTGCATGAACAATTGCGACGAAAACAAAGGAGGTTTCTGCAAACTAAATAACAAGAAGCATCATTGTCATTGTTATTGCTGATTTTGGTGTTCTATCTATCAATAAATTGAGATACGGTTTAATTAATAAAGCTTGATTTCCTCTTCTTTTCCTCTATCAGAGGTAATTTCAACGTTCCTTAATTTATATCCATAACTCCATATATATAAGAGAATGAAATCCTTAAAAGCGTTTTTTTTTTCGGACAGCTATATCATTAAACAACATGAACATCATAATATGCTCCGATACCAACATGTAAATTGAACTCCATGTCTTCTTAAGAAAGAGATTAAAATATTTATATATACATTTTTTAAAAAAATATATACAAAATGGAGAAAAAGGAAGGGCTTTCATGGTAGAATGTAAGAATCCTCTCAAAAGCATGGAAGTGTTGTCGGGAATTGAAAAACCCATTTCACAAATTGAAGACTAGTCGAAAGATGGAGGAGGATCTTAGTTGAAGGGAGGTGTCATAGGAAAGAATAGAAAAAACCCATTTGCCTGTTTTGGCATAAAAAGAACCATCCATTGTTCTGTGCATGGAATTTCTTGTAGTGGTTATAGCTAGTAGCTTGGCTCTACTCGCTTCATTACTCTGATCAAACTGAATCGTAAAGTCTCGAGGAGGGAGGAAGGGGAAGATCATTAACATTCTTATATGCTATCAAATCTTCAATTTGTCTTTGCACCGCCTCTGGTGAGCTTGAATCATAAAGCATGCAATCACTATGATTGTCTGTGAACTTCTCACTATTAGCAATACAACAGCAGCAGCAAGCAACACTATCCCATCTCCTTCATCTCTGTGCAGCTTCATAAATCACAACTCTGCAGCATCACAGGAGCAAGTTCTAAAAGGCAAGAGACACCACAATGAAAACCTGATATAATTGTTTTGCTAATGTGGTTTGTTGG
Organism: Populus deltoides; assembly: GCA_015852605.2. Taxonomy (NCBI): domain Eukaryota; kingdom Viridiplantae; phylum Streptophyta; class Magnoliopsida; order Malpighiales; family Salicaceae; genus Populus; species Populus deltoides. The sequence continues at coordinate 13,704,843 of CM027582.2, read as the reverse complement.
GTTTGAATGGCTGGATTCCAGCTAGGAGAAAAGAATGAGGATAGCGGTTAGGGATTCTTTTAAGTAGATAATTTTATAATGTTAACATTGCAATAGCTATTTAGTTATTAATTAGAATATAATATAATATAATGTTGTAGACATTTCAAGCTTTTTCATTGGTTTTTTTAGAACGCTAAATGAAGATGTAAAGTATTATGCAACTTAAAAAAATATTAAACTATAAGATGATAAAGGTGATTTTTCCTTTAATTATTCTTTTTTTTTTCATGTTTTATTCTTATATTTTGATTTGTGTTTTATTATAATTTTTCTTTTTATATAAATAGTGATCTCACATTATAGATGACATGTGTCCATTTAATAAAGGCCCCATTAACAATATAATACATTTTAAGTGAGACACTTAAATTTTAAGTCTTGTGATCAATTTTCATGTAAATCAAAATTTAATACCTTTGGAAGGTGACCTCTCCTGAAGAATTCAAGAACCATTGTGAATAAATTGTGTTTCATTAACTTCCAAAACTTCTTATAAAAGTTGAAGTTGAAACCGTCAAATCCTAGTGCCTTGGAGCCTTCACTGCTAAAAATGGCCAAGTGAACCTCTTCTATGGTAACATCTCTTTCAAGCCATGTAGCCTGGTTCTCACTAAGCTTCTTAAAGTCTGCATTACCCATAGTGGGTCTTGGAGTCAGGATTCAGAGTAGATGTTTGAGAAATATGCTTTTGCTCCTTCTTTGATTTCAGTTGGACTGGAGAGAATCTTCCCGTTGTATATAATCTGACGAATATAGTTTTTGCATCCCCTAACTTTTGCTGAGATGTGGAAGAAACGAGTGTTTCTGTCCCCCAACTTGAGCTAAGACTGTCTAGCCTTTTGTCTCTATATTGATTCTACATATGTGTAGAGTTTTCATTGCTTACCCTTCAACTCATATAGCCCTTTTCTTTCAGAGTCAGACAGCTTACCACTTTCAGTCTGATCCTCAAGGAGCCGAAGCAGAGCCTAGTCCTGATTCCCAAACTCAGTTTTATTCCACTGGCCTAACTTCAGTCTTAGAGCGTTGATTCTTCTGATCACCTGAAAGTCGCCAGGGATATCATATACAATTTCTTTCTACAAGACCTTGAGGATGCTATGGAATGATGGGTCCATGAGGCAGCAGTCTAGACATTTGAAAGGCTTCCATCCCCAGTTAACTTGATCTTTCCCAACAAGTAGGGGGCAATGATCCAAGAGACCGTGATCCAATCTAATCAGTTTCAAAGAACTAAAATGAGATAGGCATTGTGTGTGAGCAAAAGCTCTATTTAGCCTGCTCATAGGGCCACCTCTAAACCAGATGAACCGATGATTCACTAGCGGGTATTCAACCAATTCGTAATCATTAATGAAAGCTTGAAATTCTGAAGTCCCTCTCCTATCTAGTAGACCACTACTTCTATTTGTCTTAGACAAGGTCTCATTAAAATCACCTATTAAAAATCAGGGATAATCCGAAAAAGCATGTCTAAGTTTAGTAAGCTCCATCCAAGAGGCTGCTCTTTCAGTTCTAGAGCTAGCTCCATAATACCCAGTGATCACACAATCAAAAGCATCATCAACAAAGGAGCCAAATAAGCTAATCTAGTTCCCAGCAAAATCATAACATCTTTTACAAATACGTGCAGCCTTACAAGTTTTTTTCTTTGATTTTATTCGATCGCTTTCATGTATATGTTTGTTTCTATTATCGTTTGATTCAATAAAGAATTTATTCCAAGAAACAAAGTTATTAGACACAACTGTGAACATGACTCGTATATATTATGAGATCAAATATATCTGGATCTACTTCTATCTCTTTATCTTTTTAAATTAGACACAACTGTGAACATGCCTTATATATAGGCCAGACCCGCGTGCATGGGTCTTTTTTTCCCTTTTGTTTTTTTCTTGCAATTTAATTATTTATTATATTTTTTAATTTAATTTTAATATTTTTTTTAGCAAATTCTTGTGATTTTTTGGTAGAATATGATTTAATTCTTACTTAATTTACAGGTAATATTTCATTGTTTTTCTTATGTTAGGAGGTATTCTTTCTTTGTAGCCCTACTTATAAAAGTTTTCCCTTTATTTTTATTTAATCTCTTTGCTATGCATTTTTTTATTATCATTTTATTAATAAAACATTCGTTCTAAGAAACAAATGTCTACAACTACATCTATATCTTAACTTTTCAATTTAATCTTTGGTTAAATATCACTCATGGTTTACGTGGTTTTCACATAAAATCATAACATCTCTTACAAATACGTGCACCCTTACATGTTTTTTTCATTGATTTTATTCAATCACATTCATGTTTGTGTTTGTTTCTACATCTATCTACAACTACATCTATCTCTTAACTTTTCACTTTAATCTTTGGTTAAATATCACTTATGGTTTACGTGGTTTTCACATAAAATCATAACATCTTTTACAAATACATGCAGCCTTACAAGTTTATTTCTTTTATTTTATTCAATCGCATTGATTTATGTATTTGTTTCTATTATTGCTTGATTCAATAAAGAATTTATTCCAAGAAACAAAGTTATTAGACACGACTGAGAACATGACTCGTATTGCGAGATCAAATATCTTGATCTATATCTATCTCTTTATTTTTCTAATTTAGTCTTTATTTATCGTTAACAACTTTTTTGTGCATTTTATTGACATAGATAATCTTTTGATTAAATAAAGAATTTATTTTAAAAAAAATTATTAAATGCAATTTTGTATATGAATCATGTTGCGAGATTAAATATCTTGATTTACATTCATCTCTTAATTTTTATAGTATAGTCTTTACTTATTAGTCTTAACTCCTTGAAGTTAAGGTTTAAAGCCAGAAAGTCAAGAAATGAAATATTCATTCTTGATCATTAGGTCAACTCCTTGGAGTTAGGAAGACACTTAATTCCAAAAAGAAAAAAAATCAAACATTCCACTAAAAATTAAAAAAAAGACACGCTTAATTAAAAAATAACTTATACACAAACTTTCAAATAAAAATAAAGACACTAGATTTTATATATTGACACAAATTATTAAATAATTTATTTAATAATTTATACACAAACTTTCATTAATTTTCTAGTAACAAATCTTATAAATCTCATGCTAAGGAATTGAAGAGAACACTTTTTAGCGTTTATAACCTAAAAGGGTGAGCATTCAATTGATTCAAATTTTGAAGAATATTCAAAATTAAATGAATTTTTGGAAGATCTTCCAAATGAAAAAACTTTAAAGAAACTTTCTCTTTATATAAAAAGACCCAATACTGCTAAATTAAGATTTAAAATGCATGAATATGTGGTCGATTTCCACATTCCTTGTTTGATTAATTGATATAATTGGAATAATTGGAATGATTTGATTCCCTTAGTTGATACTATTAAATTAAGACTCGATTTTGGAAATAAATGAATTAATTATATACGTGAAACTTTCCAATTATTATACCAATTAAAGATTTAATTGATATAATTGGAATAATTTAATTTCCGTCCTGAGCAATATGGAATTAGGAATTAAAATTGTACTCGATTAAGAAAATAAATCAATTATTCATACAGGTAAACTTTCCAATTATTTCAGTAGCCAGCAGTATAAATAGCAATGCTAACTGCACCCTCTCCCATAGTTATACCAATTCATCCAAATTAAACAATGGCTTCGAAGAAAGTTATTATTCCTTTCGTTCTCATTGCAGTTCTCTTGCTATGCCAAGGTTTGTGTTTCTTATATATATATATATATATATATATATATATATATATATATGAACTTTATTAAATTTCCTAGACAAATACTTTAGTATATTGCATGAACAATTATTTTATTTGTGTTTATTTTGTATTTTCTGCAGATTATAAAAATAATGTGGCTGCACAATCTCAGTGCTGCACTGAGCATCCTGAGCTAGGAAAATGTCAGCCTGGTGTCGATGATAAAAGTCCAGATGGAAAATGCTGGCAATACTGCATGAACAATTGCGACGAAAACAAAGGAGGTTTCTGCAAACTAAATAACAACAAACATCATTGTCATTGTTATTGCTGATTTTGGTGTTCTATCTATCAATAAATTGAGATACGGTTTAATTAATAAAGCTTGATTTCCTCTTCTTTTCCTCTATATGTTAATTCGTAAAGCTTGGATTAAATTGATAAGCCTTAGATTATATATAATTTATATTATCAAGAAAAATCTTTAATTTATATCCATAACTCCACTATAGGTCTTTCTAAATGTTTTATCAATGTAATATACATGACATAAAATCTTCCAACTTAATTCTCTTATGATGTATACAAGGGACCATATGTTTACACAGGCCAGTCTTTAACCATTCACCATGGGAGCACTATTTTTTTTTAAAATCAATATAAAATCTAGTTTTGCCCTCAAAGACTTGATATTCAAGAACTTGTTGTGTAAGGCCTGACCCACTCTCCCTTATATAAAATTATCTGTTAGGGCTCAGCCTGACCCAGCTTCCACACCTCACGATTTTGTTCCTAATACGTAGGCCACAGGCTCCAAAACACGTCCTACAAGATTAGGTACCAGTTGCCTTAATATGTCCTGGCTCCAAGCACTCTTCTCTCGATATGGGATGTTACAATCCCCCAACCTTAAGAACGAGTCGTCTTTGGTTCTGATACCATATGTAAGGCACCATTCACCCTCCCTTGCAGAATATTTGTCCGCTATGACTCAACATAACCCGACTTCCACGCTTCACGATTTTGTTCCTGACAGCCCACAGGCCCTAAAACACGTCCTACAAGGTTAGGTACTAATTATTTTAATATGCCCTGGTTCTGAACACTCCTCTCTTGATGTGGAATGTTACATGCTGGATCATACTCAAATGTCTAGACTTTTTAACAAATTTATTCAACAACTGCCTAACATAGGGTGTGGTACGTGTTTCCTAACTTGTAGTCTGAGCAAACCTATTATGAAACAATGGTTAAACAACGTATAGTGAAAGTGAGGTTTTATGAATAGTAACCTTTAAGATCCAATTTGGAGTTTTCAGTTTCCAATAAAACTAGACTAAGAGTGTGTTTGGTATTGCGGTAGCTGTTATGGTTGTGGTTTGAAAAAAGTTATTTTATAAAAAGTACTTTTAGTTGTGGTTCGTTTGAAAAAATAGGTGTTTGGTTAAAACTGTGGTTGAAATTGAGGTTGAAGAAAAAGTAGTTTAATGTGTTTGGTTAAGAATGTTTTTGAAATTGAGGTTATAAAATAATTTAAAATATATATATATATTAATATTGATGGTTTTTAATTTAAATATTGTGGATTTAACTATTGCGGTAATATCATGAAATAAATCATACTTTATATAAAAAAAATTTATTATTCTATTAAACTATCTACAATTCCATTACGTACAAAATTCATCCGACAAGAACTACAGTTTTCATAATTTTTTAGCGGTTAATAAAATTAGATAAAATATTATCATGTATAAAATTCACTCCAAACTAGTTTTTTTTTTAAAAAAATGTTAAAAAAATTAACAAAAACAAAACTTAACACACTAAAAAAAAAAAGTGTCCACGCAGTGCAAGAGAATTGCACTGTTCACTATTTTTAAGTGAACAGTGCAATCTCTTGCACTGTTCACATGAACAGTGCATCACTTTTTGACCGTTTCATATATGCAATCGCTCATTGAACAGTGCAATTAACGTGAACAGTGAAAAAACGTAAAAAATGGCTGCTTTTCCTTTCATGCGTTGTTAACACAAAAATTCAGTGGGGCCCAATGAACAGTAAATCAATTTTTTCCTTAACCAAACAGCTGCGAACTGCATTTTAAATAAAACGCAGCCGCAGCCGTAGAGCCAAACAGGCTTTAACTATGTTAAACATTGGTTAAAAAAAAAAAGAAGCAAATGTTATATAAGGGCTAAACATAAATTAATCACATTTTAAGCATATATTAAACAATTAGGGTTCTTTAAACAATAACCCTTAAGATCCAATTTGGGTATTTTTAGTGTTTCCAATAAAACATGATTAATTATGTTAAATAATATGTTAAATAATAGTAAAAACAAATGTTATATAAGCATTAAACATAAATCAATCACATTTTAAATACAAATTAAGTAATTAGGGCTCCTTGAACAATAACATGTGAACTTTAATTTTAAGGTTTTTGATGGTTTTCAATAAAAAATGACTAATTAAGTTTTTTAAAAATGGCTAAACTGTGTATGGGATTTTGAGCATTGTCAATATTCAAGCAAACATTGGATTTTTAGGGTTTTTTTAAGATTTAGAATTAACTTTTCAATAATTAAAATTTTCTATTTTTTTTTGTTAAATCAAGTCAAAACAACCTATATTGTAATCAATTCACATTATTAAACAAAAACAAAATGCCTTGCAATATATTTCAATATCTCAATTAAAAAAAATAATTGTAACATAATTGTTACAAAACACATTGACTTTTAAACAAGAAGACAAAGAGATTCCAACAACTCAAGAGACAAATTGTTTCTTCTTCAGCAACAAGCATCGTGAGAAGAGAGAAATCAATTAAAAAAACCTAGATTGATTTGGATTTAGAGTTGTTTGGAGAGAGGTTATTGTCTAGAGAGAGAACTAGTTTCAAATAAGAGAGTGAGTGTGTGATCTATCATTCGTACAATTTATACACACACGAGGGTAATTTCATCATTTCATCCAATTTAAATTTTTTGATTGATTGTGGATATAAATTATAATTTATGAAAGAATGGAGAAAAAAAGGAAAAAAATGGTCAAACTCTAGGAGGCTCAATGTAATTAACCCTAATATTTAAAACAAAAGAAAAAAAAAATCAACACCAATAGGAATTCCTAAGGTGTTAGTTTGAGTGTTAAATGGATTTATTTGGAATATCATCATTTTGGATTACTTAAGACATCTAAAAGAGTTCGGGAACTCACCTCCTTCACTGTTTATATGAACAATGAAGAAGGTGACTTCTTTTCTTTTTCTTTTTGGCATTCCCTTCCCTTCCCTTTTATTTTTTTCTTTCATTTTCATCATTTTTTGCTCAATTTCATTCTTCAGCATTTGCATGGCTTTAAATTTGTTTTCATAAATTGTTTTGATTTGCTTTCTATAATGTTATCACAGTGTCAACACAAACATCTCAACGTTTGATTTGTGCTTGGTTTTACAAGTGTCTATTTTTGTTATCATATAATTAAGTAGAAAATAATTTTAAAAAAGTTCATAAACTCAAAGGAGTCCATCACTCAGATTGTGAATTTGACGGATTAATCTGCGAAGATCTAGTCGATCAAATATGTTGACATCTTAATATTGAATAAAAATGTTATCTTTAATTTTTTTGAAGTTAAACTATATTTTTTCTAGTTATTTGAATTGTTTTTGGACTTGTCAAGTTGATTAGGTCACTACTACATGATTTAATTTTAAACCGAGACTAGATAAGAAGTTGAGTCAAAAGATTTCAAGGTTAATTTATTAAGCTTGGTTTAATTACAATACTAAATAATTTTCAATGACTTGAATTTATTTTTAGGTTAAAACATATTTTGATTTGAGCCGCAATATAGATAGCATGTAAACTAGTTACAATCTAAAACAAAAGGCAAATTAAAAAAAGAATTCTCTCAAGATGTTATTGCGCAACAAGACTCAGAATATTATTCATTGTAATAGTGTAAATACGAATTTATCCTTGAAAAAAACCCATTGAATTAGGCATTGGGGGCAAGATTGTCTTTTCACCATGACACAATTATCTTTAACATATTTTATGAGGTAGATTTGTCATTTTTTTTCCAGTAAAATTTCTACTTTAGCCTTAGAATACAAAAATTTAATGCCTTTCACTCAGGGGGGTTTTAGTCCTTTTATTTTTATTTTCAAAATAATGCAATTATTTTGATGCCTTTAGAGACAAAAACAATATAACTCTCTCATAAGAGCTTCTTGATTATTTTACATTGGTTTTATTCTAAATTTGAAAGTTGCTGAGAAATATTATTGTAATTGATATATATTAAATATTATTTAAGAAAAACCTGTTAATGCATGCAACACACATGCTATCGTGTGAAATCACCTAGCCATTAAACGCCACCTTCAGGTGTGGCGTTTGGAAGATCTCGACACCCTCTATTCGATGGTGTGGCGTGTGTACCAGAAATTTGGTGTCAATGAATATTTCTTTTTTATCCTTCTTCTTCTGTCTCTCCTCTTGCAAAATTTTAGACCAACCCTTTCAATTTTTTTCCTTCATATTTGATCCCTATTATTTTATTTTAGAATAAGCTATAACATTACAAATATTTTTCAATTTCACATCCTATTATTTTTTAATATATAAATAATATATCAAATTACAATTTTTTTTATTTCATCCCTTATGATTTTTTTAATATTTAAATTTGGTTCTCATTCTTTTGATTGCTATTTATTTTGTTTGAGGTTATTTTTATAATTGTTTTTATTTAAATTTCATTATTCTTGAGTTTTTTTATCAAATTTTATCCTCATTCTTTTTGTTGATTTTTTTCTTTTTCAAGTTGTTTTATTAATATTTTTTCACCGACTTTATCCTTGAAAATTAAATTAGTTGAGAATTAAGCTTCTTAATTGACCTAGGTCAGGGTTTCATGAGTTGCAAGTTTTAGAGATTATACCAAGTTTAGAAGATTCGTCCGAATTTGCTTGGTTTTTCCCTCTTTTTTAAGCTCTTGTTTTCTTTTTTCTTTTTTTGTTTTGTTTTGATAATTTTTGTAGTTTGCTATCTATTGGGTTAGCCTCTTGTAATTTTTTTAAATTTCACTCCTTATCATTTTTTAATCTATAAATAATCTATCAAATTACAAATATTTTTTTAATTTCACTCCCTTATGATTTTATAATCTTTCAAATTTGGTTCTCATTCTTTTAATTGCTATTTATTTTTTTTGAGATTATTATTTTTTTAAAAAAATTTCATCATCCTTGGGTTTTTTTCTATCAAGTTTATCCTTATTCTTTTTTTTTTTTTGTATTTTTTTATTAATATTTTTTTTCACAATTTCATCATTTAAAATTAAATTGGTTGAGAATGAACATGAGTCTAGGATTTCACGGATTGCAAGTTTTAGAAATTAGACTAAGTTTAGGAGGTGTTCCTGAATTTACATTGTTATTTTTTGCAGCTTGCCTTTTATTAGGTTAGTCTTGAGTTTATGACTAGGTCATCAATTTCTAAGGTTAAAGCGGGTAACGCGAGTTTATTTTTTTTAAATTGATTTATTTTAATTTCATCTTTTAAACTTTTTATCTGCTTTTTTTTTATATGAAATTATCCTAATTCTTTCGCTGGGTTTTCGAGGTCACACGATTCAAGGATTTTTTTTGTTTTTTTAATTTTTTTTATAGTTTCACTCTATAGCATTGAGTTGTTTAATAATCTAAATAAGTTTATATCTTGTTTTTTTCTATTTTTCTATTGTTTTTTACCAATTTATTTATTATTATTATATTTTTTATATTATTTAAATTTCCAAGTGATAATAACCTGAGAATTGATTTTTTTCCCAAATTATTTTCTTACATGGAAAATGTTTTTTTTATCAAGCCCGCAGCAAATCTAGTGTATAAACTAATGTGAAAATTCCCATGCAGGTCAACTGAAAAAAAAAGAAAAAAGAATAAACCATAAGTTAGCGAAAGACAGGAAGTTAGCTGTTGGGTATAGCGTAAGGACGGGGTTTCCTTGTCTGTTGCCTCCTCATATCCGTGGCCGAACCACCAAAAACACAATCATACATCCGCCTCTCTGTCTTGGTGTCAAGAAATTGAACATTATTCCCTCCATTCAGGTACTTATCATCTTGCTTGTGAATAATTTTCTACTACTTTACGATTACCATACAATTTCAAGTCTTGATCTTTTTCTTTTTTTCTTATCCCTTTCTGCTTAGCTTAGCTTAACTTGGCTATCTCTCTAATATTTCTGTTCTTTTCATTATTTTTCTTAACTTACATAATAATGAATTGATATAAAACATTCTAGGATTTATGTAATTGGGTGCAAGATTGGAGCTTTATGTTAGAAATAAAGATGGGCAATTTTTATTATTAGTGGGTTTGATTTTTTTATTTTCTTTGGTTGTTAAATGGTGTCTCTTGTTGTTTCTGTGAATGCAAAATGTATGTATATATGTAGAATTTGTTTGATGGGTATTTGCTACCTTGGAGATTGGAAATACATGGAATTAATACCCAACTTGGAATTAAATTTGTTCCTGAAAAGAAGTTTCTCATGTAACTCATCACTAAAATCTCTGCCTTGAAAGGAAGTTTTCGTGATTTTCTGATATGATTCTGTGCTCTAGCTGATCCATTATCAAAAGTTTTCATTTCTAACATATCCCTCCTGTGAGACTAAAAGAATTGTTTTTACATGGGAATGATTCAATGAGTGGTCTAGTGCAGTTTGTATTTTTTTTCCTCCATCTTTTGCTAGTTAATTGAATAAAATAGGTTCAAATTCTTCCAAAAGAAAAAAAAATCTTATAGGAGTGAAGGGAGGCCATTTTTGTTTTAGTATGATCAGTGTAGCTTATTTCAGTGCTAGTTCTCCTGTCAGAACTTCCACACAGACATTACCAGTGGATGGGCTCTTTATGCTCCAATCTTATCACAATTAATGCAATGCTGCATCAGTTTGTGGTCCTGGCAAAGCATAACTAGTTTGCTACATAGAAAAATCTTACTAGTTTAATTATTAATAGGGGAGAATAATTTGGTTGTGTTGTGCTTAATGTCATATATCTTAACACTGCTGTCGGAAGCCTGAATAAAGGAAGTGGACTGTGGTAGGTTCCAAAAGCGGATTGTTTTGTGCTTAATGTCATATATCTTAATGCTGCAGCATGCAGCTACAGTTACACTAACATTCCCATAGAAATTTTGTGGCTGATGTTAGAAATGAACAGAGCATCCATCAAATATATGTTAGGTATCTCAACGTAATTTATTTAACCATAGTTGCACTAGTTTGGATTGATGCTCAGTCGAACAATTGATAATGGGATGGATGCTTCGCAGATGTAATGCAAAACTGAAAAATATGGCTGCTATTAATGCTTCGTTGAGTTAAGGAAATTAGATGTTCTATTAGGGGAGAAATTTTAATGATATTTATAATATAATGAATTTAATAATCATAACATAAAAACCACAGTAACGTTAATAGTAATATAGCAGTCATAATATTTTTTTACTCTTGCCTTTCTCTTCTTTTCATAAAATTTCGTTGCTTATTTCATTTGGTCTCTTTTTCAATTTGTCCAACCAAGTACTCCTCTTTTTCTTCTTGTTGGACAGTGCAGGGATGCTAGGAAGATCACTGGCTTCCCCTCTCTTGACATTTGATTCTGCAGCACGCTCAAGCTGTGTTACTGTAAGAACCATTTTGTGTCTCATTCCTAAATTGATTCCTGGATGCACGGATGCACATACCCTTTATGCTATTTTCAACTGCCTTGTGAGCCAAATCAGCTTGTAAATTGCATGAGACTAAAAACATGATTAGGAATATTGTGTTTTGACTTGTTAAGAACAAGAGTGTGAGAGCAAACTAATCGCTGGACAGTACATGTAACATCTTGATATTTGAATGACATTCCTGCTCTGGGAGACATTGGTTGAGCATATCTCATTCCAGTAGCTAGTTGGCCCCAGTAGCTTAAAGTTTAGTATTTCAAAATTAAAGTTTGAAAGAGGAACGGATTGAGATACTTTAGTATGTATATCTAAGAACCAAGAACCATCCATAAATCTGTTTCAGCCAAAGCTGCCCAATAGATCATAGTGCCATGATAACTGGTGGTCTCCTACAACTACTAGACACTGAAGTTTTAGATTAGCTGTCCGGTGGAATCAAAGCAAGGCCATGAAAATAAACATGACAGGGACCAAAAAATTTTATATTCTTGGTATAAAGACACGCAGGCATGTCTTTTAGCACGTCCATACCTAATCATATAGCACCAAACATTTAGAACGTCCATACCTAATCATACAGGTTACCCAGATTAAGCCCTAGAAACTGTATGTGCATTTTTTGCGTGGCCAATGTTTTTGGAGAAATTAACTCCTTCCAGATATTTGCAATGTATAGACATTTCAAATCAATTGTGTTTGTTAAATAGTTCTAATTTGTTTCTGAGAATTCTATTTTCATCTGTCCTCTTACATGGGTTGCCATTTTGTTCTTCACGTGCAATTGATTGGAGGCTTGGTTCTGAAATGGAAAGGTTATTTCCTGAAGGCAGTGTAATTGTCTTTTTTAATGCATTGTATATTTTTCGGCCAATAAATTAGAAAATTCTAACTTCTGATTGCAGCCTGATCTTGTAACAGCTGCTCCTAATGCTGCTTGTCTGAACGTGAACTCCTTAGCTCTTCCATCAAATGTAACCCGAGGATACTGTACCTCCCATTTTTCTCCTAGGAAGTGGGCAATTCAATCTACTGCACAGGCTGACAACACAACTTTTAGTAATGAAGACAGGAAGACATGGGAAGCATGCAGAGAAGCTCTGTCTGCATTTAATTTCAATGCTGAGGAGAAAGACAAGATACTTGGAAAAGCATTTGGTCACGTCCATTCTCCTTACTGGGGTGAACAACGAAAACTAGAAGTCCCCAAATTTGAAATTGTTTGTGAAACGTTGGATTATCTGAGGAGCCTTGGTCTTTCAGAAGATGACCTCTTTAAGTTGCTCAAAAAGTTCCCTGAAGTCCTTGGTTGTAGCCTTGAACAAGAATTGAAAACTAATGTGAAGATCCTGGAGAAAGATTGGGGAATAAAAGGAAAATCCCTGCAAAAGCTTCTTCTTCGAAACCCAAAAGCTTTGGGATATAATGTTGATTGCAAGGGAGATTGTATCGCACAATGCACGAGGTGCTGGGCGCGGTTTTAGAGTCAAAATTTCTATCATTTTTTGCATACCAAGACAACGTTATCAGCAAAGTTCTGTTAAAAAAATGTATGTATGTCACGTTGAATACACATTCTTGATGTATTACAGATTAATGTATATTAAGTCACCTTGGGAATACAGTCTTCCGATGTCTTATAGCATGTGAATTTGTTGCAGTCATTTGGATGAAAAAACGAACCCTTCATGATACTACTATACATGTTTTTAACCATGAATACAGATGCTACAATCGAATCGTTGATTCCTATCATGCCTGTGTTTTCATTCAATAGCAGGAAATTCCAGCATCTGGGTTTCAAGCCTGGAACAACAAAATAACCTCAGCAATTGGAGTGTGTTCTACAGTGTACTTTGTTTCTTTAATAAGCTGAACACACATTTCAAACCCAGCCCCATGATTGTAACCGTGTTGCTGATAAAATTTGCATAGCTCGAAGGATCCTATTTCCCTTGAGATTTTCAGCAAATAGGCGGATAAATTATTTGCACGACGTCCTAATCCCATTAAATCACCTTCTTCTGTGCCCATCAATAATCTAAAACTGTCCAGCTAACGCAAAGTTGTATCTCCCTTTATTGTAAAAAAGCAACACGGACCATCCAACTATGAGCAGTAAGTTGCAGCCTAAAAGAACCCTAAAAAGACTGGCCCATGCTAAAACTATAAAGTTTACCATGGTCCTATGGCAAAGGTGGTTTCAATTACTAAATAGACAGCTCGATACATAACATTTCTCAGGATGGACAGAAAAGAGTATTTCTTCCTATTAGGGTTATATTTCTACATCAGTTGACATTATCGATGAAAATTAGTTCACAAGCAAAAAGAGTGGTGTACTTGGTTGAGGTTGCATGCAGTGATCCAACTTTTTAGTTTCATTAATCACACATTACATCTACTTGTTGCCGGCAAAAGAATGCAAACAAGCATTGGCACTCATTTCCCTCAAGACAACTGCAATGTGCATGCTTATACGTATGTACATGTATTTGTGGTTATTAGACTACGGTATACGTGTTATAAGGTTGTGCATATGTAGATTGTTTGTAAATTGTAGAATTAAGCATTAAGCATGTATTTATTTTCTCATTCCTAAAATTGTAACTATATATTTCCTTTTTGAGTGATCCCTCTTATCTTCTGAGGATGCAGGATTTGATTTTAACGAGTGAAGAACTATTTAATTAGATTAGTTTTTTTTTATTATTATTATAAATGAAAGGTTTTAACTTTAGCCTTTTGAAAAAGAATACTAATGCCTGTTGGTCTGGCTTTGATATCGTGATGTATGATACCTTTTAAATGTATTTTTTAATTAAAAATTTATTAAAATGTTGTTTTTTATATTTTTTTAACATTAAAATATTAAAATCATTTTAAAATATATAAAAAATAACAATTTAATATCTTTTTAAGTAAAAAATAATAATAAAAAAAGAGACACAAGAACAAACGCTCACTAGTTATACAAGTCGACAATATCAGATACACAGCGTATCTCTTAACTGTAAAACTTTCAATATTGTCTGAACCCGTGAATTTTGGCATCTGAGATATTACTGCGCCATTACAATAGAACCACAGAACAGGGAAGTTTGTTGGAGATCACACTATAATTACGTCGATGCAAGTACGTAAAAGGCAACTTCACCTTTATAAATACTACTATAATTCAGGTTCGTAGTACCCCAGCCTCAACCTGCCTTTCTGTGTTTCTACTCTCTCTATTTTGAAGCGTTTTCCTGTCCTAAGAAAGTTTGAAATGGTCAGTGCCAAGACAACATTTATCTTGGCAATACTTTGCCTGGCCCTAATGCATGAGGTAAATGTTCTTACTTTCTGTTCGATTGTGAATATTATCAGCACTCGTGATTTTTCTCCCATCATATCTGTTTGTGGATCATTTTCCTTTGATTCGATAGTTATCCATGTATAGCCTCACAAACACCATATTAATGGTCACCCCAGCCCCATTTTCTTGAGCTAGTTCTTGCTTTGTCTAATCAAATATTCTTCCGAAATTGTACTTAAAAAGGACCGTCATATATTCAGATCTAATTTCATTAAAAATGCGATCCTGAGAGGAACAGTTTAAAGATATATGCCATCTTTATTGAGTATTTTGTAGGGAAATAGGTATGAATGGTGCTTCCAGGACTGATCAGTACCTGCTGCTGCACTCTTGTTATTCTAAAACTGGCCTAGGGTCCCTGGACCCTTTTTCGTACCCCGTGTTAAGGTTTCTTGAAATCCTAACATGGTGAAGATAAAGATTAAAGAAGTTTCATGCTTGGTATCGTAAACAAATTGGAAATGTTGTGGCTTGAACAATCTCAAAAGCTCACCTTGGCGCCCTAATGTCTATAATGTACTGTTGATATGAAATAGGCACTCTATAAAGAGAGGAAAAAATTGTTTTATTTATAATTGTGGTGATTATTTGTTTCTGAAGTTTTTTTTCACTTGACATTTCAGCTTCAGATCCGTACTGTTGAAGCTGGGAAAATAAGTAAGAGCTTCTCTTATAATTGGATTCATTCATTTATGATCTAATCAATTTGGCATTGAATATTTATCTTGTTTCTCTCATTAGGAAGAAAGGGAAATTTTTCTACGAATCTTTTTCATTCAATTTGGAATTTATGAATTGTTGAGCAGGTTCTGTGCTCGCAGTTTTGTAGCATCTGAACTACCTAACATGCCTGAATTCTAGGATGACCAACATCATGCATGATTTGTGAAGTATCATGTCTTTCTTTTTCCTTTTCCTCTTCTCTTTAAAGCATCTGAAATCTGAAGAAACACCATTTTGGCCCTAAATTAAGAACAAGTCATATTCCATTAACTATAGCTAGCAGACAAAGCACAAACTTAATTGAAATTTCAGATACAAGACTGAAATCTTGAGTCTTTGGAATTTGGATCAGTCATCAAGTATTTGAACTAAAATCATTTTAAACACATTTGTTCAACCTTGAACACATAAAAAACGATATGAGTGACCATTTTAAATGTCTGTTGTAACCATCCAGATTGCAAGTCCAAGTGTGAATACAGGTGCAGCAAGGCATCGAGGCACAAAATGTGCATAAGGGCTTGCAACACATGCTGTCAGAGGTGCAATTGCGTTCCACCTGGAACTTCTGGTAACGAAGATACCTGCCCTTGCTATGCCAACATGACCACCCATGGGGGTAGACACAAGTGCCCCTGAATCAATTCATATTCTTGCAGACCTGGCTAATCAATATCTATGATAAGCACAGGTTACGAATTTATTATGAATAGTAGAAGAATAAAACTTGGAGAACACAAAAGAGGATTTCTAGCTAGTTCAGTTCTTTATTGATGCATATATTTAGTTTTCCAAGAAGGGACAAGTCTTAGACAAAGATCCCATGTTGTTCTTTAAATTTGGTTTCTGTTATCTTCTGCTTCCAGTATCTCCAGTCCAGTCCGTACTCTATACTCGGTTGTATCTACTAAGGCAATAACATGATCCTATTACTTAGTTTCTATTCGATGCCATTTACTAGTTCTGCACTACTACCAACTTTTTTTACCTTGATTTTCGAAATGAGATAGCATATGACATAGCAGATGCTTTCTTCTGCAATTTCCACATTTACTTGTGACTGTGACTTGCTCTGATATTATAAAGAAAAGAACAAGCTCAAAAAGACTAGGGGATTTTATGCATTCGTAATGACCACCTAATTTGAGTGGTAACCACATTACCAGTGCTTTTAAATTTCTTCCCCTTTTCCCCTATAGGAAGTGCAGAATCTTTTCCTTCTTCCTAACTAATTTGAAAGGAAAATAGCAGAAAAGTTCGAACAGAATCGACAAAACACATACAAAGTATGAAGAGAGATATGGTAATTATTTATAACAAGAAAAAATATATTGTTTTATCTTCCAATTCTGCAACAATTCCTCTCAATGAGGCCTTATAAATTTTCAAGCATAGCTTGATTTTATTCCCTTGTTAGGTACACATTGATTAACTAGCTAGGAAATAATAGAATCAACACTCAAAAGGCACTTGAATGTCCTGCTCTTCAGAAATTACATGGTTGTGTAAAATTCAAGGGCACTTGGGCTTTTGTTGCCATAGGTACCTGGTGGAACACGCCGGCATTTCATGCAACAAGTTCTGCATGCTCTATGGCATACATTCTTTCTTGCCGATGCCCCTTGCACATAAACAACCACAATCTGAAACACAGAAATGGAAAAGCTGGTGTCAGACTTTAGCTATTTCAATTAACAGTACTAATAAAGAGACAGGATCTGAAAGCACTTTTGTTTTCCTCTCTTTTCTCCCTTAAAACGAGGAACACCATTTGCGCGCTGAAAATCCAGGCGCCTCCATTGCTTCAAACCAAAGCATTATATCGATTCAGAAATTCAATGCCTCCCTTGATTTAAGTTTTTGAGGTCAATAACATTAATTTCAACGTGAACGCTTAACTAAAATTCTGACTGTATAAGTTGCGTGATGTTCTCTGCTGGCTAGCTGCTCACCTATATGGAACATTAGAATGTGCAATTTGGATTCTACATCCTTTGTAGTTGAGTGGTTTTGGAGGACACATGATGGCAGAGCCTCCTTAGAAGGCGAAGGATTACAGTGCTCAAAAGTAGCCACAGTTATGATTTTAAGTGAGAAATAAGTTCATGACAACTTGAGTATAAGGAGACTGGTTGTATTTCAATCTGGAGATAATTGATGGCTTAATAAATTGATAGACATTCTTACAAATATAGAGTAAAAATTAAAAACTTAAATTCTAACTAATAGCTATCAAACTAACAAACCAACAACTCACTATAACAACCTTCTATTTGCTAGAATCATAAAGAGCTAATATAACATAAAGTTAACTTGGTAGTCCTGAAACAATCTTCAACACTCCTCCTTGCTTTCAAAACTGAAATTCTAATCTTTTGTCTTAGGAGCTCAAACATACTTACCAGAAGAGATTTAATAAACAAATTTGCTGGTTGATTTTCAGACTTACAGTAAATCAATATAACATCATCATTTTCCTGCACTTCTCATCAAAAAAAGAGTTTGATGTCAAATGGTTGGTTTTTCCATGAAACACTAGATTATGAAAAATTATTATGGCTGCTTGATTGTCTACTAAGATCTCTGTAATTTCCTTATGCTCTATAAGCAAATCACATAGAATCTTTTGAAGTCACAATGTTTGATTCACTGTTGTTGTTGTAGCAATAAATTCAACTTTTGCAATGAATTGTGCCACAATGTCCTGCTTCTTGGATCATCATGAAACATTCATGATCCTTGGTTGAAACGAAATCTAGAAGTGTTTTTCATGACATTAATAAATCCTCCTCAATCACTATAAGAGATGCCATGCAATTTTAAGTTTTAACTCCTCTGAAACTGAAAACCAAAGCTGATATTTTCTTTGATGTATCTTAGAATTACTTTGGCTGCTCTTAAATGTATTTCACTTAGAAAATACATTAAACGAGATAAAAGACTTGTAGCATAGAGTATATCAAGTTTGGTTGCTATTAGATACATCAAACAACCAACTAAGCCTCTGAACTTTTTTTTATCAACTCTATTGGTTCCATCTTCTTTGCTGATTTTTTCCTTTTTATTTATTAGAGTGGTTTGCAATTCTCTATATGAAACCTCTTTAAAATTTCCTTTGCAAATTTCTTCTGATAGATGAATATTTCATTCTTGTTTTGCTTGATTTCTATTCTAATAATTAATTCTGCAATACCAGGTTCTTAATGCTTGTTTTAATCTATAAAAAACTTTCTTTAGCAAGTGGACTTAATCTTCTTTTAATTGAATCATAAACCCAACTGACTGACTATTCAACAGAAATCTACTCTAGCAAAATACCATTTAAGAATGCTAACTTAACGTTTAACTAGAATACTTTCCCTTTTTTGTGTGTAGGAGCAATAGTTTATCATATATGGTGTTTTTGATTTAATGATCTAGATTACGGGTTTGAAAAATTAATGGAGGTTAACATTTTTTTTAGCTTATTAATTTTCTTTTCCAATTTTATCGTTCAATATTGGTTTTTTTTTATAAAAAACATAGCTTTGTGATTTTCTTTAATTTTTTTGTATTAAGTTATCCCAACCTGATGACTTGGAATGCAATTTCAATAGGTTAACTCGAGTTGACTCGTTTTTTATTACCCAAGTTACATATCTATCATGATATTTTGGGTTGATTCAAGCTTGTTTTTCAACTTTTATTTTTATTCCATTTTTTATTTTTATATTTAATTGGCTAAAAGTTAAATAATATTGTTTTTTTGGCTTTTGAAAAAAGTTTTATTTTCTCAAGTTCTGTATAGATCACAATTTTTAAAATTTTTATTTCTTTACTAGATTGTTTATTGTTTTATTGAATTAAAAAAATTAATTTATTTAATCAGTCAAGGCTACTCAGAATGGTAAAGTTTTATTTTTTTCTTTAAAACACGATTGCCAGTTGCCGCACCTGATCCTTATTTTACGAAAAACCGCGGTGCATATAACAAAACTAGTCTCTTTTAACTTTTTGGATTGTAAAAAATGAAAAAAAAATAAAAAAGACGCAAAATGAAGAGGAAGCACGGAGAAGACACCCCCGATCCCCATCAAGCTACTCCTCCTCCGACGAAGAAACCCACTCTACCAGTGAGTTGGCGGCGCCACCACCGTCGGAGAAGCGATGGGAGTTCGAGGAGTGAGAAGGAGAGGAAAAGAGAAAAAGAAGAGGAGAGAAGGAGAAAAGACAAAGATAGAGAGAGGAAGAGAAGAAATTATAAGCCCGAATCACCAACATCCGGTTCCGAGGAGAGGGAGATTGAGAGAGTTCGGATTAGCCCAGGAGATGTTGAGTGCATATCATAATGTTGGCGGTGACATGAAACAGGTAAGTCTTATATTTTCTTTGTAAATTCTCTCTGTTTTTTTAGTTATCTCTTGTGGTTTAATTATGGGGTCAGTTTATATGGTTTAAGATGTGAGCTTTTTGTTTATATGGGGTTAGTTTATATATATATATATGAAGCTTTTATCACTGAATTATGTTCTCAGACAGAAAATGTAGCGTTATATGTAAAGTAAATTCTAGGTTGATTATAGTGATTAGTAGGGAAGAATGGTTTTTGTTCTGAAATTATGAGTTAGGGAAATTTTTATGAAATTTTTTTTTTTAGAAGATATGAAACTCTTCAGTTTGGACTGATTTTGTTTTTTCTTTTGGGAAATCTTTGTTTATATTTAGCTTCTCCAAATAATTGATGATGGACAAGTTGTTGACATAAAAGGGATATCTAAAAGGTCCTTGAACAACCATTTGAATAAACTTTTTATTTCGTTAAATCTCAAGGAAAATGGGGATAGGGTTTTTTTTTGCTGCCTCCAAATGTTCGTCCTAATTTGGATGTTGTTGGACCCCTGATTCAGCTTGTGCAGAGCCCAAAGAGCAGCAGCTTGATCATTCTATTCCGTCTAATGATGTGGATTCTATAACACCAGACACGGAACATAAACAAGAAACTAATGACAATAATGTGGCAATGCCATCATCAAGAAATGATGCTTCTGCGCCTAGAAGAAGGTGATCAACTTTCTATCTTTCACTCTTAGGTCCAAAATTTTGCTATGTCTATTTCATTTTTATACCAATGAAAGATATCAATGATCCTAATCAAAGGGATTTGTTATTTTTTTCATTTCCTTATTTGGTTGGAACAGATTCCCTCTAGTCTTGTTTTGCAGAGGGAGGCTCTTAAGAGGCCTAGGGGTTGCAAGCTAGCATTATGGTATCTGAGAATCCTCTTTAGCAAAAATCTCAAAACTAGTGGCTTTAATGATGGCAAAGGAAAAATGTTTATGTTGTTTTGAAGTAGTTACAGTTATTTTTCGTGCCTTTCATAAGATGGGATGTTGGTTCCAGAGATTTTTTGTTCAGATATTTTTTTTTTGGATGTGTGGTGTATAGTTTAACCACGTGCTCTTATATCCTTTTTCAACATCCTAGGATGATGAATTTGTTAAATTCTACCATGCAAGTAGTCATGAACTCTCTATCCATCTGTTTTTTTTCCCCTTAAAGGGTAAACAACATTTATAATTGTGTTATATTGGTTTTCTTTTATTTAACTACAGGGTGATTGGCTTTGAAATGCCATCTGCTGAGTTACTTGCTGTTACAGCAAAACTAACAGAAGCACAAGCTGAGCTTAGGTTTTTCTCGAAATGTTTTTCTTTAGTAGATACTTTCTTTTGTTAGACCTTTTGATGTGTTTGCATAACATGTTTTGGTTTCTACATTTTTATTAGCTCTGGTGACATATAATTGCAAGATTGCTCTGTTTGAATGTAAGTTGATGTGCTGTCTGTATGGTGTTTAAGATGTAAAATTGCAAAGAAGAAGAGTTGGAGGAAGATACTGAACTACTTATAGGACCTGCCCCACCTGCTATTGTTGCCGAAGCTGCATCAGCAAATGAAGCAGAGCGATTTGAAGAGGTGCTTGATTTTACCTGTAATGCAATCTTTATCGTATTTTAGCTGATTTTCCACTTATGTGTGACAACATACTTTTATTATTCATGGTTGTTTTTTTTACGAGTATTCTAACATTCTAATCTGGTCGTATTTAGGTTGTCTTTGTGATCCTTACAAAACAATTCATGGATTGGAGTTTTTTCCTTGGAATTATTTTAGGTCTCAAAGTCTCCGGTCATTCTGTGATCATCCGTTTTCCACAAGTTTAGAAGTAGAAAGAAGTTTTAAGAATCAAAGGAGATGATTTCCTCTTGTTCTCTTTGATAAATGCTTCATGCTCCTGATCTTGTTGCTGACCTCCAATGCTGTTACTGTTTTAAACATTTTGTGTATTTCTCTTTTAAAGTCTTCATTTTCAGCTGTCTTCTCATGGGACAAGCATGGAAAAGGCAATTCAGAGAATTGTGGGTTTTGCAATTTGGATGTATAGTTACCATTTCTGCCTTGCACTTTTGCCAGTTGTTTTTCTTTTTGTTAGAATCTATCCTAGTGCTTGCATAATTGGTAATGTGTCCAGAGCTGGAAGTTGCATTTTAACTTTTTTTGGCTGCATTCCTGTTTACTGTCTTGTGAGTTGGTGAAGTTTCATCATTGAAACCAAGGATTAACCATCTCGGCACCTCCCTAGGTACTGGAAGCTGTCACTTTTGGTGTATCCAGACAAGTGCTCTCATCCTCATGCCCACCAAGCGTTTGTCAAGTTGAATAAAGCTCTTAAAGAGCTACATTCTATATGTAGAATCTCCACGTTCTAAATATTTGTAATAAGTAAATGTTTGGTGTAGAGTTATACAGGTGAATAAAGAACTCTTCCATGGCACTTTCCCTTGATCTCTAAAACACAAGAGGCGGATGTTCTCTAGCGTTCAAACAAAGAAAACAGCAGGGAGGGGACTTTACGAGGAAGAAACAAAAACGAAATACTGTTCCAAATCGAAAACCCTAAACTGAATGGATTTTTTTGTATCAGATAATCTGTTCTTATGGGACACATTGTTCTAAGTAAATTAAATCAAAATAAAAATATGATATGCTCGTCTCTGGGGGTAGCTGGGAACAAAATATTAGTAGTATAGAGACAAGGAAACAAGTACCTGATAATAAACAGGAACAAGAAAAGGACAAAAGGAATAAACTCGACAAGCAATCATCAAATCATCGATATCTGACAGATTTTATATTCATGAAGGGAAAAAGGAGTAAAGAGAAACAACTTTGGTTGTAATCGAAGTCTAGTCATTATCATCTCACTCTAAAGCTATAATAAGCCTCTCTAGAAGGTTTGTTGAAGTCACTTTCAGGCATGGTTAACCCTTCTATTTCTCCATTGTCCTGTCCTCAAGTTGTATTTTAAAAATGTTTATGAAAAAAAATTAGATTTTTTATTGTTTTGATGTTAAAATAAATTTTTTTAAAATAAAAAATATTATTTTAATATATTTTAAAAAATAATATCTGTTATAGTACCACAAAACAGGATATGATTACAGGGGTTTGAAATTTTTGTGTGGTGTATTAATGTAGGAGGGACGCAAGCACACAACACAGCCTCCCCTCTAGTCCCACAAACCGCCCCAGAAATACCCCACTTCCTTGGTTTACGCTTATTTTATGGTTGCTCAGGCAACCCCACCGCTTGGTAATAAGATTAACCACTAAGATTCTCAATTAGCTTCTAGATTTCTTTTAGCCTACAAAACCTTATTGTTATTTTGTTTTTTTAATATTGGATCATGAAATAATCGATGTAATTAAAAAAAACGTGCCCAAAAGAATCCGAATCATGAAAATAAAAGTATATATAGGTTCTAAATTTGAATCCCATGCACCTTAATCGAATATAAAATATAAAAATATAATGTCCCTAATTATAAAAATAAGACTATCTCTAATTAAATTGTTCTTCCAAGACTCATTTCAATATAGCATTATGAGTATAGTGATTTTTAAAATGTTTTTCGTTTGAAAATAATAAATTAAAATAATATATATTAAATTGTTCTTCCAAGACTTCATTTTAATATAGCACTGTGAATATGGTGACAGTTACTTTTTAAAGTGCTTTTTATTTGAAAATAATAAATCAAAATAATATATATTAAATTGTTTTTCCAAAACTTCATTTCAATATAGCATTACAAGTATGGTAATAGTTGCATTTTAAAATGTTTTTTGTTTGAAAATAATAAATCAAAATAATATATATTTTTATTTTTAAAAAATTATTTTTTATAGTAACATATCAAAACAGTTTAAAATTAAAAAAATTAATTTAAAATAAAAAAATAATTAATTTTTTAAAATAAAAAAACATAATTTGATTTAAACTGTTCCAAGCTAGCTTCGCAACGTAATATTGTTCTTAATTTTTCACGCTTTACAATAGGGGGCGGGGGGCGGGGGGCGGGGGGCGGGGGGAGGGGGTGGAGTTGTTCATGCTAAAACAATGACCGACCAATCGAGTGGTGATTGATAAATGCACAAATACCTTGTATATACAGCAAGTGGCCTATCTTTTCATGATCCCTAAGCACTGTTCACATTTTACTGATATATATTTTTTCCAAGATAGCAATAATGTTCCCCCCAATATCCTTGTTTCTGGGCACTGAAGAGCAGCTAGCTGCCATGAGTTCTCATTTTCATGCAATTGGTATCAGTATTTTACATCCATTGGAAAAGGGAATGATCGAAGCTGTCTTTTTCACACTAAAATTGTCTCAAATAGTTCATATATAAGAATTAATTAAATTGGTTAAACTAAGTGCTGAGATACACAGAGGAGCTTCTGTTGAGGTCACGTTGGTAGGCACACACTCTAGCTAGTGGTACCGGCCGGCCGGCCATGATAGATGCAGGTGAATAACCGGCCACGAGAATGACAGATACAAGTGGCTTGACGAAGTTAACAACATGAGTGCTATCAATATAATTCAACCTCTCGTTTGACTTGCAATGATAATAATGCATATAAAAGTGAATTAATGCCATTGCTGTTTTAATGTCCTGAAAGGATCAATTATGAGTTCTCTGCCGCCTATATCCCGTGATTCGCTGGCCATTTGTAAGCAGGTGTTTTTTTTTTTTTAGCTGGTAAGCTGGTAATTTAAAATATTTTTTTAAAAAAAATATATTAAAATTATATTTAACATCAACACATCAAAAGAATCTAAAAAATAAAATTATATATAAAAAATTAATTTTAAACAAAAATAAATCAAATTTTAATAAAATACTATTTTAAACAGTTTTTTCCAAACATAGCCTCATTCGTAGCTTATGTAAATTCCACCGTTTGGTATCAACTTAATTACCTATTGGCTGTTGGTACCAGCATGGGGTTATAGTCCTAGGCAACCCTCTTTGTCTAGCTGAATGTGGGGTGTGGGGTCTCGATCGAGTCTTATCCATAGTTGGTACTCGGAAGGTTAATCAAATCAATTTAGTTTACCATTTAAATATTTTGTATAATTCAATTAAAAATTTTATCCCAATCAAAATCTAAATTTCTCCTACAAATTCATCAAATCAAATCAAGTTTAAAATATATTAACTCTCGCTTTTTATTTTATAAAAAATCTTATTATCAAAGAATTATCTCAACTAAATAGCTAAAATTATCAGGTGAGGTATTAAGATATAATTTATATTATTCTCTAACACATCCCTTTAAATGAAAGTTATTAGAGCTTGAAACTTGCACAAGTTTATATTACTTTGTGCTTGATTTTTTATCAAATAAACAGGGATGATGAGATTCAAAACTTGTGACCGTTTGATCATCAAATCTCTACTAATACCACGTCGACAAAAAACTATCTCAATCTAATATCTTAAGCTATTAAATAAGATTTTAAAATATAATTTATATTATTCTCTGAAACTTACCCTATTATCCCTTTCTTAGCTGTGATGGCTCTTTAATTTCACGTTGGACAAAACTATTAAAGTTATTTGGCTTCTTCATATTATTTCCTTTGTGCTTTTTGGTGAAAAAGAAAAGAAAAATTATTTAGTTCCCTTTGTTTTGGAAAAAAATGCCATCTAAGATCACCAGTACCGTTACGAGAAAGACACCTGAAAAGTGAAGACCAGAAGTTTGTGTTCCAGAGGTGTCATAAAGCATTTTTTCAAAGTTCAAGTCTTTAATTATTATGAAGCAGGAGATGGATGCTTGGTTTTAATTTCTTCTCAATGATCTCAGTGCGTGATTTCAGGTTTTGACGACTGCGTTAATTTCATGCACACCAAGATACAGTCTAATCATGACGTCGCAGTTTCTTTCATAACTAGGAGTAGGTTTTTAATTCTGTTCTGTTTAAAAAATTTTATACTAATTTAAAAAATAGAATAAAATAGAATAATTTTTATTTTAGTTTAAATCTTGGTTTGTTCTAGATTTTTTGACTAAATTTTAGTTGGAATATTCCGGTTTCATTCTACATGTTCCGTTCCGCTCTTGAAAGACCTTTGAATCAAATTAAACTTTGTTCAATTTAATTAATTAAATCATCCAAATATAAAAAGTTCTTTTTCATTACTATTTTAATTTTTTAAATAACAATTATATTAATAATAATATTGAAAATTATTATTACTATTTTCATTAACAATGATATTAATTTTTTAAAATTAGATTTATCACTAATTTATATGATTTATATTCATGTTGTTTTTTTCATGTTTATACTTTGTAGAAATTTGAGCAAAATAAGGGATGCTTTAGATTTCATTAACCTTGATAACATTGACCTAACTTTATATTTAAAATATTTGTGTTAAAACATTTTACTTTCATAATATTTTGATATTTTGTTTAAGTTGAATTACTTTAAGTTTAGGATCTATTTAATCTTAACTATTTAAAAATATTTTAAATTATATTTGTTGAATTACAAGATAAATATATTATTTAAGAATCGAAACTTTCCATTCTACTTACTTATCTTTCCTTTATTCTATTTTTTTAAATAAAAAAAATATATATAAGAGATAAATTACAATACCCTGAGATATCGTGAAAGTACAAAAACCATAAAAAATTAAAAATTTAACAAAAACCCTCATATTATATCCACAATTATCTTAAAGTAATTTAGAAAAAAACTGAAGATATATTAAAAATTAGATAAAGAACATTAAAAATAGAAACTCAAAATAAAATTGATTGAAGTAAAATAGTGAAATCAATATTGTTCATGTACTAGAAAATATTAATTGACCATGTCCCATTTTTCTTATAATCTTTCTCTAATTTCTCAAGCTCTTAATTCCATTATCATTTTTAAATAATAATTAAGAGAATTTTTGAATAATCTTTGTGATTTCACAATATCTCAAGAGAGTTCTTGTAATTTATTCAAATAAGTAAAATAAAAAAGGAATTAAAAAAAACATAAGGATTATATAAATATATATGAATTTTGTAAAGTTATAATTAACTCATATTCTTGGTAATATTAATGAGCACGTTTGTGTTATATGGGCCCAAACGCTCTTTAATCATGGTGGTGCCTTCTGATTTGCAAGTTATAGCTATATATCCTGATTCCAGCATGATGTGAAAACTGCAGATCAAACCGAATCATTGTGTTTATCAACAAGCTCTGATCACCATTATCATTGTAATCTTGCGTTCTGAAGCTATACAAAAAGCAACCGTCTGCTATTATGATGACTCTTTCAACCCCATGGCTGCCCAATCTCAAGCTTAATTTGTTCACACAGGCCATGCTAGCTAACCATCTCTTTACTCACTGTTTCAGGGCATGCTACGTACCCTAGATATCCTGTTCTGGAACTGTTCTGGACATCATGAATAGTTTCAATCATTGCAATTCACACACTTTATGTTATCTGTTAAGAAAAATATTGACCTTCCGTAATGAAATATATTAGCCAAATTCATAGGGTTTCATCATTTGTAAATCTAAACTTTCCCCGTTCCTCAAATTAATGGATATATATTCCACTCAATCGATTCACCCAAGTACCCTCTACAAATTCTTGTTCCTGGAAACTCCTTAAGAACTCGATCGTGTGTGTTCATTGAAGTAGTTCTCTCATTCTTATTAGGAGTGAAAATGGTTTAGATACCCATCCGATTAACCACCAATTTCATAGCTTATTTGGCAATGCATTTGATTGGATTTACAGTCATAATTGACATACCAAATTAATGTCATAAACACTTTACTTCTAGGCTATATAAAATTAAACCCATGTAACAAATAAAAAAATGAAGAAGAAGAAGAAGAAGAAGAAGAAGAAGAAGAAGATTACGCCCGTTTAGTTTAGTATTGTGGTCAAGTGTAGTTGGAAGTGTGAAAAGGTACCTTTTGTAGCACTTAATTAATTTCACCGAATTTCACTTCCAATAACATTACCAAAAATTAATTAACATGGGAGACAATTATCAGTAACTGTGGTTGGGATAAATTAGAAAATTAACACAAAAAAATAAAATAAATGGTGAAATAATATATAAACAAAAAGTTATGGTGAAATAATATATTTTTAGATGTCGTGATTGGGAATTGTGACATTTAATTAAATGTCACAGTTTCCAACAGCGATATCTATTAATTTTTCATAAGAGATTTTATTTTTTTATGTTATTTTTTCAATGATTAAAAATGAGCAAAAATAATTGATTTTGTTAGATTGTATGTTTTTCTTTCTACACTGATAACATATAGACAAAAATAAATTAGTTTTGCTGCAAACTGGAATTAAGTAATCGGTGAAGCTGAAAATTGAGTAATTATCCATCATTTCATGATTTAATTATATGTCTCTCATGAAAAATTAATATATATCACGTTATGAACAAGGATATCAATTAAATATTATAGTTGGAAACCGCAACATGTTCGCCAAAACTCCTTACTTTTGTGATATTTTGTCATTTATTTTAATTTTGTGTGCTAATTTGTCTTCTTTTTTTCCTATGGTTGCACGAAGGATCCATACACTCACAAGTCACAAAGAAAGGGGGTCAATAAAAACAATTTAATTTATTTCTTCTTGGATACCAACGAGGAAAACAGGACCTGTATATATAAAATTAAAAAGTAGAAAATTGCTGTTGCACGTCAAAGACTGCAATCGGTCACTTTCAGGCAACAGTCAATTATCAGAATCTAGCACTAGATCGCGTACAAGCCCTTTTTACACGCCAGCCATAATAAATACTCAGCCTATCTGTGCTCTTATATTAATTAACACAAGAAGCACTTATTTCCCAAATGACAAAAATAAATAAATAAATAAATAAATAAATTTAATGGATAGAAGAGAGCCTTTGTTTGTTGGTTTGTATAATAAAAGCACTAATTTTGTTAAGGACTTTTCAAGGAATGAAATGATGAGCAATGAAGCTATCTAACCATCGCTGATGAACGTTCGGAAGAGAAATGTAGCCAGTGAGAAATGGTCATTATCAAATGTAAAGAAAACCTTATAGTAATATAAATAATTGTAAAGAAGGATAGTCGGTAGATCGCATCACATTGTGATGATTTTGTAAGATTGAGTTCATGAGATGTATGGTTGATCATGACATCGGGACCCACATCCAATGGAATGTTGCTTGGTATAAAAAAAAAAAAAAAAAAACAAAGTTTTTATTTAACAAAGACACCCTTTTCTTCTTCTTTTTTTGCAAAAATCTCTTCTTGGGAACCACTCCCCGCTCTAGAGAGTAGAGTATTGGTGAATTCCTTGTAAATATATCCACACCTAAATTATATAATATAAGAACATAAATTTAATTTTAAAAGGTACAGTTCGACTTGTCAGATTTAGAGTTTGTTCACTAGATGTCACCAGTTCGAGTTTTACAAATCTCAGAATTACTGGAGGCTTACATGATCGTTAACTTTAGAACCTATGAGATTAGTGAAAATATGTTCAAGCTGACCCAAATATTTACATTAAACAAAAGGTATAAATTTGTAGCTTTAATCAAGGAATTAGACAGTGAAAATGTGTAAAAAGGGAGGTAGCTTGTCGTTAGCTAATGACAAGGAATTCAAATGCTTGCTCAAAATTTCGTTATTGCAAGTTTTAGTGGCTAAGAAATAGCATGGTTCTACATGGAATACTTGACCACTTGTGCTAACTTTTGTTTTGTCAAGGTGCGTGCGTGTGTGGTGAGAACTTCGTAGGATCTATAATCTGTCAACGCATGTAAGGCTAGCTTTTTGCATAATGCACCGGCTTACCAAGGAGCTTATGATACGTTTAGATTTTGAGATAAAGTTTGAGGTCAAAGTAAAAATTAGACAGTGACACTTAGGTAGTGAAAGATGACATAAACTGAACAATAATGATCAAAGCCTTGTTTTTCAACCTCTGGTAAGTGAAAACGAAAGGAAAATAGGCAAAACAATGTGTCATGAATACCTCAGGCTGAAGTAAAAATACATGTTTGATATCAGAGTTATCCCTATTCACTCGATAAAAATTAAGTATAAGGTAATGTGGATATATACAAATTTCAAGTTTAAAGGACTTTCACTTGAGGGGATATAATATAAATCATATCTCGGGACCTCACCTAATAGTTTAAACTATTGAGTTGAGATGATTTTTTCACATGTATATACATGATTTACATTTTCTTTTTTTCAAAAACTTAATTTGGTCTTTGAAGAAAAATCTATTCACTTTCATCCCTTGAAAGTAATAAAATTTCATGGCCCCGCTCTATGTCTTCAATCTTGGATCCATCATCGCCTCCCAGCTCATTCCTTAATCCCGCCCTGGGATTACAACCTGAGACTTTCAAGTGAAAATTAATCTCAAAACTTAAAACCTTTGAAATATCCTCTTCAAGACATAATTTTACTGAATTAATCTCTTCAGTTTATCGTTTATGAATTAATGACAGAGTAGAGAAGTCGGATTTTTTTTTTCTTTGGCAATAATATATATTTTTTATTAGCAGCATGGTGTATTGAATAGAAACTAATGATAATTAAAAAAAAATATTTATATAAATGAATAATGATTTGAATTAAAGAGGAAAAATTTATATTTTTAATCCAAACTCCATTTCTTATTCATGTATTTCTTTTCTTTTTTTTTTACAAAAGTATGTTCTTTTTTTTTTATCAAAACCATTGTTTTTTAGATTAAAAAAAAAACTTGTTATGATTTTAAAAACAAATTTTAATTAAAAAAAGAAGCATGAATCGATCATTTTCATGCACCCGTATGAGAAAAAAAAAGAACAAAAAATATAGCAAAACTATATAATGAAAAATAAACTTATATGTTTTATTTTGATTGAATATTGATGAGAAAATGTTTATTTTTTTTTGTTCTAAACTTATATAATATTGATATCCTCTTATATATATGTTTTTTTTTTACACTGACTTTTTTCTACCTTCTAAAACGACATTCTCTCTCCTCACATAATATACACGGACCAAAATGATAAAAATAAAATTTAGAATCAAACCATAAAATCTAAAAAAACATGGAGTAAATATGCAAAACATGAAACTTACTTGAGAGAGACCAAATTGTAGTTTTTCTCATCGATCTTTCGAATATTGTAAATGGAAAAGGCTCTATTTATTTCATGTTAAGTTTGATGTTGTTCATCTTTCAATTTTGCTAAAACTATTTTTAAATTCTATTTAGTAAATTAATTTTAATTTAATATCAAAAAATTCTATGCCACATCGAATACATAAGAGCATGCAAATTAAAATTGATTCCAACAAATAAAACTATGAAAACATAAAAATAAAGTTATTGACAAAAGTGTAGAAAAACCAAGGAAAAAAAAACAAATTAACAGCAAACAATAAAATATAAAAGAGCACTTGTATTTTTTTAGTTTTCTAGTGGGAGGGGTAATGGTCCTAAGTCCTCAAGGGACGTAGCGTGATGGTAAAAAATTTAAAATCTGCATAGCAGGTCTCGAGTTTGAGTTAGGACATGCATCTCTTGTAAGAGCCTGGGACAACAGAGATTTTACTCCCTCACCTGGACCCACAAAAATACACTTTTTGGGAGGATGAGATTTCCTCGAATCCAAATAAAAAAAAAAGATAATGGCCATAGCTAGAAGCTCTCAAACAGTCAAACGTAACAAGTACGTAGAGTATAAAAATTTAGGAGACATGAAGTATAGTTAAATCCTAATCCGTACTGTTTGGACACAAAATTAAAGCACACCTAATTTTATTTTACAAGTTAATTAGTGGTAAAGGGAGAATTATGTGAGGCCCGTACGTAGGCCAGAACAGGGACCTAGGGCAAAGAACCTCCTTGTCATCTTCTCACTTAATTAATTTCCTTAGCTAAACATCTAATCACAATGATAATCAGCCCTTTGACGACCCTTAATTTCTCATAGACATGGCATATATACTCATGGTGGATAGGGTGGATGGAAGGCGCCCGACTTTACTTTCCGAATTAATGACCGAAGGCCGTGTAAACAACGACTGCCTCAGTAGAATGCAAATACACCTAACTATAATTATTCACCCTTTTGTTTTTTCTTCTTTATTAAAGCATCGGGACTCAGAAATTAAAGAGTCAATTCTTCACACGTGATTTTGGACCGTCTAGCTATCTATTCGTGTCAAATTTGTTTGAATAGACTTTTGGATTTTATTCCCATCCCATCATCGATCGTGTGAAGAAATAGTGCATGTTTGTCGGTTCTTGCTTTCGTTGGGAGGCTAAATTCCCACTATAAAGCTGCACTACAACTATTTCTAACTATTTGAACCTTGAAAATCTATATAACGAGCTAAATATTGCATCCATGCTATGTAATATTCTCCAATAGTTTTGTTTTTTTTCTTCCAGTAATTAGCCCATAAACAGTGAGAGTAATTCTAATGGTTTTTTTCCTCTTCTCCTCCACTAGTGACAATGCTTTGGTGCTCTTCTGGCCTGCAGGTTGTAGTAGGATTAATGAGTACCATGCTGTAATGGCTGCAAGGAAACCCAACCTAAGAAAAAATGTACAATGATCCACACAATAAGAAGCAATGATTACTTGAGCATATTTGCTTTAACATTTTAAAAATGTTTTTGAAAAAAAAAAATTTTTTAGTAGTTTTAAATTATTTTAATGTGCTGATGTGAAAAATAAAATTTTTAAAATAATAAAAATATTATTTATATGCATTTTGAAACGAAAAAAACTTTAAAAAACAGCCACTATCACAATATCAAACCGGTTACAAGACTAATTATCTGTGTCCGATTTAGAATCCCGGAAACATTTAAGTTATAAAGAAATAAAACCTTATCTTGTAGGATCTTCACTTCACGTCAAACCATTCATATAATTGGTTACATTAATATTTGTTTATTAGCTATGGTTGTTAAGGAAAGAAACCCTTTAGAGTACTTAGATCTAAGATAGAGTTAATTATCCTTGCTAATTAATTAATTAATCTCACAATACCTTGTTTCTGTAAGAAACAGATTAAAAAAAAAAAAAAAACGTTAAACAACGCAAAGCTTGAAAAGGACACATTGGTCTCAGCGGGACTAATACGGACTGAAAGAAAACAAATTTTGAGGAGAACACAAATGATTAGCTATTCGATATTGACAGCTGACATGGAACACACGTGGCCGACGAAGAGAGGTGCCAAATGGCAAAGGGCGGCGCACCAAACAGACAACGGAAGCTGGTTTGTGGGAGTTAGCTGGAGAGAATGACATGATCCAAGAATTAAGACATTATTACTAGGATTGTGTTTGTTTTTATTATTCTAGGATAGTAATGTGTTTAGTAGAAGAAAATACGAAGATATAAATATAAAAACAAATAATTTTTTATTACTTTAAAACAAAAATATTAGGAAACATGTTTTTTTGAGTACAAAAACTAAAATACTTCCTTAATTTATTTCAAAAAAATAATGTCCAGAAACTATTTTAATTAGTTTTTTTTCTTGATTGCATGATAGAAGGTTATCCTTTCTCATTATATAATTATTATTGAGAAATCATATTTTCTAGAACTTGAACCTTAATTGAAATCAGTCATTAGAAGTCAAACCTTGTTTCAATAAAGCTACTCCATATTAAACATATTAGATTAATATTTGAGTATGTTTGAGAGTGTAGTTACTGTTGTTTTTCGAAGTGATTTTTACTCGGAAATATATTAAAATAATATTTTTTTATATATTATTTTTTACATCAGCACATCAAAATAATCTAAAAATACTAAAAAAATTATTTTAAAGTAAAAAAATAAAAAAATAATTTTTTTAAAAAATATTTTTAAAACGCAAAGGTAAAGATTGTGTCAACAGTAGAAGGATATATGTTTAATAAAGTTTGTAGGAAAATAAATCTTAGGAAACAAAATTGCGGTGGGGGGTGGCGTGAAAATTTGGTGTCACGCCGTCCAAACAAACCTTTCTTTCATCCTATCTGCCACCCCACGCGCAATCAATAACTTCTTCCGTAACATTTCTATTTTCTGCTACTGCAGATAGGGTGTGTATATATATTAATGTTCATCTCTCGAACAGAAAATAAATTATAGCTTTCTGTACCATAGAACAGCAAGATTCATCTCTTTTGCATATTAAAAGCTCCATCCCTTTTTTCTTTCCAACAACATTCACCCATTGCCAAGACATCCTCTTTGTCTCTCTCTCACCCTCTTTTTTTCCTTCTCTTTCTTTGATCTGGTGGGCAGTCGAAGAACACAGCGAACTCTCATTGCCTCTCTGTGAGTATATCAATAATCGTGCAATGTGAAATTGGTTGTAGTAGCATATACACACACACACACACACACACATGTATATTTCTTTTGTGTTTGGCTATTAGAGTTTCAAATCCAAATGTTTGCCACCAACTTTATATAAGGGCAGCACAATATGCTAGCTAGAAGTTGCATATATTGTTAGATGTACTTGTTTTCCTGATGAATTTAGGGTTTGTGATGCAGAAGCCCAATATTATTAATTTGAGAGTTCTTACTTGTCACTGAAATTCTTTGTAAATAAGTACTATTTTGCTTGCACATGTACATACACATTAGGTCACATAATGTGGTTATTAATTAACCCAAGTTGGAGATCAAGAGTTTGAATAAGCAGATGCCAACATGTGTAAGTTTATGAAAGGTGATGATCACTTGAAGTTTAGAGTTAGTTCATTATTAAGAAAATAAAAATAAGAAAACATCTAGACATCATGAGGAATAATACTGGTGTTTTGAGGGAGAGGGAAAGGGCAAGGGAGAGAGATCTGAGCATGTGTAGCACAGCAGAGAGTATGTGGCTGTCATTGATCAAGAGGACTGCTTGGCTGTGCTATTGAGTGAGATAGTGTCGTAGCTAGCACACGGGGGTGGTGGGTGTGAAAGTGTTTTTCCACCACCAGTAACAGGGAGTGCACTGCACTCAAAGAAACATAACATGCTTGTGCCAGCAAAGTCAAGCTTTCCGGCCAACTTTTGTGTTCAATATACTTCGCCAAAGTTCATGCAACTAATTAAAGACAACAAATGGTACTTGGCTGGAATAAAATCTATGTTTTGATTGGTGGGTTCCACGAATTGTCTGCCATTTTTATCTGTGAAGATGACTTTATAAATACATAGCTGAAACACATGCAGGACCACTTCTTCATGGGTCCACGAAGTAGCTAGGCATCATCATAGCTAGCCCTAAGTTAAGAGTTTAGGAATGGATATTTTGGATGCGAAATCATGACGATAACATTAATTCATTCAAGGGCAAAAGCATGTGTGCAACTTCCCATCACCTTTTACGAACTCTAGCATTTCACCATGTTGAAGTCATACATTTCTTCCAAAGTTTCCTTTGATTTCAGGCCTACGCTAGTAGAGCCTTTAAGCTTGTGTTTTGCTTGTCTCATTCACACAAATTTGCTCATTTCTAGATGTGATAAAGAACATAATCAACATGGGTAAATCCTTAAAAGGATTCTTATGAACATGCTATTTGATCTCCCTCCCTCTCTCTCATTATCTTCATGTTACTGATCAGGAGCTTGGAAGAATATTATCAGTGGAGATGGAATCCTGTGTCCCACCAGGCTTTAGGTTTCATCCAACAGAAGAAGAACTTGTAGGATACTATCTCAAGAGGAAGATTCACTCACTGAAAATCGATCTAGATGTTATCGTTGACATTGATCTATATAACATGGAGCCATGGGACATCCAAGGTAATGAAAAATCCACGCCTTTTGTATCGTAGCTAAGAACACTATTTGTGGAGCTATATATATATATCATAATCATACAAACAAAACTACATGCCCAATTTGAAATTTAACACCAAACAGTTGCAATGTTGAAAACCCTACTGGCTATATAGGCTTTAGACTATTGATTGTAACGACACCAAATAAAAAGACGGTGCACTAATTTTCTCTCTAGTCAATGCTTTCTCTTGTTCAAACAGCCATCCCCATTTGAACTTAAGAAGCAATATTCAAAAGCGGCACTTCTTTTATCAAAATTTGACACATAGACATTGCACATAATTTGTACCAGGAAAAGTTTTTTATAACCTAATGAACTAAGAGGGAAGATACAGTAATGGGGATAGACCTAAGGAAATATTGACTTTATTAATTAGGTGGAGACTGAGAGTAATGGGAATGGACCTAAAAGGAAATTAATCTATAATTAGCTGCTGGAAATGGGTTTCACTGGATTCCATTAAATGTCTGCTTTGTGCTAACTTAAGTACATCTTAATTTGCAGCCAAGTGCAAGCTAGGGTATGATGAACAGAATGAGTGGTATTTCTTCAGTCACAAGGATAGGAAGTATCCGACCGGAACACGGACTAACAGAGCCACCGCTGCCGGATTTTGGAAGGCAACAGGAAGGGACAAGGCCGTGCTCACCAAGAACAGACTTATTGGGATGAGGAAGACCTTGGTGTTCTACAAGGGACGTGCACCAAATGGAAGGAAAACTGACTGGATCATGCATGAATATCGTCTCCAAACATCTGAGCATGGACCCCAACAGGCAAGTTCATTCTCCATTCCAATAACAACACTTTTTTCTTTTTCAACAATATTGCACGTACAAAAGCATTCTTTAAACGTTCTTTCTTGGAGGGAATCTATAGCTGCATAAACCGAAAAAGTATTCACACTTTGACATATAAAGTACTTTTGAAAAAAATTAAACATTACATCAATATTACAAAAAACAAAAATTATTAAAAAATAACTTTTACCTGCACGAAACACCTAGTTTTTGGGTTGAGTGACTCTTTAGCAAATATTTAACTCTTTCACAAAAAAAGCATTCGTTACATTTATTTTATCCTCTTAGGGCAATAATATTTTTAAATTATCATGACCATGAACTTACAAATATTACTTGGTGTACGTATAAGCTAATATTTCTGGGTGTGAATTGCGCAGGAAGAAGGGTGGGTGGTTTGCCGGGCATTCAAGAAACCAATCCCTAATCAAAGACAAGGTTTTGAAGCTTGGAATCATGCTTATTATGTCAATAATATCAACCATGCTAGACCTCCTTCATTCTCAGATACAGTAACGACTACACATACGGTTCATCCGAATCAAAGTGCAAGATTTCATCAGCCTTTTAGCTCGAGTTCGGACCTCATTTCACACCAAGAATTTTTGGACAATAATAATCGGCTTGTTGAACTCCCACAACTAGATAGCCCTAGTACACTTTCAACAAGTTTTGCTCCCAAAGAAGGTAACTTCCACCAGATCAATGAAGATTACGATGAAGAAAGGAGCAACAATAGCAGCCACTATATCGACTGGAAAAGTTTGGACACCTTACTTGCATCACAAGTGAATGATTCCAGTTCTTCATCATTTCCCCTTCAAAATTTTCCTTCTATAACGCAAAACTATGACCTAGCAGCTGGGCAGCAAGACCATGTTAGCCATTTCCTTGACTGCTTTCCTGACATATAACAAAAGCTCTTGCACTTATAATGTTGCGATTTATTTATGTAAGATGATGTATTCATGGTAATAATAGTGCTATAGTAGGAGCTAAGGTTAATGTCTTGGTTTAGAAGTTGCATGCTGAGGATGATCATGTATTTAGGTGAATGAATATGTCTGTGCTAAGAGGAGAATTCGCATGCAAAATGAATCTCCTACAAGTTTAGAGTCATTGGTGAAAGTTTTTATTCACCTTTCTTAATTCTACCTTTGCTTATGTTGTTCCATAATTGTAAATTGTGGATCATTGCATGCATATATGTACTTATGATCTTGTGTTTTCATAATCTTGTGTTGTGTAATAATGACTCTTTCTCTAGGCCTTATTCTTCACTCTTGCTCGTTTTGACATTGTATTGTATTCTCTACTTATGAATGTTTCCCTAGCCGTCGTTTTTCACCTCTAGGACAAAAAACAATCATAAAACTTTGAGATTGTTTCTCATAATTCCACTTACATAATCACATTCTTATAAAATCTATTTCAATTCTCTAAAGTATAAAGTAATTTACCAAGGAAATTCACTCCAAAACATGTAGCCAATTTGCCCCTGAGCAGCATCTTGATGAACCCTCCTAACTGAGCCAGTCTCTATTTGCCCTTGCATCTACCATTGTTGTTAAGAAATTCGAACCATTTGTGAGAATATTTTAACCCTTGTTTCCTTTGAATTAGGCAAATATGAACTTAATTAATTATCGGACTTGAAATTACAAAATATGGTGCTTTGTTTAATTACACATAATCGGTTTTGGTTTTCACGTAGCAGAACAAAAATTAATGATGGCAAGAGAGAGAGTTATATTGTCGAGAAATAATCATTTATTGAACTAAAACAAATACTCCATGTTACCAGTGTTTTAAAACCTGGACCGGCCTGGCGGGTCGACCCGGAACCCGGCCGACCCGGGCCTGGGACCGGTCCGGGTGGAGGCAAAAACTCGCTTGGGAATTGGCCCGGGGAAACCCGGTCCACCCGGCAGGTCGACTCGGGACCCGGTCCACCCTGTCAAACCCAGGTGAGACCCAATCAATTTTTTTCCTACCACTGCCACTGCCTCTTCTCTTCCTTCAAACTCCGCGTCCCGGCCTATTGCACCTGCTACCTAAGGAGCAAAACCCGAGCTGGAGGAGTTCCATTGAAATTCACACTCTTCACCTTCTTCTCACTAGCATTCACTATAACCCCAGCTCTCCTATCAGTTTTCTTCATCATCAATGGCGTTGTAATCCCTTGCTCTTGTTTCCCCAATTCTTGCCCTTCCTTCCACCCCATCTTTGCCATCATCCTCTGCACTGTAGTCATTTGTCCACCAGCACCAACTCCCAACCCTACCGTCCCTGACGTCCCAATACTAAACCCATTTCCATTCCTGGGTGGTGAAGAACTCCTCGGAACACCTCCACTCATGGCAGCACGCCTTCTCCACGCTTCCTCCCTATAAATATTCAAATCCTTATCCCTATCCTTCTCATTTTCCCTCTCCTTCTCCCTCTCCCTCTCCTCCTCCTCCTCTTGCTTCCTCCTCTCAATCTCCCTCAACCTCTCTGCTTCCATCGCCTTCCTTTTTTTCTCCCTCCTATAATCTTCATAATCATTCGACCTGGCCGAATCATACTCCTCAACAACCACCGAATTCACCCCTACCAGTTCCGGTTGCGGAGCCACCTCATCGAGTAGCATAGTCGCCACCGCCACGAATGGAGAAACTAAAGATTTGGAAGCAGAGATTTGGAGTTTAGGTTTGTTAGGGTTTTTTAAAATAGTTAGTGGTGATGTGAGCATAAGAAATTAATGTGTTGATTCAATAAAATAAAAGTGAATGTGGTGTTAATTTAGAATTTATGTTGTTTGATGTTTTGTTTTAAATATTTTAGAATTTATGTGGTGGGATGTTTTATTTTAAATATTTTAGAATTTATATTTTGTTTATGTTTTGGATATTGAATTAAATTGATGTTGTTGGTTTATAATTTAAATTTAGTTTGTGTAAGTGTTGCATTGTAACTAATTATGTGTTTTTTTTATAGGTGTTTTTTTTTTACCCGGGTCAACCCATCTGACCCGTGACCAGATCACTTGACAAGGTTGATGACCGGGTCGGGTTTCAAAACTATGCATGAAACTAATGTTTTGTAAGAAGGATACCTGGATTCATGAAAATCAATGGCCTAAAGCTAGCTTGGGATATAAAAACAACACTGAAAATTACAGACCATAACTGGTTGAAAAGTATTGAATTGCATCTCGATCGCCTGCTGGAATTTCAAGAACAAGAAATATTGATATCCTTCTGAAGCATCTAATCCATCATAAAAAAAAAAAAACAAATTATTTAATCAGAGCATGAAATGACATATCAATCCACAAAAATATACTCATTATTGGTTGCTGAAATATATAACATCAATGGCATATATAAAAGCTAGCCCCAAGCATCCTTCGTGTCTTCTTATTGTTAAATTAATGTAAAGGATATTTGATGAATTCATAAGAAATTACTTTCCACGACCTTACCTCTAGATTCGAACCCTATATGACAACAGTGACATAAACTTTAAAAAAAAAAACAAACAAACAAACTAAGCCCTTCTCAGTCTTTTACCGCAGACTGTGAGGGGAAGCACTGTTAATCAAACTGTGCTTCTTCTTTATTTTTTTAGTTCCTATGATTTTTTACACTTTGATCCTTAATTTATTTTTTTATTTAGTCCTTTAAAATTACTTTGATTTATGGTTGGTCCCATCACTCGGTTAATTCTTGGTTTAGCAAAATAAAATTTAATTTGATTAGTTTAAATAATTAGAGCTTCAGAGAGCAAATTTGAAGCTTAAATAAATTTTCAGTCCTTTTTTCTAATATTAGAGATTGATTTGCACGATTTAGTGAAAGTTCATGCCTTTTTTTATTTCAATCCCTAATTTTCTTTCATTTTGATCCATTCCCATTGACTTTATTTGTAATTTGACTTGGTTGTTTATTTTTATTGCCTTGATACAATGATCTTGCAATGTCGAGAGAAATTTTCAGTGCTTAGTTTTGCAAAATAAAACAAAATTTAGCTAATTTAAAATAATTGAGTGTTAAGGGACCACAATTGAAACTAAAACAATTGTGAGGACTAGGGTAAACGAGTAGGGAAAATAATTTGGTGAGCGCAATGCATATGCCATCATGTGGGGGCGGCCGTGGTTTTTTAGAGAAGCATAAGGTATCATCTGGCATCCAAACTATGGCTTTATCAGCGCGGTGTAGGAAGCATCCCATCGAGCATTGTTTTTAAAATCGAGAGTTAACTTATAAAATCGGATGATTTTATGAGATAACATGTATCTAATGTGCAACATCGGACTAAAAACTTGAAAACCAGTAAAATCCGGTGCAAAATCAGTAAAATCGGTCCGATTTTACGAGTTTACTAAATTTGTAATATGAACCAAGTCATGTTCAAATTTGGCCTTAAAATGTCAGCTGACCAGTTTTGCGATATTGAACATATCTTTCAAACCGTATATTGGATAAAGCTGAAATTTTATAGGAAA
This sequence comes from Populus deltoides, assembly GCA_015852605.2. Taxonomy (NCBI): domain Eukaryota; kingdom Viridiplantae; phylum Streptophyta; class Magnoliopsida; order Malpighiales; family Salicaceae; genus Populus; species Populus deltoides. Next base: position 13,663,708 of record CM027582.2, on the reverse strand, counting down.
ATATTAGATACATGAAAATATATTGCAGTAAATTTTCAGGTCAAATGGAGTTCAGAAACATAACATTTTAGATGGTCAAAGTTAGTAGATGAATCTTGTCAAATATGTCAAACTAAACCTTCATATACTGTTTGAGACATATCTGGAGCTACTAGTGAAATTTTACAACGATTAAAATTGGACTGGAAACTAGACATCTAAAACTTTCCAACCATATATCATAAAGCCCAGTAATTTATCTAAATGAGAGAGAATGATATGTTTGAAATCAAGACTCAAATCTGCCAAAAATATACGAAAATTGAAGATTCGGGCTACATAGAGGAATTTTAAAATGAAGACTTTTTTTATTATTCTATTTTATTTATTTATTTATTTATGAATAATTATTTTTAATTTGAATTTTTTTTCTAGCACATTAAACATTGTTTTAAGGGTTTATTTCATTATTGAATTTATGTTAGTTAATTATTACTTTAGACTCATTAGCTTGCAATCTGAATGGGGTCCATTGCGACTTATTGTGATGGGAACAACCAAGTTGTCACTAGCTACATGTGTACTTCCTACCATTCAGTGATTCCCCTGTATTGAGAAGTTTTGTTTTGAGACTTTTTATTTCTCCATGTCATTAATTTATTGATTCATACTATCTATATATCTTATTTTGTTTAGATCACTCATTGATTATAATATTGTTGACTTATTTTATCAGATTTTAATGTAATTTAATTTCTTGGTTGGAATTGTCAATATATAATTAGTTAAAAAAATTACTTATAAATTTACGTTTTGAGTTTATATTGTATTTTTCATGTCATGTCAAAAAAGTATTTTTGACAACCTTGCCATCGAGATCATCCTAATGGTTTGACTCGTGTCGATGGAGGCATGGTGGTTGATCTTCAGTGGGCTTTTTTTTACTTCTCTATTTTTTCTCTCTCCTCTTCTCAGAAATCATGTTGGCCTGCAAAATTTGAAATATGTCCTGTTATTTTTTTTTTAATTTGCTCTTCATTTTTGTTATTGTTATTTATTTTATTTTGGATTTTTTTGATTGATTTTTTTTTCAATTTCATCTCTTAACATTTGATTTTATTTAATTTTTATATCAAATTGGACATCAGTCTTTTAATTTTTATTTGTTTTTTTATCCTATTCTTTATTGATTTTTTTTATTTTATCCCTGTATATTTGGCTTTATTTTATTTTTATGTTAAATTTGATTCTCATTCTTTTTCTTTTCATTGCTATTTGTTTTCTCTTTGATTCTTTTTTATTGAATTACTTTTTTAATTTTATCATTTAGCATTTTATTGATTAGGGATTTGGCTTCGTGATTTTTTTTCTTTCTACAGGGTTAAGCCTAACCTCATGGCCCAAGTTATAGGTTTTAAAAATTTGCCCGAATTGACTTTAATTTTTTTTAGATCATTATTTTTTTTTCATTATTCAATATTGAGTTGGTTAGAGATTGGGTTTCGTGTTTTTTTTCACTTTTCTTTCTATATAGTTATCCTGATCTTGTGTCCTGAGTCGCTGCTTAACAGGTTAACCCCAATTAACTCATGTCTCTCTTTTTTTTTTGTTATTTTTAGGTTTTTTTTTTAATTTCACCCTTCAACATTGGTTTATTTGAAATTTGAGCTTCGTTGTTTTATTCAATTTACTTTTTACGATGTTATTTTGATCTCACGACTAAATCGAGTATTTGGCATGCTTACTCGGGTGTACTCGAGTAGGTTTTTTGTTCTTTTTTTAATTTTATTTTTTTCAGTTTCTTCCTTCAATATTTGATTTTTTTGGTATTTTTCTTTGATTTTTTTTATTTTACTTTATGTGGGGTTATCACGTTCGCATTTAATTTTTATTTGTATCAAATATTGTGAGGATATATTTCTGTAGTATTGACAACCATTCTTTTTTAGTTGATCATTGTGTTTTTTAATTTGATTTATTTATCATCATTGTCTATTTTTCTAATCATATTATTAAATTAACCATACTTATTAAATCAAATCAAGTTAATAACCTGAGTTTCAGATTTTTCTTGTTTCTTTAAAAACTCTAGTGTCACCTCAACATCTTTTTTTTACTTGAAAAAAATTTGACCGCATACCACTAATCAAGTTTATCACTATAGCCAAGCTTCATATCCTCTAAAGTAAAAACTTTAAGTAGACACAAACAATCAGGAGATTCAAGACTTTGAAGGAAATGGAACCTAGACTAAATTGAACCTACTAATATAGGCATCTCTAAAATTAAGTCTACATATAAGGCTTATTGACCTGATATGAAAATAATGCAAACAATTATGATGATTTGTTAATTTTGATCCAACTTACAAGCATGTGAGTGAATGAGTAATGTAAAAATAAAAGCCAGTCAGGATTCAAAAAGTTTTTTGAAAAGCCTATCTTTGCCTTAATAAAGTCTTTCAGTGATATGTTTCATTCATCTTTCCCATTACTTAAAAAAAGTGAACCATGAGATCAGGTTCAAGATATTATCATTCTTAACTGGATAATTAGGCATCCAACCTGAATCGTAATGACCCAATTACAAGAGCGAAGCTCTACCAACTAAGTTATATCCTCTCGAGCTAAGTGGAGCGTGAATGAAGGAGTTAGATGCTTCTTTTATTCTTTTCTTTGGAAAATCTAGGCCACCCTGGACTTGAACCAGATAAAGCAAAGGTAAGACCTAAAGCAAGATCAAGTTAGCAAGATTTTCTGATAGCTCGATCGAAGGAAAGATAGTAAGAATTTCTAATCCTAGACATCAAAAAAAAAAATTCTCAATGTTTATAACTACCAAAAATGTTGCTAACTTTTTTTGGCATCGGAATTGTAAGAAAAATTGTCTCAAATGCTGGATGTAAGGGCCAAAATGGATGCTCAAATGTCAGAAAGGATCTCAAAATAGAAAAAAAATAAAGCATTTGGCTCGCTACTCAACTGGCTAGCAAGAGAGAGGATTGACTATTAGAATGGACTAGTGGCATTTGATTAATGAGATAGTTATGGAAAGTAAAGCTATAAATGCAAATGATGATTGTGCAATATGCAAGATAAAAGGCATGAATCAAATAAAAAGACGTTTAACTACTTACTCAGCCCTTCAAAATTGGAATGAACCTTAAAAATGAAAATATCATTTATGCCAATAATTATTGATGTCAACCAAGAATATTCTATCTATTTTCTCTTGTCATTTGGATAAAATTGGATGATAATGAAGCTAACAAGGGTAGATATATAGAATTCTCCTTGATTAGCATAGATAAAAAAAAAAATAGTTTAGCATAGACTGCTAGAAATATATTTAGAGATTTGAAGCGGATATACCAACTTCAACAATGAAGAGTTTTTTTAAAGGAGAGGTATGTTTATTTTGCATAAAATATCTTACAAATAAAAAATATTTTACACGTAAAATAGTTGTTAATGGTGATGGTGGAGGGGGAGATAATGGTGAGGTGGTGGTGGTGGATGAAATAGTTTGATGATATTGTAAGTAGATTACTAATCGTAAAATATTTTATGGAACGTTATGAGTTGAAAATAGTTTTTAATTAGCAAATGACTAACTAAGTTTGAAGGTTGAGTGTAAAATATTTTTCATTGATCAATTTTCCTATAAAATATTTTATGAGAAACAAAAACAAAAAAATATTTTTTGAAAACAAACACGGGAAAATCTAGAGAACATTTTCATGAAAAATAATAGTTTATACAAAATATATGGTTGCATTTATAGATCTTACAGCTTAACAAGTTACATAATAGACCTCACACCTAGGCCTAGATGTGATAAAGAATGAAATTAGACTCACAATACTAACAAGTATAAAACCATGTACTACAACTTTTGAACATGCAAGGCACCAAAATGAGATTATGTCCTCAAATGAGGAACACCTAGTTTTTAAACTAAGTTAGTCACCAAAATTTGAAATTTTCTATATATTTTTTTCACCACCTCTTGAAACTATAAGATCTTTAGAATTTTACACCACTTGAGAGTTTTATTCTAAGCTATGATTATGATACAACAAGGATATTTAAATAAGATATAATGAATAAATTGTGGATCTATATGCAATAAGGGATATGTTTTCAGGAATCCAGAAGTTAAATCTAATTTAGTATTCACTTATTAGTATTACTCCTATTAATATTATGTAACAAGCCTTGACTCCAAAAGAGAGGTTTGACATATCAAATAGCCAATAAAAGATACCAATTTGAGGGTTTGACAAATAAAAAGAGAAGTGAGTTTTTTTGGTAGAATAACTAGTTAGGAAAAACTAATATAATCAAGATTATACGTCCAAAAATAATAATGACATCTCTACAAGAGTTATGATAGAGCCACTTGGGTTCAATAAACTCTTCACACTATAAGTTCAACAACTGGAATAAAAGGTAACTATGGAAGAGGTCAAACAAGCAATTTGGAATTGCGATAGGATAAAAGCCCTAGGTCCTTGTTAGTCAAAATTGCAAGTGAATGAATGTTAGGATCATCATTAATGATGAAGGAACTCACTTTTGTAACAAGTTGTTTGAAGCACTTTTGTCTAAATATAGAGTTAGACCCAAGAGAGCATTGGCTTATCATCCCAAAACAAATGGCCAAGAAGAGGTGTCAAATAGGAAGGTGAAGCAAATTCTAGAGAAAATAATTAATGACTCTCGAAAGGATTGGGCAAGAAAGCTAAATGATGCATTGTGGACTTATCGGACAGCATTCAAAACACCATTGGGAATGTCTCCATATCAATTAGTCTTTGGGAAAGCATGTCATCTCCCTATTGAATTAGAGCATAAGGCATATTGGGCAATGAGGCAGTTAAATATGGATCTACAAGTTGCAAGTGTGAAACGAATCTTGGAAATCAATGAGATGGATAAGTTTCATAATGAGTCTTATAAAATGCTAAAATATACAAGGAAATGACCAAGGCTTGGCATGACAAGCATATTACACGTAAAGAGTTTATCCCTGGTTAACAAGCGTTACTCTTTAATTCACGACTTTACTTGTTTCCTGGTAAGCTTAAATCATGATGGTTAAGGTCATTCATGGTTGTTAAGGTGTTTCCTTATAGAATAGTGGAGGTCACTTATGATGAGAAGGGAACATTCACAATGAATGGGTATCGTCTAAAGCATTACGTGAATAGGGAGTCAATTAAAAAGAAGGATGATATTCCTTCTTAATCCAAACAACCTCTTTATTTCTCAAATGTAGAGGTGTACTCTTATTCATTTTTAAAATCAGTTATTCTCTCTTGTTTGGAACTCTTCTAATTTAGAGCACTACCATTTAGAATAAAACATTTATTATCTGATATTCATATTTTTCCAACATTTCATTGAAAAAATCTTAATTCATACAATTTTAAACTTATAATTTATCTTCTCCATTGATGAATCCTATAGCAAAGTATAGGATATCATTTTCATCATATATCTCTCAATCTATGTCTTTGAAAACATGTCTTTAGAGGTAGTTATTCCATGTAAAATAGATAAAAATCTAATCTTAGATTCTTCCATGCTAAGCTATTTTAGCATCTAGTCTATATGCATGGATTGGGACAATCTAAACAACCTTTAATATCTATCTCTTTAGATCTCTATATCCAATAAATAGGTTGTTTCTCCTAATTTTTTTATGGAGAAATTCTTGGATAGCCAAAACTTTACTGATTAAAGTAAAGATATATTGTTTCTTAACAATAATATATTATCTACATATAATATTAGAAAAAAGAAACCACTCTCATTAACCTTTTGTAAACACAAGGTTTATCCATATTTTTTATGAAATCAAATATGTTGATTATACTATTAAAATTGATATTCTTACTACTTAAAGCTTGCATTTTACATTCGTATATTGTCTTTCAAATTAGTCATTTTCGTAATACTCACTTAAATTCATTGGGTTTTATCCCTTCAGGTGGATTAACCAAGTTTCAAACTTGGTTAGTATATGAAGTTCATAGCTTCAAGTCATTTCTTGGGATAAATATGATATATTAGTTCCAAGTAATTGGTAGGCTCATCAATTATGAGCAACAAGTCATTCACAACTTCCTTCAGAGGTCCTTATCTCATTAATGCATGACATGTTCTACTAAATTTATAAAGATTTTGTGTTTCTTAAGGTTTAGGCTAAACATTCAATGCTTTAGTCTTACGAATATATTTCATCTGAATGTAATATTCTAAGAGGTATAGAGAATCTCATTCTCTTTTAGATAATCCTTGAAATATGTCAAATATTAACCACCTCGATCCAATAGAAGTTTCTTAATACTTATTCCAATGTGTATTTCAATTTTGTTATAGTTTATATTGAACCTGAGTATCTTAAATTCAGGTATATATAAACCATTTGTATAATTACTGGATCTGTAAAAACATCATTATTATAAATAATTAAAAAACAACATATGTCCTCAATAATAAATTTAAATTCATTTAATACTAAATAAGATGGAAATAATATCTTAAAATACTAGAACTAAATAACAGTTATAAAATTCTAATATCAGCCAATTAGGCAAAACAAAATAACTAGTTTCTACAACTAATGCATAACTAGTTCCTACAGCTAATGCAGCAACTCTTTCTTCATTACTGAGTCGTGAGTCCATTTTGTCTTCAACTAATCTTCTACTTTTTTTTAGTTTCTGCATGCTTTTGCAAATGTAAAAACCATATTTGGTATCCAATACATAAGAACTACAATACAAAGTAGTAAGATAGTTTTTAATTATAAACATACCTGAAATAGAAGATTCATTAAACTTCCTTGCCTTCACGGTTGCAAGGTATTCCTTGTAATTCCTCCTCCAATGATCTTTCTTGCCACAATGATAACAGTGCCCTTGTCTTTCTTGATGTCCCTAGTAGGTTTGTTTGCTTTAAAGACAACAAATTTATTCTTCTTATTAGGTATTCTAGAAGACTACACTAGAAGAACTTGACTTTTTTCCTTCTTAAAGACCTCTTTAATAGTCTTAAGCATATTAAGCAATTCTAGTAATTTACTATCTAACTTATTCATATGATAGTTCGAAATGAATTGCAAAAAACTTTGAGGTAATGACTGCAAGACCAAGTCAACACTTAACTCATGGTCTATGACAAAACCTAATTGGCCTAATTTCTTAATATAGCCAAACATTTTCAAAACATGGATATTCACTAAAGAACCCTATATCATATTACAGTGGAACAATTTCTTAGAAGTCTCATACCTTTTAGTCCTCCTAGCCTTATCAAACAATTCTTTGAGATACATAATCATAGTATAAGCATTCATATTCTCATATTGCCTTTAAAGTTTAGGTGATATACTGGCTAACATCACACATGCAACTTGTTCATTGTCATCAACTTGACAATGATGTTCATTCCTAACATCTTCTTTAACATCCTCAGTAGGGGAATTTGGAATTGGATTTTCAAGAACATACAACCTCTTTTTTTATTTGAGAATAATTTTCACATTTCGGTGTCAATTCAAGAAATTTAGTCTAGTCAATTTGTTAGCATCATGTATGTTTTATAGGGATATGTTACTACTCATTTGATCTACCAACCTATTTATATAAAGATAGAGAGTATTAGTTTCATGCATACATATTTAAATTTCAAATTTAGATAAGGTCTTTAATCCTAATTTGGTCTTCTATTATTTTTCTTGGAAATTAATAGCCTTATCTATTAATTCGAGAAATCTCACTTAGATTTTCCTAGTGGGCTAGGATCCTATTTAATTTGTCCAACCTTGAGTGACTCAACAAATCAAAATAAATTAAATTAGGTAGATAACATAGTTCATCAATCACATCTCTATGTGACTCTTATATCAATTAGTTGACAACTCTTTGTCTAAACATATACTATATATTTCACATAACTCATGCCTCTAACCCCATATGATCATAAGTGACTCATCTAAATCATATAGGTTAATTAAGTAGAACTCAATTTTATAGCATTAAGCATATTTGATTAACATTAACCTTGAGTGGCTCAACAAGTTATCTATGAATAAAACTCTGGTTGTATGCATATAAAATTGAAAGGAAACTATTCATGTTTTCAACATGTAGTTAATATATTAATGAAGGACTTATTATTAATTAATTAGGTCTTATAGATAACATGGCATAATAGATATACATTTCATACATAACAATTTATATATAAACATAGACCTCTAACATGTCATTCTAATTAGATGATTATGGACATATCTAAACTAATTCTCTCGAGTTGTCAAAATAAATTAAGTTGTCAAAACCTAGGTACTTGTTACAAATCTTCATAAGTCTTTTTAGAGCATCATAGTTATAGTCTTTTTTACCTTTCTTTCTTCGTCTTGGATTACAAAATAGATTTTTGTATCTAAATTTCTATATTTCTAAATTATATAACATTTACATAATTATATAATAAACATTGAGTTACATTCGATGGGAATTAGATAAGAAAATAATTTTACAACCTAGAAGAAAAATAGAGAAAAGTTAGGACACGCAAGTCTTATTTATTATTACAACCATGCAACCATAGAAACACAATCACATTATTCTTTAATGTCCATAACCATCCATCATACATAATAACATATTAATATGCATAATAAAATTATTGCATGCTTCAATTCTAATTATTGGCTTTATGTGCAATTTTTAAAATAATATTAAAAAATTTAGAAATATTAAATAAAATCCAATTTCATAATTTCCCAAACATAATAAATTTTATTTAGTATAAATTTTCTTTGAAAACCATTTTTTAAAATTTAATAAGAAAATTATTCATATTAAAATTCTTATTAATATCCTAAACAATTTTAAGATTAATTAAATAAATTGTTTTACTTAAAAACTCTCTTGATTTTAGAAAAACTATTTTTCTAAAAATTATTTAATTAAATATTTTAATTAAATCCTAATTTAGTTAGGATATTATGAAACATAAAAACTTTAAATTAAACATTATAATTCAACCCTAATCCAATTACAAAAATTTATCCACAATTAGTTTAATTTGTGTTTCAATGTTTAAAAATAAAATCAACATTTTATATAAGAAGGGGTAGAACTGTAATTTTATCTCAAAAGATAAAATATCATAAGAAATAAATGATAAGGGTAAATATATAAATTACACCCCCTAAACCCTTTTTGTAATAAAATATAAATGCCAGAGGTATAATAATAATTATATCTAAAAACCTAAAAAAGCATTAAGGCTAGAATCATAATTCTGCCCCTAACACCTTTTTCTTCTTTTTTACCGGCAGCGGGCTCTCTTTCCGCTGCCAATTAGCAACGCGATGGACTACTCTGTGTTGTGCAGCCTCCAACGTAAGGCTCCTATCTCGTGCTAGAAGGCCATCAATGTTGTTGCTAGGTAGGTGCCTCTCATAACTGGTGCAATGCCCGTTACACCTGGTGGGGTAGCAACCCTGCTGTCTCACTAGCTAGCAGCGTGCTAGCTTGTACGCAAGGTTATACACGCCAACGACTAACGTCACTGCTGGTGGAGGCATAGTGACCAAAAACTCCTCTAGTTTTTTTTTTCTTTTTTTAACATCTGCCAGATTATGGCCAGATTCATAGAAATTCGACTAGATTTGGAAGAGACAGCACATTTTCATTATTTAAAAAAAAATGAGAAGAGAAATATTAATTTTAGGAATATAATTTTGCACATAAAATCAATTTAAAATTAATATCAATAACAAATAAAACATACAATCAACAATTCTAATTGTTTAATGATAGCTCTGATACCACTGTTAGGTTCCCGAATATCATACACGCAATAAAAACAACAAAACAAAATTATTTGGGAGTCCCTAGAATCCCGTTAGATAAATCTAGAGTTATTTAGGAATTTATTACCTGAAGATTTGATCTTCTTCGGGTTTGAATAATTCTTTAAAGGCTGGGTTGTCGCAAACTACAAGTCGTCCAATTGTCTGGCCTACAATGATAATCTACAAAAACCAATAGTGAGAAATCTCATAAATCCCTATCTAGAAGAGAGGGATTGTTATGTCTAAAGTGTTAATTCTTTATTATGTAACTTACATAGTTTTTCTGTTTAATAAACAACCCCTAAAAATAAGAGGTATAGCTTCCTATTTAGAGAGATATCTCAAACCCTATAAATTAGTAAAATATCAATTTGCTCTGCGAATAATATTCATATATTAATTCAAAATAATTTTAGAAATTAACTCAATCAAGTCTTTACTTAATTTTTCTAGATTTAGAAATATAATCCTTATATTAATTATATTTTAGTCCTTAATTTCTAAAATATATTTTAATTAAGTCATACTTAATTAAATCATTCGAATTTAATTTTTGACTAATAATTCTTAATGTGTATGACTCATTAGGTTCCTAATATATTGAACCAAATACAAATGAAAATTCTTATTAAATAGAATTAAATAAATTAAATAATTTAATTTATTATCAATTCAACAATTAATTAATTTATAGTTGAAAATCATGTGAATCGTCTAACAACATGTCATGATCTCTCAAATATTAGAAAAGTCATTAGTTGTTTGACTTAACCTTTTAGTGATCGGTTTCTCAATGTAATTAATATCCTTTCATCAATAATGTTTTGATTTAACATTAAAGTATGGAATATGTCTGTCATGTTATATCATATTTGTTCTCTACATAATAATCATTGATCGTTTGAATAAGATTTGAAACTCTTTTCAAATCTCATGCCATTTTAACCAAGAATTTCTCAGTTAATACTATTTAAAAATAGATAGAATATTTTTTCTAATTCATCTAGGATAATAAATCCTCTTTTAATCAGCTAATATTTAATTAAAAAAATGGACACGGATATGCTCTCTGAATAATAAAAACTACTATTAGAGGTTTGACAAGGAAAAAGGGAGTGAGTTTTTTTTTATTATTTTTTGGAGAGAGCTGCTACGTAAAGAAGACTTAAGATTGTAAGTTGGACAATAATATAAGATTGTAATTAACTTTTATTTTAATTTACACTAAGCTTTTAATATTGTCGTTTTTCCTAATTAGAAACACCTAATTATAAATGAAATCATGCATCATAAAGTCAATTTTTTGTACATTACTTGTTTTTCAACGAACATGCCAACCTTCACATAGCCAAATTAAATTCACCTTTAAGCGTGGTTTAAAAGGCAAATCACTAGAGTGATTCTTGAAAATATTTTTTTTTCTGACAATCTAATATGTGATTTGAAGAATTAAAATAATTTTGTACTTCTTTAAACATCAAATAATTGTTAGATTTTAAAATTTATTTTTTTAACGAGTTACATAATTTATAATTGAAATTTATCTAAAGGTTAATGATTAATTCATATATATTAAAAGAGCTATTTTTTTTAACTTAGCACAATTCTTGTTTATCATCTCATATATTGTTATGGATTGGAGCAATGATTTTTTTAATTGTAATTTGATCCTTAAATTTTTACTTTGCATACAAATCAGAACTCAATTGCATTTTTTTGGAATGGTTGAATTGAAAGACAAAGGACTAAAGTGAAAAAAGCAGGTGAAATAGGTGGTGGCTTTGAAATTTATCTTAAAAGTTCATTTCCATCCCCCATCTTTTTTTGCTCTTTGATAATAGGTTCCTTTAATTTTTAAAAATTCTATTTTAGTACCAAACTTTATTTTCCAATTCTTTTTTGTGAGAGGGGAGAGAGAGAGAGAGAGAGAGCTCGTCAGATTATAGCGTAGAGATAAAAAAACTCGTCATTAACACCTTTTTCCGACCACAAAACAAGTTAAAATTGGTGTCACTGAATTCCACTAGGTGAAAGGAGTCTTATAGTGGTTGTTTAAAGCCTTGATATAGCCTAAAAAATCAAATCTAGATCAAGGATGAAATATTTTCTCTGATTTGATTTTGTGGTTTAGACCATTTTTAGATTTATTAGGTTTGATAAGTTGGTTTCTTGATGTTTTAAAGGTGTTTATAGGATGATTTTGTGGTTGAAATGAGTTGGAAAATAGGTTTTTTATATGAAAAACTCATGGCCTTGATTTTTCAACCACCACAGGGGTAACCAGAAATCTAGGTTGATAGACGACACATTGTCTGCCACAACAGGCAACATGTCGTCTAACAATTCTTTTGTTTTTCAAAAACAAATAGGGATTGGCCTCTTTAAATAATAAAAATAAATAAAAGACACAAGCATGCGGGCCTAGGCTTGAAGGCCGCACATCTAGGCTTTTCCTTTATTAATACCTTTTTTTAAATTTTTTTTAATTAATTCATTTTTTGTATGTGTTTTTTAAAATAATTCTTAAGTTTATTTTTTAATTAATATCCTTTGTGATTTTGTTTGTCTTATTTAGCCTTTTTTTAAAATAGCAATTGTTTTTTTAATTCTCTTACGTATGTTTAATTTTTTATGAGGATATTTGATTCATGTATGTGTATTAAATTTATTTTAAAAAATAAGAAATATTTTTTTATAATATTTTGATCATGTAAAGCCTTACATAGTTGATTTTTTTTACATGTTGTTAATTATATGTTTGTTTCTTTTACAAATTAATTTTAATAAACAAATTTATAAACACAACTGGATAAATAACACACGTTGCGCTATTAAATATCTCGATTTACATTTGTTTCTCAATTTTTCATGTTTCATTTTTATTTTTTATCAATTTCGTTTTCTATCAAATTATCATGATCACATAATCTAGAACACACGATAGACATGTAATCTGGACATATCTCATGTCTAAGTCACAAGTTTTGCATGTTATTCTAGCCTTGCCTAAGACAATATTTTTAAAATTTTATTTTTTGTTTTTGTTGCCTTTTTTTTATCATATTATCAAGTTAATCAAGATTTAACTCGATTATCAATTTTTTTTACTTCTCTAAAAATATAATCATCTCCTGAATTTTTTCTAATTAAAAAAATATGCTCTAGTCTGCAGCATCACACAAGCCACCAATCTAGTATATACTAAAATGGCTCCTTTTTTTTTACTATAGATCAATCATTGTTCACCATCTCACAGATTACTATGGATTAGAGCAGTAATTTTTTTTATAATTTTCAATTTGGTACTCGAACTTTTATTTTGCATGATTTAGCCTTTTTTAGCCTAAATTAGCACTTAATTGTGTTTTTTTAGATGGAAGGGTTGAATTGAAATAAAGAGGACTAAAGTGATAAATACAGGTAAAATAAGTGGCAACTTTAATTTTTTTTGAAAATTTCAATTTAAACCCTCATCTATTTATCAGTTCGGTAATTGGTCCCTTTAATTTTCACAAATTCCATTTTGATACTAACCTTTGTTTTTCTTATTTTCCAGTTCTTTGTAATCGGTGTAGAGAGAGAAAACTTGTCTTTAACACCTTTTCCAACTACAAAATAGGTTAAAATTGGTGTCAACAAGTTCCACTAGATGAGAATGATCTTATGGTGGTTGTTTTAAGCCTCGATATAACCTAAAAAAGCAGATCTAGATCAAGGATGAAAATATTTTTTTCTGGTTTGATTTTATGGTTTGGACCTGTTTTTGGGTTTATTAGGTTGATATGTTAGTTTCTTGGTGTTTTAAGAGTGTTTGTAGGGTAATGTTCTGTTGAAATAAGTTGAAAAAACAGGTTTTTTGTATTAAAAAACTCATAGCCTTGATTTTCTGGCTACCATAAGGATGGTTAGAATTTGGATTGGTAGACGACATGTCATCTGCCACAGCGAGCGACATGTCATCTGACTATTCTTTTTTTTTTCAAAAAAATTAAAAACAAACCTCTTTAAACAATAAAAAAAAATAACTGGCCCAAGCGCGCGACCCTGGACTTGAAGGCCCACGCGCTTAGGCTTTTCCTTTCTCGATATCTTTTTTTCAATCATTTTTTATGCTTTTTTTCTAATAATTCTTAAGTTTTTTTTTAATTAATATCCTGATTGTTTTTGGCTGATTTAGTCTTTCTCGAATAACGATTATTTTTAATTATAATTGGTGTGATTGATTTTTTATGAGGTTAGTATGATTTATCTATAATTTTTTTATACATATTTCACATAGATTAAATTTATTTTTATAAATTAAAATGTTTATTTGTTTATAATATTTTGATCTTATACAGCCTTACATAGTTTTTTTTTTTTGGTTCAATAAATTTTATGTGTGTTGATTTCTATTACAAATTAATTTTAATAAACAAATTCATTAAACACAATCGGGTTAATAACTCATGTTGTGCTATTAAATATTTTAATTTACACTTGTTTCTTAATTTTTTATGTTTTATTTTTATTTTTTATCAATTTTTTTTCTATCAAATTATTTCGATCTCATGACCTAAAACACATGATAGACATGTAATCTGGATATATCTTATATCCAGGTCATGAATTTTATGTGTTAACCCAGCTTTATTCTGGGTAATATTTTTAAATTTTTTATTTTTATTGTTGCCGCCTAGTTTTCTTCTCATAATATAAAGTTAATCAAGATTTAACTTGATTATTAAATTTCTTCTACTTCTATAAAAAATAATCATCTCCTAATCTTGTTTTTATTAAAAAAAATTTGGTTCGGCCTGCAATTTCACCTGTGCCACCGATCTAGTATTCCTTTACAATTAGTTATGATACTAACGACAATATTCATTCAATTTGAGATTTAAAGATCGAATCCATACTATTCTTTAATAAAATAGCATATCTACTTTTGATTCCATTGATTTCATTTATAATGAAATCATAAGTTATTAGCATCCATAAAATGAGTGTATTTAGAATCGCGGTTTGCACGTGTTTCTAAAAATTTTATTATAGATTTTATCCTTTAACTTATAATTATTGTTTGAAATTATGTTTTCTCGTTTAACTACATTAGTGATTAATATTAGAGATGATTATTTTTGGTTCGATTTAATTTTTATTAAGAAAAGTAAACAAATTAAAATTTGTTTTTTTTAAACCAAAATCGGTTCAAACTGACCGGTTTCAATTCGGTTCGGTTCGGTTCGATTTTTTAGCACAAAAACCAGTTCAAACCGGTGTGGCTTGATTTTTTTCGGGTTTGGGTTCGGTTTAGTTTTTTCAGTTTCAGACTTATAAAACCAAAATCGAACCGAACCGGTCGGTTTTTTTAAAATTTTAATTGGTTTTTTTTCACGGTTCGGTTCTTGATTATTTTTTTCCGATTTTCTTGGTTTTTCAGGTTTTTTACTTACCCTTAATTAATATCAATTAGTTAGTTATTCATTGGATAAAAATCTTGGAAAAAAAAGAATTTTTTCTGTTTATTTTCTATAATTTCACGTTATTTTTTAGTCAACACATGATACGTAAAGTAAACAAAAAGGCAACAAAAGCATAAGTTAAAAGAAGAAATTCCATATAAAATTCTATATAAAAACAAAAATCATATAAAATAATAAAGAAAAGCAAGAGTTTATTGACAAAATGCATCGTTTACCTTGACCTGTTTTCTAATATTCTATTTAATAGTGTGAGAAAGATTATTTTTTATTTAAAATTATAATAAAATATTTTTTTTACAAATAATTAAAAAATATCAAATAAAATTATATTTAAAATAAATGTTTTTTCAAAAACACCATTAAAACAAAAAAAAAAGCACACAGCGTATGATTTATGATTTGTAATTCCAAGAAACTAATCCCACCATTATTCACCTACTCTCACACACCTCTTTAATACCAAATTAATTACTATTTAAATATAACATAAAATTCAATCTTTCCTTCCATTCCTTTTGAGTTCTTTTCTATTCTCTCTTGATAACACCGAAAAGAAACGCATTGCCATTGCAATCTCAATTTCATTCCCTCTATCCCTGTTTGTCTCTCTAGGGCTATTTTTTTATGATTCCGAAATTAAAACCCAGAATTCAAAATCTAAAATTTCTTTGAAATTCCAACCCAGCTCAAATCTTTCTTCAAACCCCATGATTTTTTTGCCCCAGATCAAAATGGGTTCAATTCAAAACGATGACATCACAAGCTAATAAACGTCAAAATTATTCCACCAAAAACCCACAAATTTTCCTTTTTGTTTGCTTTTTTGGTAATTTAGATTTATGGCATCAGCAAGGAGTCTAGTAATTGAAATAGCAGCAGGAAACGAGAGAGGGAAGGTGTTAACGATGAGAGATGAAGAGAAAGCTAAAGAGGACGATTCACCCTCTGCTAAAAGGTCTAAATTTGAGAGATTTCCATTGACAAGATGGGAATTAGCTGCTGCTCTTGGGGTCTTTTTAGTCTTTTCAACTGGTTTGTTTTGTATCTACTTGACAATGCCTGCTGCTGATTATGGCAAGCTCAAGTTGCCTCGTTCTATTTCAGATCTTCGCTTGCTCAAGTATGCCGCCCTCTTTTTCTACTTTTTTTAATTTCAATTTTCTGGGTTCTTTTTTTAATGCTCAAATTTTGATGGGTTTTAATTTGTTTGGTTTTTGGGTTACTGGGTAGTGTGTATGGATAGATTATTTGAAATGGCTTAGGATGTTTTCGGGTTCTATTGATTGGTGTTTGTGAATCATAAGGATTTGATGCTAAAAAGTCAGCTAAATATTGAGGGAAGCAGTTTTCCTAATTAAAATACCTTGGTTTTGTTGGTTAATTTATTGAGGTACGGGGGTTGTTGAATTCTGGAAGTTGTTTCTAAGTGTAAGGAGATGTTGCATTGATAGATTTAATTTGCATCTTCATGTGTAATTGTTATCAAGCTTGAAAACCTAAAAGTGAAAGGGTTTTGATGTTTGTTTATGGTGAAACTCAGAAATGGGATTTAAGTTCTTTCATGCTAGATTACGGTTGCGATCATTGGAATGGGATGAACATTCTTTGTTCAAGAGATTGATGAAAATTTTATGGCAGGTTAGTGTTTTTGTAGATTATTTGACTTTGTCTCAGAAATGGAGCGGCGAGTTAGATTATCAATTTCAGCCTTATTAGTCTATATAAATTGCTTAGATTTGTAATTTACAATCTGTGTATGTGTTGGTTTTGATCTTCTAATTGTTTGCCATGCATGTTTGGAAGTCAGTTCCTCGTGCTAAGTTGTGTTAAAAACCAAAATGAACTGTTTAGTGGCTAAGCATTCCTGTCAATTACTTTCTATATATCCTTATTCTGACTGTGTAATATTTTCACTAAATACATTGCTCTTTATTTGCTTCAGAGACAATCTTGCAACATATGTGAGTGAATATCCAGCACAGTTCATTCTGGGCTACTGCTCTACTTATATCTTCATGCAGACCTTCATGATTCCTGGAACAATTTTCATGTCATTACTAGCTGGAGCTCTTTTTGGCATTGTTAGGGGACTCTTTTTAGTTGTCTTCAATGCCACAGCTGGAGCGTCTTCCTGCTTTTTCTTGTCTAAGTTGATTGGCAGGCCTCTAGTTAATTGGTTGTGGCCTGAAAAAATGAGATTTTTTCAGTCAGAGGTACTATTCTTATAATGTGTTGGGAATTAACAATCTTACTACAATCTTCATATGTTTGTTTTTCATTATATTCCACATTTCTGTAATTCCTTTAACTCTTTTGGAATTCAGATTGCTAAGCGAAAGGAAAAACTGCTGAATTACATGCTCTTCTTGAGAGTAACTCCAACGTTGCCCAATCTTTTTATCAATTTGGCATCTCCAATAGTGGACATACCATTTCATATTTTCTTTTTGGCTACTTTACTAGGTCTTATTCCTGCTTCATATATCACTGTCAAGGTAAGTTTTTCTACTTATTCCCTGGTTAATCAAACTAAGGTGGCTTATTTTGTGGTTTCTCTTTGAAGTCTGACTCATTCATGTTCTTGCTTTAGTGATTGCTTGCCCTTCCAAACATTTGTGTTGCTTGTTTTCAGATCATTTCTGGAATATTATATTTGAACTGTGACATATATTCATCAATATTGCACCGTTTGGTAAATTTGCAAGGAACCTTTTGCTACATATCATTATTAGTTCACATTGTAGAAATTTGGATAAATAGTGATCACGTGGTGGTGGAAAAAAGTTATTTGTATAGGGCCTACTAGCAACGTTCATGAAAATGATGCTGATAAAATTGTTATTTGGATAATTAGCATCATCTTGCTAATCATGTTGCTTCTCTTTCCCAACATCAGGCTGGCCTTGCTCTTGGGGATCTCAAGTCAGTTAAGGATCTATATGATTTCAAAACTTTGTCTGTGCTCTTCCTTATTGGATCCATTTCCATATTTCCTACCCTTTTAAAGAGAAAGCGGATATATGAGTGAAGGTTGTATTGGTGAGGCTCTCCCACCAAAGGTGGCTTAATAGAGATCTCTTGACTGTTTGCTTAGAGGATCTGAAAAATGCCGTCGGGCGGTAGCCTTCTTTTCACCACAAAACACAGCAGGACACCTGCTTCGCATGTGATACACATGGATTGATTAATTCCCCTATGACAAAGATAAAGATACAAAAGTACATGTTTCTTCTTTATAATCTTTTTTTTTTTTCATGTAATGTTGATTCAATGATCTCCCAATATTTATACAGTTGGTAGCCAGCAATGTTCTATGAAGGTGTTGTAATCCTTCGTGATCTTTGAAAGATTAATGCGAGGTTGTATTGCTGTTGATTGTAACAACTAACTAAGGTAGCATTGACAGATTATTGGCTTTCCGGTTTTGCTTATTCATTAACCAGCAGAAGACTGAGCAGAAACACAAGCACTGGTCATGAAATGCATGCTAGCAATGTTGAATGGCAAATGTTATGAATGCAACAACTCGTGTAAGAACCGGACATAATTCAGTCAGTTTTACCTGAGGGATGCAGCAAGTCAGGAACAGGCTGCAGGACTTTGCAAAGTCCTTGTTCCAGTCACCTGGCTCAGGTTTCTGAAAACTGAAATGCAATCGA
Organism: Populus deltoides; assembly: GCA_015852605.2. Taxonomy (NCBI): domain Eukaryota; kingdom Viridiplantae; phylum Streptophyta; class Magnoliopsida; order Malpighiales; family Salicaceae; genus Populus; species Populus deltoides. The sequence goes on along the minus strand of CM027582.2, from coordinate 13,644,726 downwards.
GACCTCCCCTCCTGATGGTAATTTTCAGGTTGTAAATATGATGGAAGACTTGTCGCGTTAAGAGAAGCATATTGATTCCTCGTGATTCGCGAAGGATTGAAAACATAAAAAAAATTTCTCCTTTGGTTCGACAAGAAAACAGGTATCTCTGAAAGCATTGATCTGGAAAAAAAAAAAAAAAAGGGAGAACGTCATGTGATAATGTTCCTGCCATCTGTAATATTGGAAAAATGAACAGGACTTCAATTTCAATCCACTACTGTCAGTAAGCAGTGTTTCGTCTTATTTGATTAGCAATCCTGCACACATTAGAGAAGTCGAGGTTCATAATGGGAGAATGGAGCTTCACATTCACCATTACCGAGAGAAGCAATAAAGAAAAAGAAATTGCAGAGAGAACGAGAAGAAAAGAAACAAAAGGAACCATTTAAAAAAAAAAAAAACATTAGACTGTAGAAGGTTCTTTCTATCAAAGTAGAGGCAATGCCCTTGTCTCATCTCCATGTAACGGTAAGAGCTAAGACAACCGAAAGCAAGCAGAGTTTAGATCAGCCACTTAGCCCAAAAATTCATAAGAGCTGGCCATTTTACGACTTTCGCATCAGTTGCAATGAAAACGCCGCGTATATCATGTTGTTAAAAATTTTGAATTTATTTTTATTTTTTAAAATAATTTTTTTATTTATTTTTAAATTGTTTTAATATCAAAAATAATTTTTAAAAAATAAAAAATTTTCATTTTAATATATTTTTAAATAAAAAAACACTTTAAATCACAACCATTACTATAATCCAAATAAACAGTTATTGATCAAGAAATAAGCTGCAAAAGAGATAACAAAGAAGTCAGAGGAAAATAGGGTTCTACCTAAAAGACTTGCATAATTCGAGTAGAAAATGAAATTATGAAAGTCTTTACCCATTAAATCACATGAAAGCAAACAATCATCGGCAGTTTGATATCAAGCATGTATACACGAAAGATCAGCTTGGCAGTTTTTTAAGCAGCAGGAGTTATAGCAGACTAAAAGAATTAATTTTTCATGTGGATGAATTAATTCACACGTGATTCTTTTTATTTTTTAATTAATGTGGATGTCCGGACTAGTTTATACGTACCTCGACTAATCTCACGGACCTTGAAGTTTACGACTATGTAAGACTTCAATAGCCCTTAAAAAAACTTAAACTCGTGATTATTGAAAAACAAACTTAAAATCTGACCAGTTGAACTACCCCTCAGGATTAATTCACACGTGATTCTTAATAGTTAGCAAAGTTAGTAGTTGGCTGTTAATAACGGTAACCTAGTTAGAAAGGAAGGCTAAGAGTGTATAAATTCTTCTGTATCAGTACCATGGAAGATATTAAAGAAGCTTACAAAGATGATCCTCTCAAACAAAAAACATCAGATGATTAATCCAGACAGCTAGCCAAATTATTCTTATTAAGGACGGGTGATATTTAAAAATAGAGTGGTGATTGGCTCTGAGAAAAATTTAAGAACAAAATTAGTAATGAAAGTTCATCATTCTTGTATTGAAGGGTATGTTGGTATTCAAAATTCATACAAGAGATTGAAGGTTATGTTCTTACAAGTCTTCTTGTTCATGGAAGGAGTTATTCAACAAGCTAGGGGTCAAGTTGCTTATGAGCTCTGCTTATCATCTTCAAACTGATGGCAAACAGAAGGGCTGAATTAATGTCTAGAAACCTATCTTAGGTGCATGGAAATGCACAATTCAAGAAAATGGTATCAATGACTATCTATTCCATGGTGATGGTACGACACTAGCTTCCATTCAATAATTAAAATGTCTCCTTTTGATATTCACCATCTCAAAGAGAATGATCTAATCGAGAGACTTTCACAGTCGTTGTAGTGAAGGAAGAGATATAGAGGAGAAGAAGTGTAGATCAATTTTTACAATTACAATTGAAGAAGGCAAGAAACAGAATGAAACAACAAGCAAAAAAAGAAAGAACTTGAGGGAATTTGTCGTGGGTGATTATGAGTGTTTAACGTTATAGCCTTATCAAAAAAAAAAAAAAAAAACGTTGGCTTTGAGGGATTTCAAACTCAATCCATGATTTTATGGTTCTATCTGATCATTCAAATAGTTAGAGCAATAGCATATAGATTGCAATTACCAAAAAAAAAGCATCAATTCATTCTGTCTTTCATGTTTCACTATTAAAGAAAAAGGTAGGCAGTAATCTTGTGGTAGCTACTGAAGAAGTTACAGCATGAAGGATCAGCTTGGCAGTTTTTAAGCAACAGGAGTAGGAGTTGTAGCAGAATAAAAGACTTAGCAGCAGACATTTTGCATGTAGATGAATTAATTCACATGTGATTCTTAGTAGTAAGTTGGTAGTTAATAACGGCAAGTTAGCTAGGAATGAAAGGCAAAAGGTCCGTACAAATTCTTTTGTATCAATACCTTGGAATACAAGTTAAAACTGATGAGCATTTTGCAGAATATTGCAGAATCTCTCTCTCTACTATTTCTTCTATTTCTCACTATTGTTAAGGGTTAACCTTAACAATTATGTCACCACTACACTTTTGCGTTCTACAAATAATTCACTTGTGCAAAATTAATTTTCATTATTCAACATCAGAAGTCACTATTCAATCTAAACGTTGCCCTGTAAGGGGAATTACAACAACATCAAAAGCAAGAAAGAAACTTCACAGTGCATCGAGAGCATTCAACCAAACCTCTCCAGAAAATCCTATGAATCAAGAGTAGATACAGGGTAGTCTTGATAGCCAGTGATACCTGTTATCCTTATCCGAGTATTTGGCTGCATAAATGAGTAAAAGCAGTTTCAAAAACATCAGGCAGCAGAAAGTCCTTTCTATCAATCAAAGTAGACAAAAGAACAATGGAAGTCTTCTTTCATTAAATTTCATTTATTAAGGTTTGACCAACATACTCGGTAACTAATGTGGCAGCTTAAGTGGTAAGTGCCACATTAAGTACCCCCAATGCAGCTGGGGCTGCTACCGCACCTTCTATATTTACCCATTTGGATACAAGAAGCTCCTTATGCGATCCACCTCAAACCATGGTCAAAACACTGGCTTTTGAAGAAGCGCACACAACATGCTTTGGTACATGGAACTATGGAAGAAAGAGAAAACCACCAGGTTTACTTAACCATTGTAAAACCACCAGGAATTACTAAGATACCTCCCTTTATTTGTTGTATATCAATGAAAAATTTTCTTCTCATCTGTTATTATGCAAATGATACATGTTCTTTTGTGTCATTTTATTGGCAACAAAACTTCTAATATCAGTTTTCACCAAATACTTCCGAAACGTTCTTTCTTTCAACAAGACATTTAGCCAAAGAGTTCTCCAACAAAACCTTCTTCTCCATGGGAGCTTTTTTCTTTTTTCACACCACAACTGCGAAACCCATAACTAAGACAAGCAGGCACCAAGTAAGCTAAATACGACATCTCGATCTTAATAAACTATCCTATATGTTGGTATCTCTAGCATTACCCGTTGATAATTGTGGTGTTAAATAGTAAACAAGTGCTAGTTAAAGTGTTGGAATCTCTAGCATTACTAATTAGGGAAAAGGATAGCCACAGCTTACTCAACTCACACTTCAAATAAAACTTTTGAAGTTAATGTGCCCGTAATGCTTGAAGTGAAAAACAAAACAGATTTACCTGTCGGTGACCGATATTTCTCCTGTAGTTTTTCTTCTTCTTGTATTTGAAGACAATCTTTTTAGCATCTAATCCCTGCAATAATAATACAAGTGAAAAAATTAAGGGCCCAAAGAGAGTCGGAGAACAAAAATAAAAGTAAAAGGCCATCTGAAAGAAAAGATACATATAATCAGACAGTCATGAAACCTACCTGCTCTTCCACTACAGCATGAACAGTAGCATTAGTCACCACTGGTTTTCCAATATAGGCACTTGTTCTTGTTCCCACAAGTAACACCTTATTCAGATTTACCTGCAGAAGAATCAAAGACTGAACTTTTAAATTAAGGCAAAATGCAAACTGTGAAAGAAACTACAGCCAAAAACAGAGACATAATGTTTCTCTAATAGAAAAATAAGGAATAATCAATTAGATCTTTTCTAACATTGAGCCAGAGATGCAAGCCAGTGTAATCCATAAATAGAATCCTTGGTTGATTATCAGCTTTTTTATTTATAACAAAGAAAATAACAAGAAATAGTAGCAGCACCGAGATTTCTTCTCTTTTTTTTTTGGAGGTAAAAAAGAAATAGAATGAAATAGTTTCTAAAAAGAAAAAAAAATAGAGATGAAAACTGGATGTCAACACCAGAGAGGTCATGTTAAGCCAGAACACATTACATTCAACAACTTACTCAGGGAAAATCTCTCAAGTTCTGTAATTTGTGTAAGAATTGGACATAATTAGTCATGACAGTTTTAGTTTTAGGATCTACAACAAGTTAAAAACTATGTGCAGATCTCTAACATGGGCGTTCAGGCTTTTCCTGAAAGCTATCTAGACTTCTCCCCAGTTGAATTTTCAGGATGTAAGGGTAATGAAAAGTTCTTGCACATCATGGAAGCAAATCATTTCCTCCACGTGAAAGATTAGAAACATAAACAACCAGCTAATTGATCTGACCTGCACGCAGGATGGTTTCTCTAAAGGTGTATTTTTTAATGAAAAACTCTCTTTTTTCAGTGTCATAGGCAATGCCTTTGGTTTAAAAAAAGCATTGCCTTTTTGTTCATGGCATGACCGGATATCCATAAAATCCAGTCATGGCCTTGTCCTACATGGCTCAACTGATACTGCAATATCCGATTCTGCAGTGATTTAAAAACATTATCGTAGGAAATGCAGCATCCTTCTGGATTTTCACATGGCTTAGTGAAATCACAATAAAAATGATTTGGAAAATTGCATCTAAAATAAATGCTTTTCGAATATCCAAAGGCATTGTCGCCTCTTAAAAGTGGGGTAAAAAAAACTTTTTTGCATGAGAGAATACGCCCACTGTACAAAATATTGGCAAATGTACAGAATTTCAAGTAACTACAATCACTGGCAGTAAGCTGTCTTTTCATCATTGTTTGATCAGCAATCAAGCATGCACTTGAGGATGACATTATGAGATTGGAGCTTCACATTCACCGTTGAAGAGAGAAAAAAGGTCCTATGGCAATCCCAAATCGAAGTTAAGAGTAGACAAGAGAACAATTCTTACCACATAAGCTAACAACACATACTAACCACGTGAAAGTTGCAACTAGCTTGGAAAATATTTTAACTAATCAAGATACAAAAGTAAATGATAGCAACCTATACCTTATCATTGACATTAGCACCTTTTAGCCTCTGCACATAGAGCCATCGCCCCGGGATAACAATGTACTGGCGAGATCCTACCTGAAAAAAGAATAGAAACACAAGCCCCAGAGCAAAAAGCAGACAAATTATGCAAAAGTCACTAACAGGGAAACCATAAAAGAACAACAACAAATCTTCTCAAAACCTCTAAATTACTCCGCATTACATTCACCATTGGAAAAAAGAAAACAATCAGAGTCATTGATTAGCAAAATATTAGTCTGCCGAGGCATAAATGGCAGCAAGATTATAGCTTAAAACCAGAAAATCACTTAGCTGATCATAAACTCACAATTGAAACAAAAACTATAACTAAAAACCATCTGGGTAGTCAGAAAATCAATCAAAAAACACTCACGTCAATCAAAAACACATCTTTAATGGCCCAAAAATTAGAATTTCCACTGTCATTCAGCACTCACCATAACAACAGCAAAAATCTCCTCACGCTTGGGTGGCTCTTCCTTAGCAACCTCAACCACCTGCGTGGCAGCAGGCTCAGGGTTAGCCTCTGACACAGGTACTTCAGGCTCTGCTTCAACAACAAGAGCTTCAGATTCAGAAAAATTGGGGGGATTGGCAAAAAATGTGGGTCTTTTAGAAAAAATAAGAGAAGAGGAGGATAAATTCTGAGTGGTCTTTGAGAAAGACCCAGAATTGAGTTTGGAGAGGCAAAGGGATTTAGAGAGAGGTGGGTTTTGGGCATTGGAGATTTTGCATTGAGTGGTTAAAGAAGAACAGAGAGCTACAAGTGTTGTGGAAGAAGAAGTAGCCATTGTTTTCGAAATGAGAGCAGCGAAAAGCTCTCTCCTTTTGTGCTGTTTCTTATTTAGCTTTGAAGCTGGGCGCTTGAACCGACTTATCCTATCCGTTTACATTTCAATTATTAATATACCCTTGATTTTTCTCTCATTTTCGATGTTTTCTATTTATTTATTTATTTATTTTAAGTTTATGAATTTGTAAATTTCCTCCCTCTCACGGGAATTAACCCAGCCCAGATTAATCACTCTTTTTTTAATTACAAAAAAAATATTTTTATTTTTTATTTTAGTATTTTATTCTCAATCAAACATGTAAATTTTTTTTTTTATTTTTTTTTTGCTCTTTTTGTTTTTCAAAACTATTAATCAAGTGCTTCCGTTCAACTTATGTCATTTTGATGACACGTCACTTACTTGACGCCATTAAATTACATTTTTTTATTATAAAATTTAATTTTAACATTATGATCAAAATAATTTAATAATAATAATTAAAAATTTTAAATTTTAAAAAAAATGCTCTATTAAAACGCGGGTCAAACACGCCAAAGAGACCAAAATCGATACCCAATTAGATCTATAAAAAAAAATCAGTGAATAATGAAAAATTGTAAAAAGGAAAAAAGAAAAAAGAAAAAAAAGAAGCCACGTAGCGCGTAAGAAGACATGGGTGTCCTCAAACGGCGAAGATCCCAAACATAAAACGACAAAGGTAACTTGGTGGCTATGCGTAGTACGATATCGTTGAATTAATCTGATTTAAAGCCATTTAACTTTGTGTATATAAGAAAGAGAAGAAGCAGAGCTCAAAATCCAATATGCACAGAAGAACCAAATTCTCCTTCTTTTCATCACCATCGTTAATTTTGTTGTTGCTCGTCGTCTTCTTTGTTATCAAAATGGCCGAGTCTGTTCCATCAACGGCTGATTCATCAAAATCGGTTCAGATTGTCTACACTGAGAAACCTCAGGATGAGGAGCCTGAGGCTTACCATATCCGAACCCTCGCCTCTGTTCTTGGCAGGTAGTGCCGTGGGGTTTGTCGTTGTAATTCAGATCCGTATGATTATTTATGAACTGGGTTTTCAGATTTGGTGTGTTTTTTGTATTGTATAGCGAGGATGCTGCAAAGGAGGCATTGATTTATAGTTACAAGACAGCTGCAAGTGGATTCTCTGCCAAGCTGACACCAGAACAAGTTGAACAAATCTCAAGTATGCATCTTTTTCTTAATTTCTGATTGAAATGCTTTCATAGGTTAATGGGGTTTTTTTTTTAATTTAGAATAATGTTGTTAGAATTGGAATTGAGCTTGTATGTTTTGAGATTAGAAGAGCGTGAAGGCTTTTTTAAATTTTCACTTCTGAAAATCTTTAAGTTTCTTAATCTTCTTTTGTCTTCTTCATAGATTGATCGTCTTGTTTTGACTATCGTGTTCCTTAATCCTTAGGTTAAAGGGGAAGAACTAATTGAGGTTTCTTTCTTTTCAAGGTAGAATTAGATCCTTGACATGGGAGCCTTTATTTGTTTATCTTCAAGTTGATGGATTTATTATTTAGGCTCTCTACATAAGAATGTTGCATGAATTTATTGATGGATAATGGATTTCATGAAGTCTGCTTTTCATTGGCTGTTGTGGTATGCTATATGCTTTGAATTATACTTGGAGTGTTGATAAATCAGCATGTGCTTTTCATGATATTACTTTTCAATATCATAAGCTAATACTTGAGAAAATCCTGTTTAACTGTGTGTAATTCTTTGTTTGCAAAACAACCAATTTCAAATGCATATGATGCCTCTCTTGCTGAACGAAAGGAGGCGTGAAATATGAGGTGCATGATGGCTGTTATTGTAGTGGTGGTTCATGTTTTAAGACAGTGTCTGTATGCTCCCGACACTGTTGAATGTTTTTGACTTTTGAATTACCATTTAGAATTGTGCATTGGATATATTTTCACATGTCCTTTTCTGCCATTAGCAATATTGACAAATCTTTAATCTCATAATCATGTACTTGCTTTTCATTGCAGAACTACCAGGAGTTCTTCAGGTTGTCCCCAGCAGGACACTTCAGCTGCATACAGGACCTGGGATTGGGATGTTGCATTGAGTATTTGGAACTATGTATCTGACAAATAAATAGCTGTCGAAGCCCTTCACAACTCTTCCCATGTGTATAAACAAGTTTATCCTGTGTCCTGCACTCCTGTGCACTGTGTTTGTACCGCAAACATTTAGCATATTAATAAAGTTCTGGATCTAAATCTCATAGTTTTTTTTTGTTTTACATTGCTTGTATATGTTATGAATATGATTTGCATGAAGCAGTTTAGTATCTGGCATTTTATATTTATTCACAAGTTTGAGATTCAATTCATTTTAGTATCTAGAGAGGAAGATTGTCAAATATGGCCCTTAGGTTCTATATGTTTTCTCCACTTATTGTCAGCTACAGCATAAATCTCTACATGTGAATGTTAAAATGTGTCCGGGCAACCATGATTTAAGGTTGCATATTATGTCCATTGATGAACTTGACTTGAAAAGGTCGAGACGTGATGTTACAACAAGCAGGAAAAATAATTATGCCAAAGGACTGCTCTGAGGACCAATTATATTTGATGATCTTGTCAAAATAATGATCTTTCAGGGCCATTGAGTAAAATGATGTTGTCTTCCCATGACAGATTGAAGTAGAACAAAATTGTCTCATGTTCTGTTGCAAATATGAAGAAATGCTTCCTTTAGAAAATACATCTCTCTGATTTCTCTCTAGAAAAAAGAAAAAGCAAGATAGATACTTCACACTTCCATTACTCTTAATTGTTTTGTTTCCTTAAAATTGCCCCAGTATAAGGATTTGCCTCATTTAGACTTGAACCACACAAATTTTTATTCTCTAGACACAATGCTTATGAAATAATAAAACTAACTTTCATCACTTACATACCAGATTGTAATTTGAAAGTTGATTTGTAAAGGGAAACCAATTAAAAATAATGACACCTCGGCATTAGAATCTATTGATGGCCAGTGCACAAAACATCAGACTTTGAGATGAGCATGTTCTAACGACAGCTTGGGCAACATCTTGTGCTCGCATCATCACAACCTACATTAAACAATTCTCAAATTTGTAAATATCCTATCTTCATCCTGGATCAATTAGAAGACATGATGTGATGTACATGATTCCCACGGGGAAAGAGAAGTTTCAACCAAATTCAAGTGGTTTTACTAGTTCAGAATTAGAACACAGCTAATAAGAGGCTTGATTACAAGTCTCTGGACAATCAATGCACAAAGCACAAGCATGTTACCTGAGTGCTGCTGGAGATGGGTTGCAAGAGTGCGATTGCACCAGCAACCCCGGCTTTCGCACTAGCTATGGTGGCAGACGAGATCCCAGGGCAGCAGCGTAGCAATAAACAACAATGAGGGCTCTGGTCTGCTCAACCTGATCCCTCGAGTCATTTAACCACAAAGGTGCTGTGAACTTGTTGAGAACCATTTGAGAGTCCGGAGTTTAACAGTGGATGGTAAAGCATGAACATCATTGATCCTTGACTCGAGCAAATTTCAGCACCTCAGAGTGAAGATCATCAACAGAGGCAGCTGAAAATGTAGCACCAGATCGGATCCATTGATGACAGCACTAATGAAATGCTTGCATGATTCTACTAAATCCTATGTCATACATGCAGCTGCAAAAAAAGCAAGCATTCAGATGTAGAGAGCATCTCAATATGATCCAGAAGTATAATTTTCTTCAACCAAATAAGACCTTTCATAAGAATCCCAATGCAAAGAGCACTTCACACATGATGACAACTATACTGCACCAATAGCACAGAATCTCTTTATTCAGAAATTAACACTCGTTTGCGTACGCAAAAGGCAGGCATTACAAGTATACGATCTAGTATAAACTTTCTGTAAATGATAAGCTAACAATTAGAGCACAGTTCAAAGACAGGTAAGTTCCCTACACAAAAAATCCCTCATTTAAACACACTAACCAAACCGAAAAAGCGTAAGACAGGGTAAAATAAATCAAAGTTTCACATGAAGGCATATCATATGCCCTACAGCTGCTGCATCTTTTCCCTACACATACAAATTTAAGTAAAAAATAACTAATTACACTTGATCTTAGACAAAAGGCCAGGAAAAGTACATATAACTATTTCCAGTAAACGTAGCAGTATTTACAACAACAAGACTAATCAACTCCTTGTCTCTTAACTAACCAAACATTTGATAAACAATTAACTTAAAATATACCTCAAAACACTAAAAAATCCTATAAATTGACACACTTAATTGACAAAAAAAAACCCTACAACTAATCCCTCCACTGAGCAAGCACTAAATATGAAATTAAGATAAAATTCGAAGCAAAACGTTCTGATATCATAAGAAAAGACTACATATTTCAACCAATACTTACTCATTAAACTAAAACATCAATGTTTACAACAACCCAATATACTAAGTAGCAATTATCTCCTCTCTCTTCCTACTTAAATGAACTGAAGCACACAAAATCTTTAAATCACACCGCCAATAAAGACTCAAACTTTAAAACAAAACCCATAATTTGACACCCCCACATAAGACGCCATTGATGCATCTTTAATCTTGTCAAAAACATGGCAAATTGGGATTTTGCGAACTCTTATTAAGTTATCTCTACATAGTCTAATATTTAGAATTATTGGCAGCCTCTCCCGTAAGGGAGGCTTCCAAAAATTGGCGGGCAAGATCAACCTAAAGTAGGGCTGAACTCACTCGCCTTAAAGATGTGTTCGATGTACAAGGTGTCGGCACGACTCGCCATCTCTAAACGATCATAGACAAGTCGCCTTTCACCCCTGACAAGACGGGTAAATCTATTACATCAACGTAGAGCTTTATTTATATTCAAGGTCCTAAACCCTAAACTCACATCTTTTCGATGTGGGATAAATAGAAGGCTTTTTATTCCGTTGCTTTGCTTCTGTTATGACCATTTGGATTTTAAATATTATGGTGTTTTAAAACATATTTAGCATTATGGCTAAAATATTGTTTATTTAAAAATTTAAAAATTATTTAAAATTATTTTTTTATTTTTTTTACATTGTTTTGATATGTTGATATCAAAAATAAATTTTTAAAAATAAAAAAAATATTATTTTAATATATTTACAAGTGAAAAATATTTTGAAACACAATATATATCAAACTCTCAAACAAGCACTTAGTAAACATTAAAATGTCATACCAACTTTTTTTAGTGTAAGAAAAAATATCCAAGCACTATAAGCGTGTTTAAAAAGGTAAAAAAAAAAAATCATCTTGGATCATGGACCCAACTAGGTTAAATAAGTAGGTATTTATTTAATTAAATAATAAAAAACATACAACGACAATAAATAGATCAAATTAAACCAAAAGAACTGATTATAATAATATGTCAAAAAAAATGCTTGCCTAAAGAAAAAAATATCAAAACTCAATTCCTAACTAATCCAATGTGGAAAGATGAAATTGAAAAGACAAAAAAAACTAGACCTAAATCAACCTAAGTTAGTATACCAAACCAACTGTCATACCCCAATTCTGGGTTATTTCCAAAAAATCACTTCTTTTCTTTTCAAAATAAAAATCAAAAAATAAAATTAAGGCTGGTAACGTGGAGAAAGTAAACTGGGGAATCAAGCTGCAATTTTGGAGGAAATTCAAGGCCTAATTGCACCCTATTATGCCAAAAAATGGAGAAAAGTGCAAATTCAAGGTTAAATTAAATGATTATTGGATGAATTTGCATAAAAATTAAGTCCAAGAACATAATTAAATTTTTAATAGGCCAATTTGATTTAATCATGAGCCAAATTGAATTTTAATTATGTTTAAGAATTAATTTGGATCCAATTGAAGGGTTTAATTAAATACAATGACTTAATTATACTTTAAATGGGTCAAATTAATTTTATTTGGGGCTTAATTGGTGAAAAATTAAGTTTGGGAGCCTAATTTGAGCTTAATTAAGAAGATTGAAATTTTAAGAGACTAAATTTAATTTTTACCAAGTTAATTAATTGAAATCAAGGGTAAAATCTCAAGAAAATTGAAATTTTGGGGTCAACTAGGGGTTAAATTGATAAAATTCGTAGCCAAAGACCAATTAGCAAGAGGCGTCAAACTATAGGGGCTTAATTGACAAAAACCGGGGGTGAAATTGAAGAAATTGAAAGTTTAATGGTCAATTAGGGGTTAAATTGCATAAATCTGAGACCAAAGACCATATTGCAAAAGGCGCGTAAATCCGGGGCTCAAACGGTAATTCATCAGGGGCTTAATTGCTTTAAATCAAAAGTTTATGGTCAATTAGGGGTTCCATTGAAACAATTGAAAGTTGAAGGAGTACATTGAACTTCGGTGAAATCCCTAATTTAACCTTAAACAACGTCGTTTTGATCATTAAAAAAAAACAAGAAGAAGAAGCAGATGACGTATCGTTTGGTTATTATTCATTATCTTCCCTGTTTTACCCGAAAGAAACTGTTTGAGTGCCTACTTTTCAGGTGCATTTAATGCTTCATTTCTCCATCAAATCTAACAAACGTGCACGCAAATGGTCACCTGCAATTTCTCTACAACCTCATGTAAACAGCTCAGGATGAATGACAACGAGACAATGTCGGCGCCGGCCTAAATAGGCCAACTCAGACAGCCTTTTCCTGCAGATTTGACAACTCACGAGGTACATTTTGAGCTAACGGCTGAGATTGTTCCCAACCGAATTAAGGGTTGAAATCTTTCCCCTATGTAAACAATATTACCCTCTTTGATCTCCTATAAATAAGGGTGGATTTCATGCCCTGGAGAAGGAGAAAAACAAATGTAAAGATGGCCGAAAACCAGCCTTCCCCTCCTAGTTTTCCTGCAATCGGTTCTCTCTCTTATTTCTCTCTCTGTCGTGGCCCTCAGCCACCACCACCCTCATCACCAGTCTTCCCACCATCATCTCCACCACAAAAAGCTATCAAAACATCTCACGTGGTGGTTGCACTGCTTCTCTCTCTCCTCTGCAAAACTTTTCTTCTATGCCACCGCGACCCCAGCAGCAACAACCTCCCCGTCCAGAAGCTTTAGTCCCTCCTAACGGAAGCTAGGGTAGCAACTCTCTCCTCAGCCACTCCAACAATTCCAACCGCGAGTTTCCCCTCTCCTTTGCAAGCCTCTGCTTCTTCTTCTTCCAACTGCAACCAGAGTTAGTCGCTAGCCTCACCACCTCCAGTCACACCGTGCGCCACTAATCAGGCTGCCAACTCTCAACGCCAGGTAAGCCTCCCTCCTCTCTTTTTCTTCTTCCTCCCTTCTCTGCTACCACTGCATGCAAACAGTGGAACATGAATTATAATTCACGTTCCACTATTCATACATTGAGTTATGAACAGTGCAACGTGAATTATAATTCACGTTGCACTATTCATGCAACTTAGTCACTGGGTTGTGCTAATGACTAAGTTACTTTGGGTTGGACCTGTCTTTGCCCAGCCCAGTTGGTTGGGCCAGGTCTAGCCCGTCCCCAAAATTAAAAAAAAATGAAGAAGAAGAATCTGTTGGGCCGAGTTCGACCCAACCATTTTGGGCCGATATAAGCCCATCTATTTCTGGGTCTAAGATCGACCCAGTTAGTTGGGCTGCCCCAACCCACATGTTTTAATAATATGTTAATATAATAATATATTATATGTTGTTATTATTATAATTTTAAAAAATTCAAAAAAATCTTAAATATTTTAAATTAATTACCCCTTTCAAAAAAAAAAATTCATACATACAGCCAAATCCTAAAAATTTTCCAAGCATATTTTCATTAAAAATTGCATATTTCTTATGTTTTGAAAAGAAAAAAAATGAATAGAATATCATAACAAGTTTATAATCATTCAGTAGGGTTTGGTCAAAATATTAAAAACCTTTTTCCAATCTTTTTTCTAGGATCCAGATGTAGACTTTAATATTTGTAGGGTATAAAATTACACGATAAAGTACACCTTCAGATATTAAAGATACAAGGTGTAAGTAAATGCAATGCTAAAATTCAGACTTTAGAACGGTTATGATTTAACCCAATAAGGTAGAAACTTTCTCATGAAGAGAGATCTACCTTGAACCTTTGAAAAGACCAACGAATAAAAATCCGACCTAGAAAAAAACAATCAAACAACAATGCAGCTTACCTTAGGTAGGGTGCACTAGGGGTGATGTATCTTCCCCTTGCACAACCAGTCTCTTACCCAGACTCTAGCAGACTATATGTTCCTAGTGACCATAAAACTAGATGACGACTCCTAAACATTAATCATAATTTTATGATTAAATCCAAAACTCTCTCCAACACACAACACCTCATCAGGAGGCATGACAAAAGCCTCCATTGTCACCAGACGACGCAGCGTGCGCACCCCGCGACACCTACAACTTTGGTTATGAAGTTAAGATAACCTAATAGAAATAAAATAAAATAAAATAAAAACTACAAAGCTCAATTCCCAGCAAACTCAATAAAGAAGGGTAAACTAAAAAAACAATTAACAAAACAAAACACCTGCAAACCCACTAAACCCTGCTACCTAGATCATGCAAATGAGATACCCAAATAGAAGGGAAAATGAGAAAAGATATGAAGCACAATTTTAAAACCAACCCTATGTTGATGAATGAAACAAAAAAAAAATAAGATTAAAAAAATGACCCCAAAATAAGGCTCGAGATGATTTAGGCTAATTTATCAAACTTGTAGCTTAAGTCTTGTGATTATGATAATCTCATAGAAAGAACACTGAACAAAATCACGAAGCCCAATTCAAAAAAAAATATCGAATGATGAAATTAAAAAAAAATAGTGAAAAAAAATCAAACTTAAAAAAAAAAGAAACAATGTCAACCCGAGTGAAGTTTTCAAAATTATAACCTGAGGCTTAAAACCGAGATCATCTCATCAAGAAAAACAACGAAGCTCAATTCTCAACAAATCCAATATTGACGAATTAAATTAAAAAAAATCAAATCTACAAAAGGATTTAATAAAAAAAAAACTGCAATCAAAATAACAATGACAAAATTTAAAATAAAAGGAAATTTGAGAGGAAAACTTATAGTTTTGGATTGAATGGTGAAATATAAAAATAAAATTTAATTTTACATAATGACCCAAAATAAAAAAAAATAACAATTAAAAGAATGAGGACCAAATGTTTTTTAAGAAAAAAAAAGACAACTTAAAATTTTTAATTGAAGAGCGAAATTGAAGAAAAAAAGAGAGTAAATTCTATAAAAGAACCTAAAAGAAAAATTAGCAATAAAAAAATAAGAACCAAATCTTAAATGACAACAAAATAAGAGTACAACTCTGAACTTTGATGATAAGAGAAAGAAAATAAGAGGGGAAAAAAAAAACGTTGTTGGCAACAAACTATCAATCTTCACATCACACCTGCCACCCTAGATGGAAGCTCATGTCATGTTTCTCCAATGTCATCTCGAAACATGGTGTTTCGCCACTAGAGAAACCCATACATGCCATTAAAGGGTTGTAGGTTCCTTCACATAATAGTGTATGCATTGCACGCGCCAACCAATATTAATATGCCCATTAACTTTAGTGCCTCATCTTTTTCTTATTGTGAAATTTGGTCTTCAAGCTTTAATTGCTTTAATTACTTTTTGTTGATATTACGATATCCATATACCTAAACAACTAAAATAAACCATTAAATCAAAAAACACTAATAAAAAACTTTAACAAAAGCTTGAAAAACATAGAAAAGAAAAGAAAAATTAAAACAAAAACTAGAAAAATTGAAATACCTAGAAACATAAGAGCTTGGAAGATTCCAAAAAAAAAATTGAAATAACCCATGAAAATAAAAAATAATGAAAATTTTAAAAAATTCATGTTATGTAAGACAGTAAGTTTGTAAGTTGTAAAACTTATTTCATTGCCATGACATAAATGAAGTTTTATGGACGCAACTTTTTTCTTTTTTTAGGTTTTACAAGTTAATTTATTTTAAGAGACATTTTTTTTTTGTTTTTAATGTTTTTATGTTTTCTATCATTTTACTATGTTTTATGTTTTTATCTTTTAGTTTTTAGTTAGATCTTTTATATTTATATTTATATATATATATATATATATATATATAATAAAACTTTACATTATTTTTAAAAAAAAACAAGACATTTCTCACTCTAATACTCTAAAGTTATTGGAGACAACTTTAAAATAGGATTATCAAAAAACTAAATCTTTAAAAGAAAGTAGTGTGTACTTACTCTTCAATCATAAAACCTTTGAACCATGACGTGAAAGTAAAATAATTTTTTCCCCATGATTCAATTGTCATTTTCAAATTATGTAAAGATAGATTAATCTTTTTTACTTTTTTTAAAAAGTAAAATGACTTTGTTATAACATATAATATATATAAAATAAATATATATATATATATATATATATATATATGAACTTACATTAGGGGCTTTAAATTCTTTTTGATTTTTTTAGCATAATAAAATTACTCAATTACCTTTAAAAAAATTTTACAAAACTATTTTCTAGAGGCTTTTGAGTCAAGTTTTGTAAATATTTATTATCAATTTTATACTTAAAAGAGCTGGAAAGATCTTTATTATTAATATAAACAATAAATAATCAGTTGGCCACAAATACAAAAACTTGAGTTGAGGAAATGACAAAAACTTAGATCTAAATTTTTTTGATCATCGGATAGTTGAGACAATGACAAGTTCCATTATTTTTTTTTCATTTACTTTTGTTTTGTAAATTTATCATTTAATATTAAGTTGATTAAGAATTTAGTTTCATAGTTTTTTTCAATTTATTTTTTATAGGGTTATCTTAGTTTCATGACCCATATAATGAGTTTGGAAGGTTAATCCAAGATGAATCGAGTGTTTTTTTTAATTGATTTTTTTAATTTTATCTTTAATTTTATATTGATTGAGAATTGAGTTTTATAATTTATTTTTATTTATTTTTTATTATATTAACACGATCTCATGACCCGGGTCATGGATCTGGTAGGTTAATACAAGTTAATTTATATCAATCTAATATATAGTCATCTCAATATTTTTTTTTAACAAATATATCATTCAATATGTCACTGTAAAATAAAATATCATTCCATATGCAATAAATTTTGTGTTCATTGACTAGAATCTTTTTAAGCTAAAAAAAAATATGTTAATAACTTCTAAATATCATTTACCCCCAATATAATTGTCAAGTCGCATTTTTTCAATTTTCAGCTACATATACAATTTTCTTTTGCCATATATATAGCTGAAACAGACCTCCTCAGATTAGACTCCAAAAAGTAGCCAAAAAGTTGATTTCATCTTGATTTGCCCCCTATACCAGATCAAGTCTTGGCTTTTGTATATGATTGTGTTAATTATTCAGAACATGGCTCTCGTTTTTTCTCTCATGAAGGTGTTGTATGCCAACCCTCTTTGACCATTATTATTAAGAGATGCACAGCGAAAGGAGCAAATCCACACATCATTATATTATCCAGTGTCCCTTTATTGTTGCATCATACATCAAAATATACTTGACCATACGACAGTAATCATTATTATCCAAAACAGATCAAGGGCTTGATTGTGATTCCATCATCATAATTTATTTGTTATTATTATGTACTTCTATGGGTATTTTCAGTTTTATAAAAAAAATTATTTATATGTACCTCACACGCATCGGTCGTTTTGTTACTTTTTAACAATACGTATAGCTGATTCCGGTGATTGTAACCGTGATTTCGTCATATCATTGAATTAGTCTCGACATCCTCTTTTTCTTTGGATGATTTGGTGTGGTTTGGTGCAAAATTGCTTTTCTTTTATTTCTTTTTCTTCCTCGGATTGCATGCTTGCATGTTGGCCATGCAAAAAATCATATCAGCCTTTCAATTTAGTTTTTCTTTTGATTCAGTCCCTCTTCTCTTATTTATAATTGTTTTTATTTATATTAATTATTTATAATTGGATTTTATTTTCGATTTCATCCCTGATCATTTGATTTTTTTTAATTTGTTTTCAAATTTGATCATTATTCATTTAATTGTTATTTGTTTTGTTTTGTTTTGAATCATTTTCGTGATTGATTTGTTTTTTTTTCAATTCCACCCCTATTCATTTATTTTCATTTAATTTTTATGTCAAATTTAGTCCTAATTCTTTTAATTGTTATTTTTTTTAATCATTTTCTTAATGGATTTGTTTTTTACAATCCTTACCTAAACATTTAATTTCATTTGATTTTTCCTTAAACATTTAAATTTTATGTTGAATTTAGTCCTAATTCTTTTAATTGCCTTTTGTTTTTGTTTTGCTGTGTTTTTTTTATTGATTTTTTCTCAATTTCATCCCTCAATATTTGTTTGATTACGATTTTTGTTTATTTTTGTTTTTCTGGGTTTGCCTATAATGGGATCACTCCCGTCTAATGATCTGGGTGATAAATTTGAAGGATTAGCTTGAGTCGATTTTTATCCCTTTTGAAAGCAATTTTTTTGAATATTTTTTACGGTAATATTTTTTTTTGCTTTCCTATTTATAGGGTCATCTCAATTTCATGTCTTACGTCATATGTTTGATTTGTTGACCCGGTTTGGCTACTCGGCTTGCTTGAGGCTTTTTTTGTTTTACTTTGACAAGTTTTTAAGTTTTTAAATTGGTTTATAATAAACTTCCTGATAGGATCCGAATCCAGGGTTTCATAAGTTGCGAGCTTTTTAAGATTTGACCATGTTTATGATATTTGTCCAAGTTTGCTTGGTTTTGACAAATGTTTTCAATTTCACCCCTATAATTTTTTTAATCTTTAAAATTATGACTAGAAGGACAAGGTAGTGTTTAATTATTTACTGTATTGGAATAAAAAATGAAAATAATTGGGATAAAAGGATTTTTTTGATATTTTGAAAAATCATAAATGAATTTTTCCACCGTATTACAGAACACTAATTAAACTCAATTTAAAAGTGTTGCATAATAATATCTTAGTTAATTTAGGGTATGTTACATCGTGTTTTTTTAAATGATTTATTTTAATATTTTTTGATCGTTTAAATATATTAATGTCAAAAATAAAATTTTAAAAATAAAAATTATATATTATTTTGATATATTTCAAAATAAAAAATAACCACTAACATAATGCCAAACACTAACTTAGAAGTCTACTTCAACCTCAATCACAAATTAAAAAAAATAAAAAAAATATTATTTTAATACATTATAAAATAAAAAATAACCAATACTATAATATTAAATTTAGAGTATATTTCGACCTCAACCATCCTATAGCCCTCTTTCCGAGCCAAAGCCAGTCAGCACCTCCCAAAAGCTCTTCTTTGAAGATTAGGAAAAAATAAAAAAAAAAACCCCGGCAGCCAGCCTTATCATCTCTCAGAACACTCCCTGCCGCAACCTGCTTAGTCACAGAGCCCCATCAGAATTGACTTTAATCCATCCAACAACTGGAAAAGATCAAGAGAGAAGACGTTTGCACGTAGTAGTATTGTTCTTTGACTTCTGGGTTTCCTCATATAAATGCAAGCCACTGAATTTCTTGGGCGAACGAAATCCGGAGTAAATTTTGCAAGCGAAGCCTGCCATGGGAAAAAATAACATAATAAGATGCGTGCCACGTTCAGAACGAAAAGATGAGTGCATAAGCACTGCTGTGAAGACGAATTCTATTTGAGGATCATGTCTTAATAGATGATTTTCATCATGGGGCAGACAAGTATCCCTGCTCGAGACAAATAATAGTACAAGGAGAGCTGGCAATGTCTGTGGGAGTGGAAGACAGTTGTTTGTGGGAGCAGACAAGTATCCCTGCTCGAGACAAATAATGATATCAAGACTGCATTTTACCGGGTCAAAATCTTGTCCAATTCATCTAGATGCTTAGCTCGAACCAGATTTCAAATCTTAAATTTCATGAATTAATCCGCTTTGATTAAGCTGAGTTTAACGGCTATATGGGTGGATAAAACCCAGAACTCCATACATACAACCTTAATCTTGTTTTTCATGCCTCATGCTCTGTTACAAATATGAAGAAATGCTCCCTCTAGAAAAGATGTATGTCTCTACAAAAAAACCAAAGAGCATAGTTTAATTATCATGTATATTTGTTTTCTTTCAATCAAATTGTCCCCCAGAAGGATTTCTTTCAATCAAACTATTACCAATTTCTCTATTTTTTATTATCAATTGGGACCCCAACTTGCACACCAACCCTTCAACTATTACCAATTCCTCAATTACGTTCTCTTAGGCAGTACAAAGCAGGAGTAATTAAATTGAAAAAAATATTAAAAAAATTAAAAAAAAACTTTTAAAAAACCGTTGGTTTATAACTTCAAATCAAAAAAACCAAACTGAGCCAAATCGGTTTGAACCGGTTTTTTTCACAAAATAACCGAACTGAAATCAATCAGTTTGAACCGGTTTCGATTTTTATTCTTAAAAAAAAATTTAATTTATTTTGTTTTGATAAAAATCGAGTCAAATAAAAAATAATAACCCCTAAATATATAGAATGATAAAAGTTAGGGTTCTCGTACTCTTATTTATCCGGTCCATAAACTTGTTTGCAGTACGTTACATGTCATTCTCAACTTATACAACAATCCCCAATCAAGTTCTTGTATCTAAAATAAGCCAATAATATTTGAAGAGTATGGTTGTGGTTATTTTTTAAAGTGTTTTTCACAAAATTTTATTAATTTTTTTTATTTTTTTAAAATTATTTTTGAGATTAGCATATCAAACTGATTTGAAAATATCAAAAATATATTAATTTAAAGAAAAAAATTTAAATTTTTTTTAAAATGCTTTTCAAATGTAGTGCCAAACGCCAAAAATCATTGTATGTTATATATATATATATATATATATATATATATATATATATATATATAAACCTAAGTTCTCTTAAAATAGACATCATTTTGGCACATAAAATAGTTACCTTGGATGGAAATATTAACGAATTTGGATGGGGGATTAAGATGGTATTACCCCAAATTTAATTGCTAAACTTTTGAAAACAATTAAATGAAGACCTTGCCAAAGTCTTCCTAGTCGGTGTTCTTTAGAGACCTTGCCAAAGTCTTCCTCTAAGATCCATCAAGCTCGGTCAACTCCACGATCTAAACCTCTTCTTAGTCAATGGTCCCAATTTTTTTCATTCCCAGATAAAATAATAGTTTAAAGAATATGTTTTTTTATTTAATTTCTTTGAATTCACACTTCAAAACCAGGATCTAGAAAAAATAAATTCTCAAAAAGTATTAGCCCATCAAGAAACAGATAAATTCTTGAAAAAAGGGGAGAATTTAGTCTTGTTTGATGTGTAAATTAATAAAAAAAACAGTTTTTTTTTGTTAATTATGAAGTTCCCAATCATATATCATGATATTTAAATTGATTTCAAAATAAAATATAAATTGCTTCCCATTATTAAGAGAATCCCCTAAGAGTTAAAATTAAGATTGAAAGAAAGAAAAATAATTGAAGGGTAGGGACGAAGGGTCCTCGCTTATCTCACTCTCCATGGATGCTGACAGAGCCTGATACGAATATACGATGGCCTGTAAAGCACTGGCAGAAACTATTTGGAGTCCACCAATCCAATAAATGGAGCCCCACGCAATCCTAATCCCACGCCCGAAAAACAAAATTAAATTATATATTTATAGATATATAAATCCTGAATTGGAATGCCATTTCAGCTCCAATGATATCAAAATCAAACAAGAAAGCAACCTGCCCCTTCCCTTCTTTATCTCCTTCTTTCTTCAAGAAAACACGCAAAGAAATCAAAAACAGTCTCTTTGGATCCAAAAACCCAAAAAAGCTTCAGTCTTTTCCACAAAAATGAATGAAGAAACCTCCAGACCACCACCATCGTCAACAGCAGAACCAGCACCAGCACCAAGAGCAAGACCAACAATAAGAAAGCCCACAACCTCAGTCTTACCACACCAAACCCCAAGACTTAGAGACCATTATTTGTTAGGCAAGAAACTAGGGCAGGGTCAATTTGGAACCACATATCTATGTACCCATAAAGCAAGCAACAATCTTTATGCCTGCAAATCAATTCCAAAGAGGAAGCTTTTATGTAAAGAAGACTATGAGGATGTTTATAGAGAGATCCAGATCATGCACCATTTATCAGGGCAACCAAATGTGGTGCAAATTAAGGATACTTATGAGGATCCAATGTTTGTACATTTGGTCATGGAGTTATGTGAAGGTGGTGAGCTTTTTGATAGGATCGTGGAAAGGGGTCAGTATAGTGAGAAAGAGGCTGCTAACTTGATCAAAAATATAATTGGGGTGGTTGAGTATTGTCATTCTTTGGGGGTTATGCATAGAGATCTTAAGCCCGAGAACTTCTTGTTTGATAAACCTGGTGATGATGCCAAGCTCAAGACTACAGATTTCGGCCTCTCTGTCTTTTACAAGCCAGGTTGGTTTTTCTTTACTTCTTGTGTTTCTTCTTTCGAAATGGTGGTTTTGATCTCTCATTTTGTGAAATGGGGTTTCTTTTGGTTCTTCTTTTAGTTGATTTTGAACCCCGACTGTGTGATTGGTAATCTTGCATTCTATGTTGTCTTGGAATCTTGGAATACATATTTATAAATTTCATTATTTGACTGTGAATTTCCTGTGATTGCGATTTATTAGAAGAAAGGCTGGTTTTAAATTAATTTCTAAGTTTTCAGGTTTCATTCCTGTTCTTTCTTGGATTAGATTATTCGAACTGAGTGTGTTTTATGGAAGCTTATCATCTATTTATTTATCTGCTCTAGAAATTTCATTTTTCTTGCTCCTTGTTTTTCTAATTCATCCGTGTTATGTGATTTTCATCTATTTGTTTAGAAGAATGTTGTTTCTTTTTTCTTGGAATTGCTATTTGTACTTTGCCATCATTTCTTCTTTCTTGTACAAACATTTGGTTCAGTCTGTGATCTGCCCGACTAAAAACTTTCACCTTATTTTTGGACCAGAGCATCATTTCAGGAATTCTGTATTTGTTCATTTTCCTTTTGGACTTTGGACTACTGGATAGGTTCTTGCTGTTCTATCACCTTTCTAAATGGATACAGATGAGCTACTTTAGGGCTTCTATTATTTATTTCCTTTATTTTTCTTTCTCAATCTTGCTTTTTTCTCTTTTACCTGCATCCCTATTTTTCACTGTAACAATAACCTGTCAGCAAAGACAAATGGAAATATAAGTGAATTGCTATAGAATTAGTTAGAATGAGGATGCTCCCTCATAAAAGTCTTGTACATCAAATATAACGCTATTATTTGAGTATATGGATGGGGTTTATAACCTCTTAAAGAAACTTATGTGCCGTGTTTTCTTCTGCTCTTTCTAACTTGAGGTGACTGGAATTATGCATATGCTTAAGTGTTCCCTTAGTTTCTGAATAGTGCTTTGTCAAAGATGTATGGTTGGTTAATTTCTTTACTATTCCTTTTCCCTACAGGACAGTATTTTTATGATGTAGTTGGGAGTCCATATTATGTTGCACCAGAGGTTTTGCTAAAGTATTATGGACCTCAAGCAGATGTCTGGAGTGCGGGTGTTATCCTTTACATCCTATTAAGCGGGGTTCCACCTTTTTGGGCAGGTAGCGATCCTAGTTCATATTTTCTCTTGTTCTTTGCAGTTTTAGACTTGCAACAAAGTAGATACTTTTTGCCTGTCTTCTTTTTATATGAAGGGTATTTACTTTTTCCTAATACTTGCAGAAACAGAATCAGGAATCTTCAGACAGATTTTACAAGGAAAACTAGATTTAGAATCTGATCCGTGGCCAAATATCTCAGAAAGTGCAAAAGATTTGGTCAGAAAGATGCTTGAGAGGGATCCGAGGCAAAGGATTACTGCTCATGAAGTCTTGTGTAAGTGGTTTCATTCTTTTGCACTGGGACTTTAGTTTTGGACTTCCATGTAGTAGGAGTGCAGATATGTCCTACCCTTGCTAAAGCTGTTAATCTTGTTCAAGACATAACAGTGGTTGTTTGTACTATCAGGTAACCCATGGATTGTAGATGACAGGGTTGCTCCAGACAAACCTCTTGATTCTGCAGTATTGTCACGTCTGAAGCAATTCTCGGCAATGAATAAACTTAAAAAGATGGCTTTGCATGTATGTCTTATCCTTGCTTTTCCTGTTATCATTTTGCATGTAGAGTTTTGTATGTATAATAAATTTTGCCAAAGGAATTTGATAGCAACTTAACGATTCAGTTAATCTTTAGAAAATGAAAGTAGCTGGTTTAAGTAATGTCCATGGGAAAAAGAGGCAAAACAACTAAAATTAAGCTTTAATAGTTGGATGCACTGAATCAATTGTGATAGATAGTTGCTTGCTTGTTTCTAAGAGTAAAATACTATAGTGTTGAAGATTTTTTTACCAGTTTTTAGACACTATTGTATGTAATATATAGGTATGTTTCTTACATATTTGTCATCCTTTGAATGGGTTTCACTGAATTTTAGTATGTCATGTAGAAGAAGAGTTCCATTTTTTTCTTCATTATGTTCTTGCTGTACTTAACTGGTTTGATAATGTTCAACACCTATGCACTTTTTTCACTATTTGAGGCATCTAGTTTAAGATTCATTTAAACTTCGAAACCGTGAAAAAATTGTGGTATCCATATTATAAGCACAGAAGTGAGATCAGGAGAAAGATGATTAACAATCAATGTTCGTGTTGTGATGTAATAAATCTTCAGAAGAGGATATTCTGATGTGTTTAATCTTTATGGACAATTGGCTTCTTAGGCATCCTGCACATTCTTGGAGAAACTTGACGCATAAAGCAAGCATTACTGAGGACTTAACCTAGATACTGTATGATAGGCACTGTTCACCTATGTCTCCATGCCCATGTGGCACTACCTATTGGAGAACTGGATGCGCAGCACTTCAGGCACCATACTTAATTCTCCATAGTATACCATGCTTAAAGCTATAAGCATGTTACAAACACAAATTCTTATCTGGATTTGATTCACTAATATTAAATAATGGTGAAGCCTGATTGTTCGGCATATTAAGCGGAACGTGGCTAGGGCAGTTGATTGATGGTCTCACTAATGGACATCCTGTCAACACTCAACAGCATTGGTTTACAGTACAACTCAGAATCCTGAAACAATTAGTTTCTACACCCTAAAGTCACCCAATTCTCTTAAGCTTATTATTTATAAACTTTTTAAGGGATTATCTCACTGCTACTTCAATTTCTTTTCTTATAACAATTCTGCCATTAATAGCCCTTTGTGACATGCATGGGATGGATGGAGGGGGGAGAGAAACTATTTGCTTCAACATTGATGGTGTAACCACTGATCAAAGCATAATTTAAATCAGCACATTATCATAATATGCAGCGAAGTCTTGTTTTGTTAAAGGGCATGTAACATTTGTTCACAAAACGAGTTTGCAACAGTGGTAGCTTTCACGCCCTGTTTAGATATTTTGTTGGATTTAAGAAATGAAGGAACTTGCATGCTATGATAAAAAAGTGGATATGATGTTCTCTGTTTTTTTCTAGATGTGTTTCATGAAAGCTTTTATGAAATTTGGTGGTCAGAATTATTTCCTTTACTTTGTTGTCTTTCTTTGATAGGACAGCTATTTTCTGATAACTATATAAAGTGTGCTTTCATTCATGGCATTGAGCCTTTTTTTAGGTCATAGCAGAAAGACTTTCTGAAGAAGAAATTGGTGGTTTGAAAGAGTTGTTTAAAATGATTGACACAGACAATAGTGGGACAATAACATTTGAAGAACTTAAACATGGTTTGAAGAGAGTAGGTTCTCAGATGACAGAAGCTGAAATCAAGACTCTAATGGATGCGGTAAACATTTATTTGAAACTGTAGAATAATAATTTATTTTATTATTTATTTTATCTATTGTGAAAGCCTAACAGTCGGGCCATTATTTTTTATATTAATAACATGATTGTCTGGATAACTTTTGATTTGTGTTGCTAATCACATGGAAAACTTTTACAGGCTGATATAGACAATAGTGGAACAATAGACTATGGTGAATTTCTTGCTGCTACTTTGCACTTGAATAAGATGGATAGAGAGGACAATTTGGTTGCAGCTTTCTCCTACTTTGACAAAGATGGTAGTGGTTACATCACCATTGATGAGCTTCAACAGGCTTGCAAAGATTTTGGTCTTGGTGATGTTCATCTGGATGAGACCATCAAAGAAATTGATCTAGACAATGTAAGTCTATATTTTTATATTTGGTCTACATCTAATAGTTTCACTTGCCTTTATAATCCTAATTGTGGTATATATAATCTTCATCGTCAATGCCATTATTGTCACCACAATTGCTTCGTTATTAGTTCCTTATAATGGGTTGACAACCTATCTGACCTTTTACCTTCGGATGAAAGTTTAATGGTGGTTATATGAGCCACCCAGTATAATTAATGTATTGCTTGTGGGCCTGAAGTTTGGTTGAAGCAGCCCTTTGTTTGCAAATATGAGATCTAAGCAGTTGGTAGCAAGGTGGAAATTGATTTTCTGGATCATGATGATTGTTCTAGAAGAATCCACAGATTGTAGATGGAAAAGAAAATCTAGAAAAGTGGTAAGAAAATCTTGTGTTTTCTTTCCTAGGGTCGGTCTTGGTTTTTACCTTCTGCTTCACTGCATTGGGATCATGGCATATGCCTATTTGCTGGAACTGGTTTACTGTTGATGAAGCATCAGGCCAGGAGATAATGAATTCAGACTTAAATCTGTTCTTCTTCCCAACCATAAGGTGGTTTCTATTGACGGTGTGGGTGCTAGATGCCCATATTGATGTAGTCTGGATCACTCAACATCTGCCTGAAATTGCATGAGTTTTGTTCTCCGTGTCTCATGATGAATAAAATAACTGGCGCTACTTTTGTTAAGCATAAAGTCTTTTAACCTCCCAAGTCCCAAATTCGATGATGTTAGAGTGCTACTTTTTGCAGGATGGGCGGATAGATTATGGGGAGTTTGCTGCAATGATGAGAAAGGGTGATGGAGGAGTTGGGAGGACAAGAACCATGAGAAACAATCTGAACTTCAATTTAGCCGATGCCTTTGGGGTTGATGCCTTGGGGATGAAAGATGCAACCTCAGATGCTAATTGAAGGCAATACATTGTGCAGCTATTGCAGCGGTAGAAAAAGCAAATAGCTAAATTAAAGCTAGCCATTTTCTGTGTTCATAGGATTCTCATTATTCTCAAGATTCACCCGATTGAAGGTTGACAATAGCGTCTCATCTATCATTGTGGTTTAGTTTAACCACAGAAACAGAGTGACCACAATTATGTGTCATCGTTGTAGTTGTAGTACTTCTTCTGCGAACTGCAGAAAATGTGCAAAATTGCTTGCTAATGTGATAATAAATTTTGATTATGAAAACGGAATGCTCTAATAAATACATTGATGAACGTGCTTGCGTATTGTCTGTCAGAGAGATGCATGCTGGACTTGATAGTTGATAGAGAAAAAGAAGTGAATTACTGAAAGATCTTGCTATCATGGAAAAAAGAATTTCATTAAGTTACTGATTGCGATTATGGAAATAAGAATTTCATTAAAATTAGCTGATTGGTGTGTTCATCACAAAAAATTCTTAACCAAGAATTCATAAACAAGAGATGGTCTACTGTCAAGAATCACTATAGCAGTCCTGCACCTCCATTCCCAGCTTCTTCCCCTTTTCACCATTCAATGTGATCTAAAAGAGTCTCGAGGCATGGCAGCCCATAAGCAGGGATGGCAATCAAGAATTAAGAAATACTCCAAAAGCTGCCGGGATAATGTCACTTTTATCAAGAAAGAAATCATTATTTATTGCTATAATGATTTATTTATTTTCAGTTTTTTTTATCACGTCTTTATAGGCTCAAATTAATAGCCATTTAAAATATATTTATTAAAAAAGGATAAGATTCAAAGCTATGAGACTAAGATGGAAACTGTACCCTCTGATTGGTGTGTTTTTTGTTCGTTTTTTTTTTTTTATCTAAAAACAAGATGAATATTATTTATGCGTAAAATGCACGATTCAGATAGTTATATATCTGAGACTGAATGCCCGAAGAGAACAGTAAAGTCTTGCATAGCTTTGAAGAGGTGTGCATCCGTAGCGAATAACCCCCCCCCCCCCCCCCCAAAAAAAAAAAAACAACATGGAACATATAGTGATTTGTCCTCTTCACGCAACAAGTATGCCTATCAATCAAAATCACAACAAGGATGGCTATCCTGGCACACAAAAGGAAGGTCATGAACAGGTTTGCTTTTGGAGAAGTAGAGGAGATGGATTGCTGAGTTTTTCTTGCCTGATGGGATGAGTAGATATGTTCCAACCTTGGGAAGTTGATCACATGACAGGTCAGATTCAAATTTCATACTTTCAAAGTCTTGGATGGAGGGTTGATACTTAAAAGCTCTAATTACTTGAACGGTATGCAAGGACAGCGCTACAAACTGTAGGGCAAACGAAAACGACTTTTTATTCGAGATTGAAAGGGATGGAGGGGGGCAGAGGGAGTGCAGGTGAAGGATTACCTTGCTTCCCCACGGGAGGGAATATTTGCAGGCATGTAACATAGAAAAGGTGCTTGTTTTGCTCATAACTGGATAAATTGAAGGGAATTAGATGAATAATAGAGAGAACTTGTGGCCATCAAAATGTGTTAAAATAAAATCATTTTCATATAAAACAATTAAAATGATAATTTAAGAATCATAGGATGATACTATGCTTTTCAAATAATATTAAAGGTTTTTAATGGGTTTTTTTTTTAATAAATAAGAGAATTCCACTAAATGATTTGTACTTTTGTAACGAGTTTCAAGAACAAAACCCAGAGCGAACAAGTGAGTCTTGCCAAATTAGGAGGATCAGTGTTACGAACTATGTTTTCGAAATTATATGTACGAATTTGATCCTATATTCTTTATATTTATAGACAGTTCATCAACTACCTTGATTGTTTATAGAAATTATAGGCAAGCTGCTATGTTAACTTGCCGAGAGTCATGTGACAGTCAAGTGACACTCGCAAAAACCTCAAATCGGGAAAAAAGAAGAAGTTTGAGAAGAACATGTACGATTTATTTGCTTTTCAATTTTCTTTTAATTCTTGAGAAGTCGTTTCTTTCAAAATTGGAAGGGTATCTCGCATCCAAATTTAGCACGACCTCCACATCGAAATTATAGATCATGAATTACAGCTGAAGTAAGAGGTGGGATTGGCTGTGAACAAGAAAGAAATCTGTGACCAAATTGGAACTCACGGATGTTCCAGCCCCAGGCGCGGGGAGTAATTCACAGGCAAAGTTTCACGGGCACTCGCCTGCTGTTGCTACAGGAAAAACCAGTAGATCTTGGTGAACCATTGGGTAGGGATGATGTGACTGGCCTTGGAGTGTTCTTCGCAGCAAGCGCTCTAATGGTTGAAGAATGTGGAAAATCACTTTCTAACATGAAGTTTGTTATCCAGGGTTTTGGAAACGTGTAAGCTTTTTCCAGTTTGAAGGAAAAAAATTTCTATTCTCTTATTAAGCAAAGTCGGATCCCATTAGGGATTTCTCTTTTTCCTTATTTTTTGATCTTTCATTTGAGAAAAGAAATAAAAAGTGGTCGAATTCTGATAATAATAATAAAAAATCTCGGATAATACCGATTCTGACCACTAAAACATTTGGTTTTAATGTAATAAGTTTTTTTTATGAAGAAAATTTGTAAAAAATGTTTTTTTTATCCTTCTAACTTGTCTGAAATGATAGATTTAAATCGAAAAGAATTGTTTTTGGATTGATTATGGGTTTTGAAGCCAATTTTTAAATTGTCAAAAGCTATAAATATATTTTAGAAGGTGTTAAAGTATTTTTTTTAAATATAGTTTTTTCAAGTTGAAATACTTTTGAAAACAAACTTCTTTTAGTTTGAAATAGACTACCTTGATTTTTCAAAGTTCATCAGAATCTGTGCAATGCAGGTGACAGTTCTCCTGTTATTTTTCTTCCAAGTCTCTTTAACAACAAATCAAAAGTTAAGGGTAGCCACAATGATCAGCGAAGCACTTTACTTAAACCTGTGATCATTATCTATTCATTTACCAGTCTAGTTTTGCATCTGTAACACATGAAGTCTTTTGAATTTACTTGTCTTCAATTACTTCTTGACTTAGCCTCCCTTCATCTTTGCACACAGATGGTCAGAAGCTCATTGATTCACCATTTCTTCTTATGTGTGTTGCAAGAAATCCAGAGGTGTCTATATTTAGATGAGACTGAGTAAAGGATAAAATGAACAAAAAATGACTCCTACATTTTGGGTGCTTGATTCTAGAGATGATCATTTTCGGTTCGGTTCGGTTTTTATCAAAAAAAAGTAACCAAACCAAATTTTTTTTTTTAAAAATCGAAACTGGTTCAAACCAACCGGTTTCGATTCGATTTGATTCGGTTTTTTAGGACAAAAACAGGTTCAAACTGGTTTGGCTCAGTTTTTTCCGGTTTTGGCTCGGTTCGGTTTTTTCAGTTTTTTGCTTATAAAACCGAAACCGAACCGAACCGGCTGGTTTGTTCAAAATTTTAATTGGTTTAATCGGTTTTTTTTTACGATTCGGTTTTTTCAATTATTTTTTTTCGGTTTTTTCGGTTTAATCGGTTTTTCAGTTTTTTTACTCACCCCTACTTGATTCTATGAGATTTGAAGGTTCATCCACTTGAAGTGCCAAATTAAGGTCGATTAATTAACAAATACTCTAAAACGCGTATGTTTTTCACTGTAGCAGATTTTTTTTTTTTCGCTTTTGTTTCTTTTGTTTTTTTTACAAGTTTTTTTCCCTTTTTTTTACCCAAAATTGACTTCTTCTTCTTTTTAAATTTTTTTTCAAAATTATCTTTATTAATTTTTTTAAATATTGAGTTTTAACTATGTAGTTTTTTTCTTTAAAACATTGTGGATTGCTATAATATTCTCATTGTTTTTTTTTCTTTTTATGATTTTTTTTTCAATATGGTCTTTGTAGATTTTTTTTTTATATTAAGTTGGTTGAGAATTTAGCTTTGTAGTTTTTTTTTAAAAAAAACAATATAAATTGCTACAGTGTTTCTCCTATATAGTTTTTGTTTTGCTGCAATGTTTCCCCGTATTGTTTTTTAAAATTATCTTTATCGAATTTATTTTTTTAATATTGAGCTGGCTGATAATCTAACCTTAGCTTTCCCCACATGTTTTCTTTATTTTTTTATTTTTTTTCTTTTTTTCCAAAATTGTCATTTTTTACATATTTTCTTTTTTTTATTTTGTTTTTTTTTCAGAATTATTTTTGTTGATTTTATATTTTTACTATTGAGCTGGTTGAAAATTTAGTTTTTTTCTTTAAAATACTATAGCTTTCCCCACGTGTTTTTTTTGTTCGCTTTTGTTTCCTTTTTTTACATGTTTTTTTTTTATTTTTTTACCCAAAATTGACTTTTTTTTTGAAAATAGTCTTTGTCAGTTTTTTTTTTTATATATTGAGTAGGTTTATAAAATTAGCTTTGTAGCTTTTTTCAAAAAAAAAACATCATGGATTGCTACAGTGTTTCCCTTACATGGTTTTTGTTTGGCTGCAGCGTTTTCCCCACATGTTTTTTTTTTTTAAAATTATTTGTGTTGAATTTATTTTTTCAATATTGAGTTGGTTGAGAATTTAGCTTTAGCTTTAGCTTTCCCCATGTTTTTTTTTATTTTTTTTAATTTTTTCCCAAAATTGTCTTTCTTCTTTATATTTTCTTTTTTTTTTTCATAATTATTTTTGTTGATTTTATTTTTTTACTATTGAGTTGATTGAGAATTTAGTTTTTTAATTTTTTTCTTTAAAACACTAGATTGCTACAGTGTTTCTCTACATGGTTTTTTATTAAATAATTTTTTTTTTCAGAATTATCTTTGTCGATTTTATTTTTTTCATATTAAGCTGATTTAGAATTTAGCTTTGTAGTTATTTAAAATACTGTAGATTGCTACAATGTTTTCCCACATGATTTTTGTCTTGCTACAGTGTTTACCCACATGTTTTTTTAATCGATGTTTTTTTTCCAAATATGTTTTTGTCAAATTTATTTTTTTCATACTGAGCCGGTTGACAATTTAGCTTTTTTTTTCTTAAAACATCGTTGATTACTACAGTGTTTTCCCATATGATTTTTTTATGTTTTTTTTTAAATTATCTTTGTCGTTTTTATTGCTTTTAATATTGAGCTGGTTAAAAATTATAACTGTAGATTTTCTCATTAAACACTATAAATTGTTATAGTGTTTCCTTGCATGTTTTTTTCCTTTTGTTTTTTTATATTTGTCAAAATTATCTTTGTTGATTTTTTTTTAATATTGAGCTGGTTGAGAATTATAATTGTATATTTCCTCACAAAACACTATAGATTGCTATAGTGTTTTCTTAAATAATTTTAATAGTGAGCTGGTTGAAAATTTAGCTTTAACTTTCCCCACAAGTTTTTTTTTCATTTTTTCATTATTTGCCTTTTGCTTTTTTTTCTTCCAAAATTGTCATTTTTTTTTGGTTTTTTTCATAATTATTTTTGTCGATTTTATTTTTTTAATATTGAACTAGTTTAGAATATAGCTTTGTAGTTTTTTTTTCTTTAAAATATAGTGGATGGTAATAATTTTTTTTATATGATTTTTTTTCACAAATCCATGATAATACACAAGCATGCCACAAGCCCGCGGCATTGCGCGGGCATGTCACCTAGTAGAAACTAAAGAGTGTGGGTAAAGTCCTATAGCACAAGAGAGAAATCATTATTCATTAAAAGAGTGGAGGGACAAACTTGCCCTTCTAACAAAAAAAAAAAAGGCAAGGCTTTTTATGAGGGGTAATTAGATCTTTTCACAGGTCCATAAGTCATTATTGATTTAATTAGGAGTGGCTTGGTCTTTTTCCATATAATGGCATAATAAAACAATTTAAATGCTGGTAAAGGCAAAAGATTTGTTAGCTTGAATCTAGGGGCTCATTGGACTTTTTAATTTTTTAGCACAGTGTAATAATTGTCATAACTAAATTTTTGATTTTTTTAAATTCAAATAATAAAATAAAAAATAAATAACAAAAAAATAATTAATGAATAAAAATAATTTGAGAATTGAGTTAAGACAATACAGATTAAATGTTTGAGGATTAATAAAGATGAAATTATAAATTTGAGAGTCAATTTGATCAAAAATTGAAAGAGTTAATAAGTTTGGGGACTTAATTAAACTTGAAATTAGTTTAATTAATGAAATCAGGAGTTTAATTGAAGAAATACCATAATTTAGGGTTGATTTGGATCAAAATTGCAAGAAATTAAAGTCTAATGATGAAAGTGAAAGGTGAGGGGTACTATAAGGAGCTTAATTGATCAGGGATGAAATTAAAAAAGAAAAGAAACAAAAAGGAATTTTCTAAATAAAGGGCTTGATTACAAAATTGCAAAACTTAAGTGACCAAACTTCAAATGGCCATTCCCATCCCAAAACAACGCCGTTTCTTTAAATTTCTGACTTCAAAACATTTTTATATTTTTTTTTAAATTTACAAAAAATTATCCAACCTGCAACATAACACAAGTTAAAAAAAACTAATGCACCCTAATGTAAGGAGAACTCTTTCTTTCCAATCAGTATGGTTATCACCATCTAAAGGAGCAATATTAGAGGAATGAAAATTCAAAACACCTAAAGTTTGAACAATTGCAAATAAACAACAAAGTTAATGACATCAATAATTGTAACTAATCATGGAACTATAATCATTTAACCCCACAGGGTAATTATTATTTTTAAGTGATTAATTAGAATGAGTAATTATTCAATTAATCAATGGCTAGATTTTATGTCAATAATTAATTTTTATATTTAGGAAAACCAAAATATGCGAATAAAATTAAGTATGCATGAAAAAAAATAATCCTATATATATATATATATAACCTATAAAATTTGTCAGTCCCAAGTTTGACTCTTAATCTCTTTTATTTTATATTTTATAAACAATGTATCAAAAACTTGCCTTCTATTTCCAAGAGGAGTTAACAACTTTATCGTTTCTTTTTCCACATAGTAACAAACTTGCATGAAATTTATTTAACAACATTTTTCCATATGGAAACAAGCACCAAATTTGCATTAAATTTAACAGACATGGAAGAATTTAATAAAAAATTTTATAGTGCTAAAAAAAATAACTAATCACATCCTATTAGTTATTTCTTAGGTTCCCCTTGAAGAAAGAGACAAACACGAAGAGGAAAAAAAGATAAAAACCCATGATTCACCAATTAAAAATGATAAAAATATCTCAACTATTAGTTATTTCTTTTAGTTGTATCTATTTTTTTTTTAAAGTTGATTGAGAATAACTAATAGAATATTACTAGTTACTCAAGAAATACCAAGAAATTTCTTGAATTTAACATCATGTAATTTAATAGATACAAATTAGATAGGAATTGCATAGATAAAAATCAAAGCAGCAAATTTGGTCTAACAAATTCAAATTTTTCAAAATCCATTAGAAAAGAATTGCATTTATATATATATATATATATATATATATATAGAGAGAGAGAGAGAGAGAGAGAGAGAGAGAATGTATATAGGGGTGTTTTACAACCTAGTTCGGTTTAGTTTAGGTCAAAAAAATCCAACCGAACCAAGTTTTTTAATTTCTTAAAAGATTTGATTAGACTGAATCGAAAACTAGTTTAAACCATCGTAACCTTCAAACTTGCTTACACTTTTTATTCCATTAGAAAAGAATTGCATATATATATATATATATAGGGGTGTTTTAGGTAAAAAAATCCAACCGAACCAAGTCTTTTAATTTCTAAAAAGATTTGATTAGACTGAATCGAAAACTAGTTCAAACCATCGTAGCCTTCAAAATTGCTTACGCTTTCTATTCCATTTGAAACTCTAAAAGGAAGGAAATGAAATTAACACCAGATAAAGCAACGAAAATATATCAAGAAGCAACAAAAATCACTAGAATACCAGGGCCTGTAGAAAAAATATTAATCAAATTAAGAACTATTAGACCATGTGGCTAATCAAAACAAATAAACTATAATAATTTAGCAATCAAGCTTGGATATGGAGAGAAGGGCCAGACTAAGAAACAAGACATACAAGGACAATACACTATGAAGCCAAAATGTCCCGTATAACAATTGCTCTACTGGTGCTTGCAGCACTAGCGCTAACATTGAAGAAAAAGAGGAGCAAATGAAGGACTATTCAATAAAGAAGCTGAGGATTGATGTAACTTCTGAGATTTTCTTTAGGTGAAACATAAAGGGTAAAAGGTAGATGGACTAATGGGGAAAGTGATGGGATAGAACGAGACAGGAGGCGTGAGGAGGGGTGCGACTGCAGGTAGTAGTTTAGAATTAGGTGAAAACTTTTTATTTATATCTTCTTTTTTTTATTATATTTAGTTCAATTTTAGTTGAACCAGTTCACTTGGCTTTCTAAAACCAAAATCAAATTGTATCAAATGTTTTTTCTTGTTTTTAAATCAATTTTTTCAGTTTTTTTTCTCAATTCAGTTTATTTGGTTATTTTTTTTTTAGTTTTCTTGGTTGGTTGTTTTTTTTTTAACACCGCTGAGTATATATATCTCTTGATTATCAAATTAGTTTTTCCAAAATAATTCTTTGAAATTAAATATTGAAGAATCATATACCTTAATGAATGAAAACACGATCGTGTAACAAATCATAGTCATAAATAATGCAACAAAAAAGAACTCAAACATAAATTT
The DNA here is from genome assembly GCA_015852605.2 of Populus deltoides. NCBI lineage: Eukaryota > Viridiplantae > Streptophyta > Magnoliopsida > Malpighiales > Salicaceae > Populus > Populus deltoides. The sequence goes on along the minus strand of CM027582.2, from coordinate 13,608,615 downwards.
TAATAGTGTTGGAAATTTGTTTGAAGAACATGGTTAATGAGCATATTTGAGGCCAAGTTAAAAGTGAGGTCTACTTTTAGGATTATAATTTTGTTGGAATTTAATCTCCAACATATACTCTTTAATGTAGAACATTAGTATGTCTTAAATAAATTATGGGTGAATGTGATTGATATCAAAGAACTATTGGTTGAAATGTTTTAGTGAAACTTAAAATCATCTTAAAGAACTCTATCCCACATTGAAAAGAAAGAAAAGTTTCATAGTTTTTTTATATAATGAGCAGTTAAAGAGATAAGATTGGGCTCAAAGGGCACTGAAGTCTTTAGAGGAGAGAGGACCTAAATAAAGTGGGTTTTGAGTTTAAACTCACATGTGTGTTAGCCCGACTTGTGTCCAAGCTTGAGTTTGGGTTCATTTTAAAATAATTTTATGAGCCATAAAAGATTTTTTTTGCTAACTTAAATTTAGGATTGGATTTGGTCTGTGAAGAATTATTTCTTCCAGTCCAACTTACTATTTTGTTGAACCTATGAAAAGAAAAATCCAGTTAGTTATTCTAGTATTTTTTTAATAAAACCTGAATATTTTTTCAATAAAACCTGAATATCATCGATAAAAGTTCCTTTGTTTCAATGGAGTCATGTTTTCAAAAATCCTGAATGAAAACTTATGATTGATACTTGATTCATAAAGTTCAAGGTTAGTATATACATAAATAAATTTTTTTTATTATTTAATGCAATTAGTTTTTTAATTTTAATGTTCTAATTATTTTATGAAATTGATGCATAAGAAAAAATTTTACTAGGAGGAGGTTGACAACACTGCTGCTAGGAGAGCATGAGAGAATTATAATGCCATTAGGTAAGATTGAATCCAAAATGTGATATTTTTTTTAAAGTGTTCAAATTTTATTTTTCATAATCTTGACAGCTAATGTTTTTCTATGAACCAGCTTGTGTGATTTCTGGTATGAGGTGTAAAAAGAATCAAAGAAATATGTAAAAGAAAGAGGTCGTCCAGATGGTAATATTTTGTTTTATAAGATAATTTTTTTAATTGTTGTATTATATGAAAATACTTAACTAGTAGTAGCTTTCTTTTGTAGGATATGGTATTTGGACATGAGTCAAGATCGATGAAGCTTTTTTTATTGAAACCTATATGCAAAATGAGGACCGTTAGAAGGGGGGGCAACAACTTATGAATAGCCGATCTCAAAAATTTCATGGTAAATTGGATTTCAACAATTTTTTTCTAAGTTATTTTTTTTTAGACTTGCTGACTCTTTTTTTTAAGGAAACATATTACACCTAATTTCAATAAAGATACAAGGACGACCTTTCGACTCATCCAAAACTTGATTCGGAGTTGTGGTTAGAGGCTGGATCATCTGGTAGACCTGATAGAAATTGAGTTTATGATATTTCCAACACTACGACTAAAGAAATGCAGAAGGGCCGTAGTGTATTGACCGTTGGTCGCTCGCTATCGAGATCAAGCTAGCAATCTTTGGCCATTTAGGCGATTGTATAAGAACAAGTTCAAGCTCAGACAACTCAACTTAATACCGAGATAACCCAACTTAGGTTTGGGATGGCTGACATGAGGGATAAAGTGAATGTCCTTGAGCATCTATTGGCAACCCTCATCGGTACATATAGTCAACCTCGTTGCCCTTATGGTTCTGATGGAGATTTGCCTCCTCCACCTCCCGCTCTAGTTTCTATCCATTAGATAAATTGTATTTGATAATATTTTTTAAATTAATAAAGAAATTTGGTTATTTTATTTTAGTTTCTTTTCTTTTGTATTGTTTATTTAAAAAAAATACTAAATACAATATTGATAGAATTACTGACATACTAAGTCCCTTGAAAAGTTTCAGATAGTCAGAAAAAAATTACTGGACTTTGCAACTGACAACTACAGACAGAATTACTGATGGATTAAGTCCATCAAAAAATTCCAGAGAGTAGGAAAAAAATTATAGGACTTGCCATTGTTAGATATAATTCTTCGACAATTTAATTATGTTAGTAATATGCATATGATCACCGATGAAATTACCGATAATTAATTTTATCGGTAATTGCCATAATCATCTATAGATTTACCGATTGAATGAATGCCAATAAATATTTTTTGTTTGGCATGCTATTTCTGTCTATAAATTTATTGATGATAATATTCCCAACAAAATGATCCATAACATATAAATTGCTGATAATATGTTTTCTAATGATAATTTTCTATCCATAAATAGTATCCTGATAAAATAAATATTTAAATAGAGACCTAATATTCGTTGGTGCTATGCAATATTATGAGTGCTTAATTCCTAGTCAGAAACAATAATAAAAAAACCGAAATAAGACATGCATCTAAAATTAGCTACTGTTTTTGTGAGATTGATCTGAGATTTTGTTAGTTGTAAACACAAAGAATTGCAGGTGCACAACTTGTACACAGGGCATTTAGCTACTGTTTTTGTGAGAAAGCCCCACTAGCCACTATGTAACGTGTTTTGAGTCATGATGCATCATCTCGATTGCCACTCATTTTTACTTTAGAAGATATGATCATGGCTTTCAAAGTCATGCTAACACTTTTAGGGTCATATACAGAAGTCAGATTCAATATAAAATTATGTGAAGTTGAAAAAATGAAAAAGGATTAATTAACTTGATATCATCAACATCATTAAGTTGAAATTTGTGCCTCTTTCATTAAAATATTAAAGAAGTCACCAGCAAAACATTGATAATCAACATGTTGGAGAGGAATAGGTGAGAATTAGTTAACGCGTTCAATCTCTTAAATTAAAAAGATTTTGAAGTGTTTTTTCCCCTATAAATAGTAGCAGTCTAGGTGCAATATTTCAGCAAGAAAGTCTTGCCTGCTAAGAAAATCAGGAGTGAAAAATGGAGAAACAAATAGAAGGGTCTAAGAAGAGGGTGATGGTGATCATAGATGAGAGCGAGTACAGTTATCATTCCTTCATGTGGGTAGTTGACAATCTCAAAGAATTTATCACTGACTCGCCGCTCGTCATCCTTGCTGCACTTCCTGCTCCTAACTGTAAATTTCTTTATGGGGCACAGTTTGGCACCGCTGCCCTCTGGTGTCCAGTCTCTCCCAGTTAGTTTTCTTGCTCTTCTTTCTTCCACTTCTGGTTTACTTTCCTGTTTCTGAATTTTGTGGTGATTTTATTATACTAATATATATTCTCTTTTGGTATATGTAATGTTTTGTGCACAATTAAATTTCTTTATGGGGCGCAATTTGGCACCGCTGCCTGCTGTTGTCCAGTCTCTCCCAGTTAGTTTTCTTGCTCTTCTTTCTTCTTCTTCTGGTTTACTTTCCTGTTTCTGAACTTTGCGGTGAATTTACTACATTAATATATCTTCTCTTTTGATATATGTAATGTTTTGTGCACAATTTATTTCATGGAAGCCCTAGATTTGATCTGTGCCATTCAAGAAAAAAACAAGAAGATCTTATTAGGTATCTTGGAGAAAGCTGTGAATATCTGTGCTAGTCGAGGGGTATGCTCACTGCATCACTATCTTTATGTGCGCCAAAATATTAGCTTAGTGTTTCATTTTTGGAAAATATTATTTTAGTTGTTCATATTTCAGTATTTCATTAAGCAATAAATCAAGTAAAGCTGAATTCAAGCTTTCTGTGTATTTGTTTATCTCTAGCAATCTTACAGTCATCAGTAGTGAAGGATATATGTGTTCATGTTATTTTTGACTCCATATATAGGTGAAAGCAGAAACAATTTTAGAAGCCGGGGAGCCTTATGAACTCACATGCAATGCTGTTCAGAAGAACAATATTAATCTCCTCGTGATTGGTAACACATCCATTAATGGAACTCTCAAAAGGTTAGGAAATTTCTTTTTAACTTTCAAAAATCATTCCGATCACAGCTCTCAAAAGTCGCATAAATTGTATGAACCTGATTCAAAATGAGTTATTTCAAGAACTTGAACATGCTGGCATGGTTGTCAACCCTATAAACTCTTGCAACAAGCTCCACCAGAAGCACTGAAATCAGATTTTGTTTTGATACAGGGATTTTCTGGGGAGACTGAGCAACTATTGCCTGAATAATGCCAAGTGCCATGTCCTTGTTGTGAAGAAACCAGAATGAATGAGCATATATTAGTCCATTTCAACAGGGAATTACTTTGTAATTAATAAGTTGTTTGGACATCATTTGATATGGTTTTCCTGCTTTCATTACATGTAAAACGTTATCATGTGGTAAATCAAGAAAGCTGCAATAATATTGTTTGGTTGTTCAAGAGATGAGTTTAAGTTAGCTACCGACCGCCACATCTTCCCTTGAAAATTGCATCGAAGAACAAGATTGAATATTTAAGCAAGCAAATTAACTGCCTTTACTGCACAATTTGGAATCCAGTTAGATGATGTCTTTTTATCAAACAAATGTAAGAACATTAAGAAGCACTATGGATAAGGTTTGACGTGACGAAGAAGGGTATTGTTACTGTTGTTGCCAAAAGATAACTGAAGATAAAAAAATAATAATAATAATTTGTTTGTTGAGGAAGCTAATGCGAGGCAGGATTCCTGTTGAAGAAGGTGTTTCCTCGCCGACAGAATATTCCATTGACATTTTCTAATTTTACGGTGGTGTTCTAAATGATATTTATTACTCTTAATTTGTTAACCTTGAAGACTTTTATAGATTATATTTTTCTTTTTTCTTTAGTTTTATATTTTTAAATAATTAAAAAGCCCCTAAATAAAAATGAGTAATGTTTTTATTTTATTATTAAATGATAATAGAGTTCTGTTTCAATGTATATAATTATTTACAACTTTTTTAATATTGAAAGATTATTCACAACAATAGTAAGCGTGGGGAAGGGCATGCAGGGTGTGTTTGGAAACACGAGGTAAATTATATTTTTTTAAAATTATATTTTTTTGTTTAAAATAGTTTTTTTAATGTTCTTAGATAGTTTTGATATGTCGATATTAAAATAATTTTTAAAAAATTAAAAAATTTTATTTTAATATATTTTTAAATAAAAAACACTTTAAATCATCATTATCATAATCTCAAACAAAAATATAGAAAATTCATCAAGGCTCTGGCTCGCCAGGCGAAACAGCCGGTTAATTCAGGTAATTGCGGGAAAGGAAGTGAGGTAAGAGTCAAGTAAAAAAAAAAACCCAAAAGAAAACAAATAAATATACAGGTAATAAATTAAATAATAATTATTTACACTTTTTTTTATATCTCAAATATTTTTTATTTTGTTTTGAAAGATAGTTTGACAGACAAAAAAAAAAATTAAATTCCTCATCATAATTAATTTGTTTCTAATTTGTAAAAGACATTAACAGGTTTAATTGAGGCCAAATCAAGTAATTAATAGCTTCAAGGGAAACTAATAGCCATTTTCATATCATAAGCATTAGGAACGCTGAAATTAACTAAATCATTGTTCCATCAATGTGGGAATGCTGAATTATATTTTACTCAACAGATATTTACGTGGCAATATTGAAGCCAATCACAAACCTTCTAGAGGTCAAGGCAATAAGAAACGAATCTTTTCGTGTGTGTTATATTTACGTGTGTGTATATATATATATATATATATTTACGTATTTGTCCACATAGTTCGAGTTAGGACATGGATCTCTTGTAAGAACTTAAATCAGTGGGGTTTTTACTCTCTCATCTTAGCCTACAAAATACACTTTTCAGAAATAATAGAAATAAAGTTTCTCAAATTAAAAAAAAAATATTTGCCCACACGTAAGTGTTAGTATCAGGTATGGTCACGTCGTGGTTATGAAGGGGTGATCTCAGGGTGTAATCATAAAAGTAGATAATTAAAGCGAATCCCAGAACTGCACGGCAAAGGGGCCTTTCTGTCAGATCATTATTTGGACATCCAGTGGAAAGCTTTGCTGTATCACTTGTCTCTCTCTTGCCCTCTTTTCGTGCTCTTTACTTTCATGCCAGTGACCTTTTTTTTTTTTGGGTCCTTTTATATAAGCCAAATTAAAGGAGAGGATAGAATTAAAAGACGGGAACAAACTAAAAAACATGTAGGGAATGATTGAATTAAAAAAGTTTAGATAAAATATTTATTGTAGTTTTTATATTTTATCAATTATAGATATTAGTTCTTTTTTAGTTTTTAAAATTAAAAAAAATTAATTTTTATCTTAATTTTTATTTTCCTTATTTTTTTTGGCCTATAATTTATAAGGTGAGAGAAAGTCGTTGAAATTCAATAGAGAAAATCTTCGTTAGCACTGATTCTGGCCATCAAAACAATTTAAATTGGCGTTAAATTGTTCATTTTGGTAAGCGGAGCTGTTTTCTTTACCTTGAAATTTTTTATAAAAAAAACAGATCTGATCCAGGTAAAATATTTAGTTTCGGGTTGATTTTAGATTTATGGATGTTTTTTGGGTTTTTTTTAACGTCATGAATGGATCTATAAAGTTTTCTATAATGTTTTGTAGGTATTTTTGGAAAACAATGGGTTGAAAGTGCAGTTTTGGATTTGAAAGACCATTATCTTTGTTTTTCCGGCAACCATAGTGGCTATAAATTAGGTAATACAAACGACACGTCATCAGAATCTATTTAAAAAAAAACAAATTAGGGCAGAAGACATGCCCCGCTGCAAAAACAAAAAAAACTCCAGTCATGCGGACCCTTATAAAATGGGCTAGGCGGGCTGGCCTGGCTTGGCTTGGCTTGCCAGGCTTAGCGATGCCTGACCTTTTTTTTTAAATTATTTTTTTAAAATTAATTCTTTTTTTATATATATGTCTTTGTTTTTCAGAATTTTTTTTTATATTTAGATTAATACTATTTTTCTCTTTTATTTTATTTAGAGAATCTCTTTTAAATGATTAGTATTTTTTATTATTATTTTGTAAGCATTTAATTTTTGAAGAGGTTTTTCCCATTCATTTATATTTTTTTAATCTTTTGTATAGATGAATTTTATTTTTAAAATAAAAAATATTTATTTTCTAATAATATTTCTAATATGTGCGTCATTGCATAATATTTTTTTATTTTATTTTATTCAATCAATTTAATATGTGTGTTTATTACTATTATCATTTGATTGAATAAAAAAATTATTTGAATAAACAAACTTAGAAAATATAACCAGGTAAATATTCCTTCATACGAGATTAAATATTCTGATTTATACCTATCACTTGATTTTTATAGTTTTATTTTTAGTTATCCTTTTTAACTTTCTTTTATTTATTTATTAACACATATAGTTCTTGATTTATTTAATTACATGTATACATAAATTCTTTTATTTTCACTTAGAATTTTTTAACTACAAAAATATATATAAAAAGTCTATATATATAATTTTTCCTTTGTTAAAAAAATATTTGACCAAAAAAAAAACACAAGTCAAGTATATAATATTTTGTAAATCAAAATAACTGAGTGTGTAATCATATGTCTTTCATGTGCTGCCACAAACTTACGCGCCTTAATTAATTTTTAAGGCAATCAAGTTTTAACCACCTATATATTTCAATATTCTTTTTTTTAATTATTATTATTAATAAAACTCTAGACTGCATGGGAAAACATTGTGGATGTACACAATGAATTTATATTGTTTTTCTCATTTTTTTTCTTATTTTACACAAAACTAAAGGCCAGCAATGAGGTATTATGGTATTTTTATAGCAACACATATGTCTTTTAAAAACTCATTGGAGGCACAAAAGTTTTTTTGCATTTTATTTGAATAGTAGAATTACCAAAATAACATTTTAGAACAAAAAACTTTTATCGATTTGTGATCATTTTCTTTTTAAATGAATAATATAAGGAGTTAAATGCTCTCAATATCAAATAATTATAAAACTAACATATAGGGGCATTTTTGCCATTGTAACTAGTTTTTGTTTTTGTTATTTTTGGATGGTCTCATGGGAATTTCTATCTTTGAGTAATATAAAATATTAAGAAAATTTTTTTTTGCTAAGGCGTGACAAGTATGCGCTAAAAAGAGGACACATCTTGCACCTTGGAGCGGCATGTGTGGTAGCTTTCAACAGTCAAATCCCGCCTTTTGCTATGGCATTGGAAGAGTGCCGATGTCCTCTTCCTGGCAGTAGGGCCCATGATAGTGAAGGATTAGCAGTTTGTAGCTGATGGTTTTTTTTTCTTTTCTTTTCTCTCTACTAACCTAAAAGGTGTACATTGGTCCTTTTTATTTTTGGTTTTTTTAGTTTTATCCTTATTTTTTTATTTTAAATTTTTATTCCTAGCCCTTTTATAAAAGTTTTGTTGTTTTCGATTTACTCTTTAAATTATAATTTTTCATATATTTTTTTTTTCAAAACGGTTCTTATTCTTTTGATTTTTATTTTTTTCCTTGGTCATTTTGTTAAAATTTTATTGGTTTTCAATTTTATCTTTCAATCAAAGTTTATAATGGATTAATTTTTCTAATTTTATCCTCATTATTTTTATTTTTTTTCTTTTATTAAAGTTATTTTTCTTTTCAATTTAATTTTCTAATCAAAATTTTTTTGTTGCCTTCTAATTTATTTCTTATTTTGATTTTCACCTTTATTATTTTAATTAATTTATTTGTTTTGTTTTAGATCCTTTTGTATAATTGATTTTCTTTCTAGTTTCATCCTTCAACATTTGATTTGTTTTGGATTGAGTTTCATGATTTTTTCATTTATGGTGCTTTAGTATAATGACTCGGGTTATAGGTTTAAAAAGTTAACACATTTTGATATTTTTTTTTGACTCATTTTTTTCTTCTAATTTCATCTTTCGACATCATGCTTTTTTTAAAGATTGGCTTTGTAGTTTTTGTCCGTTTCTTTTACATGAGGTTATACTAGTCTCATAACTTGAGTCATATGTTTTGCAGGTTAATATAGGTGGTCGTCCTATATTATCCAAGTTACATGTCTATCACACCTCGTGTTACATGTTTATAATTTTATACTTCCAAGTTTTTTTCCAAGTTATTATTATTTTTATATATAAAACCTTATTTGTTTACTATTCTTATCTATTTTTTATCGTCTAATTAAAATAAAACCAACTTATTAAACTTTATTAAACTCAATTGGGCTAGTAACCCAAGTTCTTTGTTTTTCTTATTTCTTTTAAAAGCGATTGCGACACCTAGATTATAGTTTCCTTTTTCTTATGTTTTTTTTTAAATTATTATTGTGGTTTTTATTTTAATTGATATCTTTTTTATTTTTTTAAAATAACTTTTTAATTTATATCTCAATTAATATCCCTCCTCTATGATTTTTATTTTGCTTATTTAGCCTTTTTTTAATTGAGTTTTGTTTTTTGAATTATTTTTATGTATTTAAATTTTTAAGATATTGTTATGATTCATCTATAATTTTTTTTATGTTTTATATAGATGAACTTTATTTTTCAAAATAAAAAATAACATTTATTTTTAGATAATATTTATAATATATGCAGTCTCGCATGATATTTTTTCTTTTATTTTATTCAATCAGTTTTATGTATGTGTTTATTTTTATTGTTGTTTTCTTGAATAAAAAATTGATTTTAATAAATAAACTCAATAAACACAACCAAGTAGATGTCTCATGTTGCGAGATCAAATATCTTGATCTACATCTCTCTATTTTTCTAGTTTCGCTTATAGTTATCATTAAAACACATATGATTATCGATTTATTTAATTATATGCTTGCATAAGCTTTTTAATTTAGACTTATTTTTTTATTGAAAAAAATGTATAAAAAAGCTTGTATATCCAGTTTTTCTCTTTTTTTAAAAAAATAAGACCAATAGCTGAGCGCGAGTTAAGTAGCTGGTTTTTGTAATACAATCAAACTTGTTGAAACTAAAGTTTTTGAACATTCGAGTGATGATTTGACACTAATAGAAAGGGATCTGACCCACACAGACAATGTAAATGACCTAATACGTGTTTTTATGGACTAACAGGACAAGTTTAGACTTAAGAGGTGGCCTGGTCACACTAGACTGTGTTAGCACCTTAAAATTGAGATAATAGTAAATTCGATAATTGGGTTCAGATTTTTTCAAGTGATTCTACAAACACTTTTATTGTAAAAAGCCACTTTATCGCTTATTGGATCGTTAGACCTCATAGAATTAAGCCCATAAGTTGTTGTTTAGTCAATATTTTTATTTTTCTAGAATTTTTTGGATTTAATATTTTATTTTTGGGTTATTTTTTAAATTCCTTACTTTTTTTCCAACTTTAGATTATTTTCTAGTAGAGATAGGTTTTCCTATCCTATTCAAAGGTATTGTAAATATTTTGAAGGGCAATCACCATGTATTTAAATTTTAGAGAATAAAATTATAAATTTAGAGTTATAATTTGCGATTCTTTTTGTTCATAAAAATTCTTGTGGTTGTTGTCCTATTGTCATCCAGTAAGCTTCAGCCAGCATCAATTTGTACCTATATTTTGTTGGGGTGATTTTTTATGTGTACTCTTTAGCTATGGAGTTTTAGAGTATATTTTTGAAGGAGAAAGGCAAGAGGATGAAAGGGACGAGAGTAATGCATGAAACAAAACGAGTTGAACTTAGCTGAAAGATTTTGTTCTGAATATTTGATTCTGACCTATCTATCAATTGAGTTCAATTCTAATAGAGAGTTGGTTCGAAACATGGTGTGAAAGTCATAAAAAATTAACAAAAAGAAGAAGAAGCAAAGATCAGAATTATTTACTGTCCAAAATTAGCAAAGCAGTCCTGCATTCCCAGCTTCTCTCCTACTCACCTTTTCTCACCATTCAACATGAAATAAAAGATTTTTGAGGCGTAGCACCCCTCCTATAAGAGATATATATGGAGAAGGTCAAAGCGGCCGTATCGATAACCACCCATTGCACCAGGATCATAATGGGAAACTGTATCCTTAAGTGTATATAAATGGATTGTATTCAAAAGAGCCACTAGGCAACATAAGGCAGCTCTCTCAGATTCAAAATCTTGTAGGTGTTAGGTGCCATAGTTATCTAAGATTAGACAATGGTATGGGCCGTATGGCTGACAGCGTATTTGGATTATTCGTGTCTTCTGGAAATAGCAGGATTTGAATTAGCTATGTGTTCTGATGAATCGAAGAAAAAACACTACTTTTGTGAAGCATAATTAGAGTCTTTTGAGCTTCAACTTCATTGTATGAATCACAGAAATAGCAGGATGGGCAGATAGATGATGATGAGGAGTTGGGGGAGCAGAGCAATGAAAAGCAATTCATTGTACTAGCTGATGCCTAGCGGATAAAAACTGCATTCGGAGGAAGTAAGTGAAAGGAATAGTTTGTGTACTTGGAACTCGAAATGTTTGAAAATGTGGCACAAAGTAGGTGCTCAACCTCCTACACGAGCATCACAGAAGGATATAAATCCTGAAAAACTGGGACAACGATGATTTACTCTTAAACGGTTCAACAAAAAATCCATTTGCTACATAATTCGGCATATCTAAGATCTTGGATAACCTTGAAGTAACTTAGAATTATATAACTGATGCCATCCTTTTCTGTGTTAGAAGGATCCTGTTACTCTTAAGTTCGATAATGAAGTTTCCTAATCTGATTTACGTACTTTGAAGATCGACAGTAGCATCTCATCAATCATTATGGTTCAACCACAGTCCACAGAACACAGTGACTGACAGAAGCAGCTACTTACCGAAAGCAAATCCTGTGTAGATGCCGAAGTAATTAATTATCTGTCCATGAGTTGATAAATTGTTGTGTATGTAACACTTTTAGATGCAATAGAAATTGTCAGTCTATACTCAGTAGCTGCGTTGATATAGCAGATTTCAGTTTTTACCTTTTTATTGGTTACTTATTTGGATAGATTACTATAACTATGCTAGAGTAAACACACATAAATATGATTGTGATCATAAATCTGGAAAGCTTTCATTATATGACCTTCAACAATAAAAATGGGAAAGTTATGAATGAACTGAGGAACATACTGCATGTTCCTGATAAACAAAGCTTTCATTCATCAAACAGATGCATATCAAACCTGATAAACAAAGCAAATGTAGGGAAAAAAAATGTTTCCTCTGTTAAAAATCAAGAACTAGACGAACATAATCAGTGCAAAAAAAGAGAAGGGAAAGCAAATAAACCAATGAAATTACTGGAAGAGCTTGAAATTAAGAAAAAATTCATTAAAATACGGAAGTCACAAAATACAGCACCAAAACAATAGATAAACACCACAAAAATCTATGCGCATTTATCAATGTAATTAGTGTTTACATCGTAGCCTAAAAAGATTAAAAAATATTAAACGAAAAATCCAAAAATTAGAATTGTCTAGAGTAGAAAATCAGTGAGGAAATCCTGCTACTAATGATGCTTCTTCCCCTGCCTGCTCACTGTTCATCGTGAACCAAAAGTCTTGAGGCATAGTATTACCATATGGCATGCCTAAGTGGCTATATCCATAACCACCCATTGAATCAGTATAATATGGTTCTGGATATGATCCTTCCATACCTCCCCACATGCCAGTCCAGTATGGGTTGTACGCACCAGAGCCAGTAGGCATCATCATGTAGTCCTCACAAGCTTTAAAGTTTTGATCAGACGCATTCCTCTTCCTCTTCTTTCCATTTTCACTACTATTAAGCTTCCTCTGATCAACTTCCTCATCGATCCCATGAAGATTCCCTTTTGATGCTATCTCCTTAACATTCATTGGCGCAATTGTAGCTTTAGATTCATCAGCAGATTCTGCAATTCTTGCTCTTTTAGCCATCGGGGGCAGGGAATTTACTCTGTCTGTTGGCTTCTGCTGTTCTTTAGATGACGAGCATGATGATGTAGCAGACAATGTAGTGGATGAAATCTTGCACGTTTGTGATGGCCAGTGAACAAATGAAACCAAATCTTGAACTCGAAAAAAAGTGCTTTCGGAACCACTACCATCACCACTGCCGCTACTGCTAGAAGTATCACACTCCAAAATCCTATTAATAGCACGCCTAACAGTCATGTTAGGAATAAGGTAATCAGTAAGCATATCAGTGGCTCCACATTCACACTTCAACCTCGAATTGATCAAGTGATCCCTAATGCACCTATCACAGAAACTTTTAAAACAACACTTGCTCGTCAAGACAGCATCTTTCATGATTTTCTTACAGAGAGGACACAAAAGATCAGGTGCGACATCATTAACAGACCATGATGATCTTCTAGCAGGTATCCCCTCCATCTCTTTCTCAAAAATATCTTCGTTTGGCTTCATGACCGCAACCTCGCCATTACGTAAAACATACCGACCTTCAGGGTCAACTTTCAACATTGATTTCGGAATCCCAGTAGCCGCTTTCACTCGTTTGACATCATAGTTGGGATCTCCATTAGTAGGGCAATGTTGGATGAAGTGACCCCCGACATGACATCTGTGACATAAGTAACCTTCCGGGGGTGTTTTTTTCGGAAGGCCACCGCGTGTTCTTCCATACTTTCCTCCCTTGACGTAGCTGCCACCAGAATAACAACCTTGCCCTAGCCAGTCTAAGGCTGGTGTGTTAACTAACTCTAGTATCTTTCTAGTCTCTTCCTCATCAATAACACCCATAGTTAAGAAAAAACAAAACTATCTATCAAAGAACCAACCCTCTCTCTTTCTTTCAATATTTGATCTCTAAATTTCTCTTTCGATCTTTTGAATGAGAGCGTAGGCTGAGAGAGATTTTGTTCTTTGTATAGGAGTTTTAGGTCGGTTGATTATTCCCTATTTTTTCCGGATTTCTAAGTCGGTCATCATTTATCTATGTGAAAGACGTGTCGTTTTCTGTCCTGATTTAACGCGGACAGGGTTAATGAGTTTGGGGTCCTTGTACTTTTATTATTTACGCAAATGGACCCTCATCAAAGCAAATTATTAATCCAACCCTTATTCTTCATACCCTGTTAGTGTGTTTAGTTAACTTTGGGATGTTCTTTAGTATATGCTGTATATATTAAGAAAATTCATAAAATATAGGAAATGAATTTTTTTTGGAAAAATAATAGATAAATATGAAGAAATAAAGGAAACGAAAAGTAGTATAGAATTGAGAAAAAAATAAAAATATAACAAAGAACAATTTGTATTATTTTTTTTAAATAAAATTTATTTTTTAAGAAATACATAAAAAAATCTTAAACCTAAGAATATAAGTATAAAAATAAGAAAAAAAAACACAAAAAAAATCATCTTGGACAAAATTACCCTTTAATACATTACAATTAGCATCTGCCAAGGCATTTACCCCATGCTTATCAACTGCAATATCAGAAGCTCATCGCCTCTGTCAAGCTGAATATATTCAACAGAATTCCTCCTATTTTCCTCTTTATGATGTGCCCAGCCATCATCAGAGCTCCCACGAGTGAGCAGGTGGCACCCTTAGCATGGAATCTCTTACCATGCCTTCTGCCATTACTTACAGAGTGCTTACCTCCACTTCTACTACTTGCACTGCTACATCTACTGGCCTTATCACTCTGGCTCTGCTACAATTCACCAAGGAACATGAACTGCAGTTCTGATTAGGCTGCCCCAGTTTCTTCTTTATCCTCTGGACCTCCTTCACGACCTCTGTTGATATTCTCAACGTAGCAGAAGATTTTGTCTCTGATAGATTTGATTTCAGAACTCATTACCCTTCATGAAACGAAACTCAACACAAACATCTCCAATCAGTGCCCATGCCTTGGCCCAAAAGAGTTAAGGAGAAGAAAACCACTCAAAAGCAAGAAACTTGTCGTTGGAGCTGGATTTCACTTCTTTTCTGTTGCTAATACACAATATTGTCTTCTCATTTTTCATCATTGCATTTTGTCGAGGATGCACATTTAACCATTGAGGAAATAAACCTAGTGTACTTCTAAGTACTGTGGCATCGATCCGTATACGGGACATGCTAATTCAACTACCTTCTAAGCTTGATGCAACTGTCTATCCTCCTAACCTCGTCCCAGCGCCATATAAGATTCACTAAGAAAGTTATTCCAAGCATGAATTGTGATAATATTTCAAAATCTGAAGTGTTTAAGAATACGCGTCTTAAAACATGTGGGAAAGCACCTCACAAAACACCACCGTATATTGTTATAATATTTTCCACGTGTGTTTTTTACACGTGTTTTTTTTATTATATTTTTTTAATGATAGTTTTTTGTTTTTTTAATTTTAATTTTTAATTTTATGATCTTTTTTTTATTTTGTTTTTTTAATGATTTTTTTTAAAATTATCTTTGTCGATTTTACTTCTTGTAATATTGAGCCAGTTGAGAATTTAATCTTATAGTTTTTTTTTAAAATATCGTGGATTGCTACAGTGTTTCTCCACATGGTTTTTTTAATGATTTATTTTCTACAATTGTCTTTTTTTTGTTTTATGATATATTTTTTTGTTTTTTTATGAATTTTTTTAAATTATCTTGTCGATTTTATTTTTTTAATAATGAACTGGTTGAGAATTTAACTTTGTAGTTTTTTTTTTAAAACACTATGGATTGCTATAATATTTCTCCACATAGTTTTTTTAATGATTTGTTTTTCCAAAATTATCTTCTTTTTTTTCTTTCCCGTTTCTTTTATGATTTTTTTATTTTTTTTATTTTTTTATGATTTGTTTTTGTTTTTTTAATAAATTTTTTTTTAAATTATCTTTGTCGATTTTATTTTTTTAATATTGAGCTTGTTGAGAATTTAATTTTGTAGTTTTTTTTAAAACACCGTGGATTGTTACAGTGTTTCCCCACATGATTTTTTTTATTGATTTTTTCTTAAAATTATCTTTGTCGATTATTTTTTGATATTAAGCTGGTTGAGAATTACAATTGTAGCTTTCCTCACAAAACACTATAGATTGCTACAGTGTTTCCCTACATGGTTTTTTTTTCTTTAATTTTTCCACAATTATCTTTGTTAATTTTATTTTTTTAATATTAAACTGGTTGAGAATTTAACTTTTTTCTTTAAAACACTGTGGATTACTAAAGTGTTTCCCCACATGTTTTTTTTAATTTTTTTTGTTATTATTTTTTCTAAAATTTTCTTTGTTGATTTTATTTTTTTGATATTTAGCTAGTTGAAAATTACAACTGTAGCTTTCTTCACAAAACACTGTGGATTGCTATAGTGTTTCTTTACATGGTTTTTTTTTATTATTATTATTTTATGATTTTTTCCAAAATTATCTTTGTCGATTTTTTTTTAATATTGAGCTGATTGATAAATACAACTATAGCTTTCCTTACAAAACACTGTGAATTGCTACAGTGTTTCCCTACATGGTTTATTTTTTTGTTTTTATTTTTATTTTTTATGATTATTTTTGTTTTTTTAATGATTTTTTTTCCAAAATTGTCTTTGTTGATTTTTTTTTAATATTGAGCTGGTTGAGAATTTAACATTTTTCTTTAAAACACCGTGGATTGCTACAATGTTTCCTCACATGGTTTTTTTATGATTTTTTTCAAAATTATCTTTGTTGATTTTATTTTTTTGATATTGAGCTGGTTGAGAATTACAATTGTGGCTTTCCTCATAAAACACTATGGAATGCTATAGTGTTTCCCTACATGGTTTTTTTTTTCTTTTGTTATTATTTTTTCCAAAATTATCTTTGTCAATTTTTTTTTAATATTGAGCTAGTTGAGAATTTATTTTTATAATTTTTTTTCTTTTTATTAACAAAAAAATTAAATCATGTAGCAAAAGGCTAAATCATGTGGGGAAAGCACTGTGGATTGCCACAACTCATTCTATTTAATCTTTAAGTTTTTGATCACCAACACAACTTTTTTTTTCCCTTGTGGAATATTGGCTCCATCACACCTTTAGTTTCTATTACTTATCTAGCAGTGATTCATAATTTTAACATCATGAAGCACATTTGCTCCATAAGTCCGCCGTAGCGCACGAGCATGCTATCTAATTGTCTTCTAAGTACCATGGCATCGACCTGTATACGACACATGCTAATTCAACTACCTTCTAAGCTTGATGCAATTGTCTATCCTCCTTCTAACCTCATCCCAACGCCATATAATATTCACTAAGAAAGTTATTCCAATTATGATTAATGATGATATTTCAAAATCCAAAGTGTTTAAGAATATATGTTTTAGCGATTGGATTATAGGTTAATTACATGTTATAACAGATAGTTTATTCCCTATTGTTTATGAAACTTGTAGCTTGTTGTAAAAAGCTTGTAACCTGCAAAAATAATTCTCTTTGATGCAATTTGAGGACCATGAGATGCCAAAATCAATGATCTTTAAGTAAATGGTTACAATAAATAAGAGAATGAATATTTATTCTTAAAAACAAAAGTATTTGTTCTTAGTTTTAATATGATAAATACTCTGAAATTAAGAAGGTATATGCGTTGAGAATAGAGATTGTGATCCTTTTATCTATGTGATTCTAAGGTATTTATACTCCTAAAACCCTATAAAAGAGATCTCTTAAGGGTTTAAGATGTCTTTTTATCCTTATAACACTCATTAGGAATAAATATATTTAATATTAATATTAATTGGGGATGAGAGATAAATATCTATGACATTAATATTAATGGGGGATACGAGATGAGTATCCATAACATTAACATTTGATGTTTAAAAGTCATAAAAATAAATAAATGGAGCTTTGTGGCCCAATATAAGGCCTATAATGATCTCAAGGCCTTTAACCCTTTGTGCTTGGCACATTTCCAAACCCACTATCAATAGGTATGATAACGAGCAAGACCTATATCTATTTGGGTTTAACACGTACCCAAGTCCAAGGGTGTAGAGTCAGACAATCTATTAGACCAATGCCTAATTAAACTTGCATACAACAAAGCCCAAGGTCGATGGATCAGGAAGGCTGCCAGAGCCATGCCAAATTAGGTTTGGCATATAGCCAAGCCTAAGGGTGATAGGTGTGGTAGTTCATTAGACCTATGTCTAATTAGGCTTGGCGCACAACCAGGCCCAAAGGCACTAGTCCTGATAGTTTGCTAGACCCATCCCTACTTGGGATAAACTACGGTGTCAAACCCAAGAGCAATGGGTCTAGCAGCTTGCCAGACCTATATCCTATTGGGCATAGTACGTAGGCAAGCTCAAGGATGTTAGGTCTGGCAACTCGTTAGACTCGCACCTAATTGGACTCAACATGTAATCACGCTCAAGGGTGTTAGGTTTGGCAGCTTGCCAGACCCTTAACCACTTGGGCACGGTTGTGGTGCCCAGCCCAAAGGCGTTGGATCTAGTAGCTTGCTAGACTCGTGCCCATTGGGTTCGACATATAGCTAGGCCCAAAGACGCTGGGTTTGACAGCTTGCTATACTCATACCCACTTAAACTCGGTACAATGCCACACCCAAGAGCTGTAGATTTGGCAACTCGCGAGACCTATTCCCCATTGAGCTCGGCATGTATCCATACCCAAGAGTGTTGAGTCCAACAACTCACTAAACCCAAACTCATTTGGACTCGGTATGGTGCCATGCCCATGGGCTGTAAGTTTGGCAGCTTGCCAGACCCTTGTCCCCTTGGGCTCAGCACACAACCGAGCCCAAGGGTGTAGGGTCTGATAGCTTGCTAGACCCGTGCTTTATTGGGCTCGACATGCAATAAGGCCCAAGGATGCTGGGTCTCGCAACTTGCCAAACTCATAACTACTTAGGCTCGGTATGGTGCTAATCCTAGTGATGTTGGCTTAGAAGCAAGCCTCGCCCACTTATCAATGGGTTAACACCATACCTTTGGACCTTCTATATAAAGAGTTAAGTTCAAAATTCATTTTTTGTAAGGTGCTAAAAATATTGATCCATCAGTAGCCCTCTAAGTCTTTATGTATTTAATACATAAAAATTTAAAGGGTTGTTAGTTTTTAATGAGAGACTCTTTACCTTCCCCATGAGATAGATTATCCCAAACATAAATATTAGGATTCTTGTAGCTAAGTGGCTCATCCTAATTAAAAGAGACTATCTTAGGAAAAGAAAAATGGTTGCGTGCATTCAATACAGTAATTGATTAGTTTTCTTTTAGATTTGTGGTGAAATTAAGGGTTTTTCATCCAATAGTAATGATGAAAAATTACTTCTTTTATTAACCATAGTCACTCACCTCCATTCTTTTCTTTTACTTTGAAAAATTCTTTGCTAACAATGAATTTTTGAAAAAGCCTTGAGCGAGACATGTTCTCAGTTACAAGAAGAAACTCTACTACTTGATTTTAGGTAATCCCTACCATTAAACTACGTTCTTCTTCCTCTTGGTCAGAAAACATGGACACTAAAAAGGTTAGGTCTGACCCTAGGAGTAAAGATGCTACTTTTTTTTAATGGTGAATTTAATTTCCAACTAAAAACTAGGGGAAATAATAGAGGACATGGAAGAGCATCCACTTCTAGAATAATGGAAAATAATTCCCAACCCTGAAGAAGTCCCCCCTGACTCTAGGGAACCCTAAGGGAGAGACAGGTTGCCTCGAGCCACCGAGGACACTAAGCTTAACACCTTAACTATAAAATAGTTGACTTATATTAATAGTTGGCAGCTAGGAGAATACATGACTAAATTGCCTGCTCGAGCTGAGAGGATTAATCAAATGTCCTTGGCTACCTCCCGGGGGCGCTTTGAAATCATTGTCCCCATGTGTATGTACGAGCAAGGGTACTCATCCTTTCTTTAAATGTCTGTGAGGGAAGCTTTCCACTAATATAGGTTGGGTCCGAACTAGTTGCATCCCAACAAGTGGATCATTTTACCTATCTTTGAAAAATTTCTTAAGCTTGTTGGCCTAGAGCCTACTATGAATATCTTCAAGAGTTGCTACAGTTTGATTGGTGGCGTCAACAATGACAATGATGCACGCTGGTTCTTCACCTTTTCTAGTAGACCCAATAGGCCTAAAGGGACTTTGCAAGGCAAGTTTTTCCAAGTCAAGAAATGGAGGGGAGGTGTTTGATAATCAAGTACACCGAGACAATCAACCTAAAAGATGGGTTGATAGAGGTTTGAGGTTGTGCCCACTACTAGAAATTACCTATACTAACGTGAACAACAAACCCCATTTGAGCTTGGATGAGGAAAGGACATGTGTTATATTGTCTTAGGCCTCAACCGAGTATAAAATCAATGAGATGGCTAAAGGGCAATATTAGACCCTATTGCAAAATATAAAGCTTCTTATCTTTGTTTTTGTGCATCTAAATATTCATTTTGACTTTGTTTTTGTGTAGGGTTAACAACTAAAAGGAAATAAAAGTCTTTAGTAGGTTCTAGAGAGGAAAGCTCGTCTGTTTATGAAAGTGCATCTTCATCCTTTAACTTGAGTGGAGCTAGGATTGAAGTGGATATGAAATATGACCCTATCAATATAGATGAGCTTCTTGTCACCACTGAGATGCTCGCTTCAAGAGATGAAAGGTCTCCACCTTATAGAGTCTGATGTTGTTACCTTAACCTCTCATATTCTCTTGTTACCAATGCCCTTACCCCCATCTTCAACTGTAGAGACCTATTTGACTACTAGACCTTCTACCTAGGATGCTCTGTTAGGAGTTGGATAGCCTAGGCTCGAGGATGTTTTTGCTAACCTCATCCTTGATCGAGCCCCCTATATTTTCCCCACTTTAAGTGAGGAGGAAAAACAAGTTATAAAGGTTATCTTTGGTGGGAGGTCTAACCTCAAGGTCAATGGCCTAGAGGTGGTAAGGAGCCTAAAGAGGATTTTGACTATTCATTCAGACATCCAAACAATGTATGATGAGAGCTATAATTGCTATGTAGCCCTTGTTAGGCAAATAGCCCTCCACATAAAAAAACCTTAACTTTTATTTAATCTTATTATTTTATTTTATTTTATTTTTTTAATAATTATCACTTATATTTGTTAGACTTTTATAATGTGCACCCACTATAAGAGATGTTGAATGGCTGAGAGGAGCCAAATAAAAAAGGTTATCGCCAAACATAGAGCAAACTAGAATGCTCTTCAAAAGCTAAGATATAAGAAGGCTGCAGTGAAAGCTGAGTTAAAGGAGTTTAAGATAGCACATGTGGCATTGAAGGAAAACATGAGAGGTCAGATCCTTTAGTTAAAATCCACTAAAAAGGAGCTTTGTATAATTCATACTAAAATAGCCTTCCTGAAACAGGAAATTACTGATATGAGGGCATCCTAAGAGGCTCTAAGGGCTGAGCTTCTTATAGGTAGAAAAGAAGTTTAGAGCTCGTATATGAAGATAAAGAATATGAGGAACTTTCATAAAGTGTTCCAAGAAATGTTTGGAGGGTTTGTAATGCTGACTGAGATGCTTGGAGACAAGATTTTCCTCACCATATCCAACCTATATTTCCTTAGGGCAATTTAGGTGGACTTCAGTGCTGCGTTCTATTTGATCCCCATGCCTAGCTTTGCTGATGTCTTCCCTGTCAGAGCTAGCTATAGTTGCCCAGCACGGAGTTTATCTCATAAAGGAGCCTGGCCTCAATGTTTAGTCTTTAGCCCCCAACCCCTTTTGGCTTTGTACATAACCCCGATCAAGTGGGTTTTTTTTTATTATGTAATGAATATTTATATTTTGTTGAATTTAGTATTTTATGCATTTCTCATTAATGTTTTCTTTGAGGAATATATATTTTTTGTTAGACTTGTTTGGTCTGGATGGTCTCAACGTCTATACTTAGTAAAATTTCCATACTGGGTCCAATGCCTATAAGTAGCTTACAAGGTAGACTTATGTAGTCTAGATGGGTCTAATGCCCATACTTAGCAAGTTTTATCTAGATGATGCAACTATATTATTCGATAGTTTTACCCACATTTACCTAGTATTTTGCCTATGTTATATATATAAAATGCCTTGATATTCTTTATTTTATGTTTTGAAAGCACTTTTGGATGTAAGATTAAAAAAGAAGTAAATTGGAGGTAATTGATAAATTTGTCCTCCAACTGATATTTTGTGCAGAGCTTGAGCTCTAGAGGTCAAAATGAAGTGATTATAGTGAAATTAGAAAGCTAACATCCATACTTTTCTATACATATATGGAAAGAAAAAAAAAGAAAGCATGGAAATCGCAGCCTTCAAAGACAAATCTTGCATTCAGCCAGTGTTGACCCTCAGCCACTCCGACTTGAAAATCTTGAGCTACCAAAGTTCATTTGATGTGAACTTAATTTTATTAGATTCCTGACTTGAAGACCTATCAGTATACCAAATGATTCTATGAAGCTTCTGTTAGTTGGGATTCTTGTGCTAAACCGCTCCACTAACTTGGTGCAAAGGTCTTGAAAGCTTATAATAGAGTTTAACTACAAATTATTATACCATACATATACTGATCCCTTGAAGGTTGTGGGGAGGGTCTTGTACTTGGCATCACTATTCTAAATGACTAATTCTAGGTTGTTTTATATATTTTGTACGTGTGCTTTCTTAGGTCAGCAAGACCGTCATAGTTGTCCAAAGTCATATTGGTGGAAATATTGTCCTTGGAAATACAGGTACACAATACTCGTGTTAACAAGGGATAATCTCATATCTGATGAAGGGTGTGGACATCTTCATGTGTATGCTCCTTTATAGGCTGCTTCCTACCCTTTGTGTATAGAGTTCTGGGGAGCTTATGGTTTCTAGCATGGAATAACAAGATCGATGGCTAGCCTTTATCCTATGGTGGCCAGATGAGCAACATGAATACTCACTATGTTTATGAGCATCGTGATGACATGAACTTCTTTTAGAAGGGATTAGTTACTATTAAGGTTGAAAGCCCTCCAACATGTCATTCTGCCTAAGCTCTTCTAGATAGTGCAATTATCTATGGGTGTTGGTTGTCGCCTACGACCATGGAGCTATAAAAGAGGGTGTCAATACTTGCTGAGGTGGTAAAGTTTGATTTTGTCTCTAAATTGCCAACACAACCTGGGTGAGGAGTTGTACTTGGTTGATGAGTTGTTGGAAGTTAGATTGTGTAACATCCTCAATATTTACATGCAATCAATACATGATTTCTTATAATTATTGCAATTTTTAGGGTGAAAGTTTTTTATTTTATACATACACACACATTCTATTAAGAATTCTTCAATTGGGAAATCTACTGAAATTTCAACAAAATCTTTCTTATATCAGGAGGCCCTAAGTTATCGACTAAAACCTGTTTCACTTCAATACTCAAACAATTTCACATCTAAACCAGTGTCCAATCATCCTAGAGTCATCATATCATAGAATTAGAGTACATTTCATTTCAATTTTTTCTAATATCTCATTCATCACATTTCATAGTATTTCACCGTATGTATAAATGCATAAATAATCAATTCATATAGAATTAGCTTAACACAATCACATAAATTCATAATTATAATACAAGAAACTGATAAATTATCAAAAGTTTATGTAAATGATATAAACATAATACTTGTGTTTGGTCTTTTTCATATCTCAATGTAAGTTTTCTTGTCTTTTTTTTTATGGCTACTGTCTAATTAGCCATGTTTTCAATAAAATGGATTAAAAAAAAACTATTTATGTTTGGTTATATAGACCAAACAACAGGGTTATTTTACATGTGAAAAATAAATACGTCATGACCTGCATGTAAAACGATAGTGACTGGGATATCATTGATCATTTGAATTCTATTATTACAGGGCTAGCTCGAAGGCAAATAGTTAGAGTACCTCAAAAACTATTTTCAAAAGGGGTTTGCTGGCAGCATGTTCTCGACCAATGTCATAACACCACCTTTATACAACATTCATTAAACCCTCCTATCGCATTCACATGAGGGGTTACATCTTCTTGAAGTTGTGGGCACATATCAGTAGAATGTTCTGGAATTGCATAAATGCCACACATTCTGGATTGCCAAACTTGTCCCAACGCTACTTGTCTCACAAAAGAAGTTAGTTCTGAAAGTTATGTCTCAATATTAGAATGTATCACCTCATTTACCTTTCTAGAAGTGTGGTCTGTTGTGATTCCAAACTGCTGTGAGTTTGCTGTCATTTTAAAGATCAAATCTCTTTCTTCCATATGAGTCTTTTTTACAAGTGCATCACCACTTGTAGCATTTATCATGCTTCAGTTTATGGACAATAATCTTTCATGAAAATATTGCAACAATAATTGGTTAGAAATTTGGTGATGTGGGCAACTTACATACAACTTATCAAAACATTCCCAGTACTCATATAATGTATCCCCATTATTTTGGCAAATTCCACTAATTTTTTTACAAATTATTCCAGCCTGTGAGGCTGGAAATAATTTTTCCAGGAATTTTTTTCTTCAAATCATTCCATGTTAGTATTGATCTTGAAGGAAGGTAATAAAGCCAGTCCTTCACCTTGTCTTCCAAAAAGAATGCGAAAGCCCTCAATTTAATTTGTTCCCCTGTCACTCCTTGTGGCTTCATAGTTGAACAAACCACATGGAATTCCTTCAAGTGCTTGTAGGGGTCTTCACCTGCAAAGCCTAAAAAAGTAAGTAGTAAATGAATCAAACCAGATTTTAACTTAAAGGCTACATTAATATTTGGAAATTCAATGCATAATGGTTGTTAGTTTACGTTGACCAGTTAAATTATACTCTTCAGAATTTTTTTGTCAGTAATTTGGTAAGGGTAATAATGGTGCTTTACATGCACCAAACCTTGCTGAAATGGTTTTTCTCTCCTTTGCATTGGGCGAGTTTTGGTTAGGATTGTGGGATACGACAATTTTTTCCAAATATAAGTATTTATGGTTGCTGGTTTCTCTTACTCATTACAACTAAATAGATAATGATATCAGCCTTGGTTTTCTTTATGTTCGTTAGCCTTTGGTTTGATGTGAGTGTGACATACTGTGTCTAGAGTGACTTGTGGCTCTTTTTTTCCCACCGTTTGCATCTTGAATGTTGTTTCCTACTTATCGTTAGTTGCATTGCATGCCTTTAATCGGTCATTTCTACTCTTATTAACATTTGAGTATTGTAACTATAGATTCGTGGTTTTTAATCTTCTTTAGGTTCAGTAGGGGTGAGAAAAAAATCAAAAACTAAAAAAATCGAGAAAACCAGAAAAAGATAATCGAAAAAACTGAACCGTGAAAAAAAACCAATTAAATCGATTAAAATTTTGAAAAGATCGACCGGTTTGGTTCGGTTTCGGTTTTATAAGCTTAAAACCGAAAAAACCAAACTTAACCCAAACTAAAAAAAACCGGAAAAAAACCGAGCCAAACTGGAAAAAAATCGGTTTTTGTCCTTAAAAAACCGAACCGAACCTAACCGAAACCGGTCAGTTTGAACCGATTTCGGTTTTTTTTTAAAAAAATTTTGTTTAGTTACTCTTTTTGGATAAAAACCGAACCGAACAAAAAATAATCACCGTCCCATATGTGATTATCTTCTTGCATTTTCATCTTTATTCTTTTGTTTCTCTCTGCTCTTAGGCTGAATCTTATCTTTATTTTGCAGCATTTTGTTGTAGTTTTATCCCATACGTGACTTCTTCGGTTGGTTGGTCTTTTTACCAAATGTTTCCTAATTGATGTTACCTTGGGATCCTTCACTGCTCGATTCATCCCCCCTCTTGGGTGAGCCTTTTTTGCTTAATTTTGTCGTGTTGTTGTTTGTTTGCTTGATTCTTAGTCTTGGTTTTCTTTCTGTTCGTTGGCCTTTGTTTTGTGTAAATACGGCATGTCATGTCTTAGAACGATCTGTGACCTCCTTCTAGCGCCTACATTTTGAATGCAGTTTTGATGAGTCTTTTCTCGGTTCGCTGGTCTCTAGCATTTCCCTTATTGCTACTTATCTTTCGTTTTTATGCATATCCTCAACATGTCATCATTGCTTTATTAATTTTTTTGAATACTGTTCATGCCAATCTATTAAATTTCATTCACTTTGATTATTGATTTGCGTTTCACTGGCCTTTCTCCTGGATCTTCATCTTTTTCTAATTTGTAGGGCCTCAACTGTGAGTTTCTTCTTGCATTTTCATATTTCTTTGCTTCCTCTTGGTTCTCGTTCTGATTTTTACCTCTACTTCCAAGCATTATATGTTGTATAGCTTGGTACACGAATCATTTTATGCATCAATCATTTAGGCAAGTGCCCCCTATTCATATGTAATTCTTCACCTTTTATTTTTATTGCTTTTGCAAATACTATAAGTTCATATGTGGCAAGATGATAAAATTGTGTTAGATTATCATTAATTTAACAGAGTGCAATCCATTCCTTTCTGGTTTTCATCTCTTGAAATCCTCGTTGTCCTTCAATGAAAGAGTCTCGCCTAGAACTGTAATAAGATATTTTAAGGAATCCTGCTCTATTGTTCTGAAAGTCCTCTTCCAACTTAAATTCCATGAAATTAAGTTATTGTCCAAAAGACACACATCTGCTATTCATGTGTCTGAGTGCCTTGTAAGTGCATCTAATCGTGGGAACTGCTGTTTTAATGTGCTGTCATCTAGCCAACAGTACCCACTTTGAAACAGCTTCCTTTCAAGGCTTCTGAAACCTGATCATCAGAGTTGATAACAGAGTAAATACCTTTCCAAGTCTTTGAGAGTGGACCATTGAAAATATGAAGTCCAGTCTCAAACCGTGGCCTGTATTTACTACTGATAAATTCTTGCCATCCTCCTTTTATTCCATCCCCAAGTCTCCAAAACCATTTGAAGAGTAAGGCTTTGTTCTTGCCAATTAAGGATCGTATACCTAGGCCACCCTTTTTCTTTTCTTTTACCAACTGATTCCGGGACACTTTGCATATTTTCCTTGATTCAGAAGTTCTGGCCCATAGAAACCTTCTCTAAATGGAAGTTATTGTTTGAATAACACCCTTCGGCATGAGAAAAATCGACATATAATATAGAGGGAGGGAATTCAACACTGTTTTTATCAAGCATGCACGACTAGCCATGCTCAACAGTTTACATTTCTACAATCTTAGCCTTGCATGAATTCGAGATATCACAGGTTTCAAGGTTAAGATTCTTCTGAGTTCTGGGGTTGGCTCCCAAAAAAAGACCTAGATACCTGAATGGAAGAGAGTCCTTTCATCAAAAAAAAAAAATTCATATTAACCATACAATATGTAAAATCATCGTCCAAATTGATTCCCACCAGTGAAATTTTATAGAAATGCACTCTCAAACCTGAAGCAAGCTCGAACCATCTTAATATCCTCTTTACATGCAGCAAAGAAGTATAGTCATCTAAAACCAGCACATCATCTGCATATTGTAGATGAATGATAAATTTGTCGTGATTATATTCAATACCCCTGAAGTAAACTGAGTCTAATGCTCTTTGAAACAATAATACACCCTATACTGCAATGTCAAAAAGGAAAGGTGAAAGAGGATCTCCCTATCGCAAACCTCTCTCAACTCTGAATTCAATACTCAGGGAACCATTAATAAGAATGGCTAGTTGTGACTTTGATAGGCATTCATGGATAAGAGCCCTCCATTTACTGCTGAAGCCCATGTATGTCATTACCTCGTCTAAATACTCCCACAAAACCGAGTCGAAAACCTTGTGGAAGTCAACCTTAAAGATGAAATTGTGCCCTTCTCTCCTTTACAGTCCATGAACCACCTAATTAGCAATCATGAATCCATCTAAAATTTGTCTTCTTGCTATAAACGCTGTTTGATTTGAACTAATTACACTTGGAAAGACAGATTTGAGTCTAGTGGAGAGTATCTTGGCCACCATTTTGTATAAGCCATGAATTAAACTAATAGGCCTATATTCAAAAAATCTAATCGGCATCTTTGTTTTCGGAAACAAGGCCATATAAGATGAGTTGATACCTTTTGGGAGCTTTCCAAGTTTGAGAAATTCACTTACCATGTGAAGAATCTCAATCCCGAGCAGATGCCAGGCTTTCCAATAGAAAGTAGGAGTGAATCCATCTGGACATGGGGCTTTAGACTGTCCCATACAACTTCGTCCAAAGTTGCATACTGCTCCAGCCAAGTAGACGATCAAGGAGAAATATTTTTAAATCCCATTTCTCCCATAGTAGCCCTTCGATGATTTTCTGGTGAAAAGATTGAAGTAAAAGGATACTGCAGCAGCCTTTATAACTGATGGAGAGGTGTTGTGGTGGCACCATAAATGATCTTGGAGATAGTGTTACACAATCTTCTCATGCGTGCTGCCAAATGAAAGAATCGCGAGTTTCTATCCATCTCAAGTTCTGTCTTGATTTTTGTCTGCAAATGACCTCCACATTTCTACTAACCTCCCACTGCTCTAAAACTAAACTGTTCATCTTGTTTTTTTCTGCAATAGTAAGTTCTCAACTCTCCCCTTGTTCTTATAATTCCTTTATTCCATCTGAATCTCTAGCTATCTATTATCCTCATTACCAAAGACCATCTTATTCCAACCTTGTAGCTTTTTGGCCACATAACTAAGTTTTTCCGCCAAACTGAATCTACCTGGAAATTGCCGACAGCTTTCTCTCCAAAACTCCTCTGAGTCCTTCATAAATCTCAAATGGTATACCCAACCGTTAAAAAATCTAAATGGTTTCCAGCCCCAGTTCTGTGTTGTTGGTCCCAGAACTAGCTGACAATGATTTGAAAGACCTCTCGAAAATCTGGTTAAAACCATATGTGGAAACTGACGATGACAAGCAGGTGAAGCAAATGCTCTATCAATTCTACTCATTGCACTTCCCCGACACCAAGTGTATCGATGTCCATGAAGATGGTATTCCAGCAAATCATAAGTGTTGATAAAGGACTTAAAATCCTTCGCACTTGCTAAGTTGAGAAATCCCCTACTTTCACAAGCATTCAGTGTCTCGTTCCACAAAATTCTACGCTCAGAGACAGAATTCGAATGCATAAACTCTCACTGGTGCACACTGAAATTGATTCTACTTGAAAAAAATTTCATTCCACATTGCTAGAACACCCCCTGATTTCCCCTCTGAATCAATTTAATGCCATCTAATATTTGACTCATTTCATAAACCATGAACATATCTATCAGACCAATTCTCCCGTTTTGTTTCGAACACAAAACAAATCCCAATCTCGGGATTAACTACCATTTATTAATCGAAATGCGTTTGTTAATCATGCATGATCCACAGCTATTCCAAAAAAAAAAAATTCAGAATTCAAAATGAAAAGCCATACCAGGCCCCAATTGATCTGCGGTTAGTAAGGAGCAAACCAATCTTCGATCTCCTTGCCCACATTATCCCGAATATATGCAGCGAAGGCTTTAACTGAGTGTATATCCCCGAAACCCAGTGTTTGACCATCAGCTAGCATCTCCTGAACTTCTTCCTCTATGCCTAATTTCGGGAATGCCATTGTGATGGCACCATTACTACATATCAAGCTAAGGGTTTAACACTATGCCGATTCTCAGTTCTGATATGACCAATTCTAAAGGCACATCATTCCTTTGGCATTATCAATCTAAGAAGATGAATCCTAGTTTGTTTGTTCACGATATATTGACTATGAACAGAGATGAGGTGAATACACAAATGTTAAAAAAGAACAATTGTGTGAGCAATGTTGGCAGCGTACAACACTTTTTCTCAGTTGGTAGTGTTGATAATATCAATATTAATAACAAGGGTCGAAGAAATCCATCTTTGTGAAACTTTCTTTTTAATAACATTTTTTTTCTCTGATTTGAAGAATTACAGTTAGAGACTTGGAAGTAACAAGAACCTTTTAGAGAAGTACACCTTACTAAGCTTTTATGCGCCTTAATGAGAGGTAAGCCAATAATCTATACCCCACAAACATGAATATCAGGACACTAACACTAACTACTGGGCTAATTTGCCCTGCAACATCTTGTTCAACAAACTTACAACTTGCTCTGTCACTTCCATGAGGTAGTGAGCAGCCCAACAAGGTTGAAAGTCTCTTGCCCTCACCATATTGGACATTGATAAGTAGCTTGTAGCTGTAAAATGTTGTGGAAATGTACTTGATCCAAGCCATGCATGAAGGCAGCTTATGCACGTAAAATCCTCCAGTTAAGACAAATGCTAGCATTGTGATTGTAACTATAGTTGAAGCTTGTTTAGCATCCATTATTGCTGCACCTAGAGCAAGGCCAAGACCCTGAGAGACGAGCACGTAGCCAAGTAGAACCAGAAGAGTCAAAAGGAAAGCACCCAATTCCGGTTTCAATCCGGCCATCCAATAAGTCACAGAAAGAAATATCGTGGGGAGGATGAGCTCCATTGGTAAGTCTCCGACTATTCTCGACATGAAATAAGAAGAAAGATTGTACATACCGGAGGCCCTTTCCTTCACAAAGATTGCTCTTTCTTGAGGAAAAACAAACACGGAGTTGGAAGATGGGAAGACCCCCCAAAAAATTGACATGAAGAAGAGGAGACCCAGACGGTCTTGAACATCTCGAAAATCCGAGTGCCACCACATTAGACCGGCAAATACTGCAGCCATGATTACTTGGAAGACTCTCAAGGTATTGAATGACTCGTGCTTCCGTTCTTTGAGGCTTCTTTGAAGAAGAATGCTGAATTGGTTGAACCAAGCGTTAATGCTAATTCTGTCGCTGCTTCTATGTTCTTTGGAATTATAGCTTCCAATACCATTCTCTTTTGTCTCCATGAAGGCAGCTCTAGCCTTCGGAGCCAACAAGGTGTTATAAGATGCAATGAGAGATTGCTTTACGTTCGGCTTATCTCTTTCACTCACACCATCAGTTTGGAACACGCCTGCATAAGTTAATCAAGAGGTTAAAACCCGTTCAGCTATGTATCCAACAGGATGCAGTAAACCAGCAAATGCTCAATATAGCATAAAGTCTTGCAATTATCATGGAAATCGATCAAGAAGCCAATAAAGAGATCTTAGTTGTAGATCCCACATACGACCCTCAAATATTTTAGTCGCACTGACAGATTTACAGGCACAACCTCAATGCTGAATTCTGTTTAGCAGTTCCAACAAAAATATATACACACTTCCTAGCTGAGTACTGCAAGTGCAGCAATGGAGCTCATGAACATCAAGAATACAGGGTATTTTCCTCGGAACTGAATGAGAGATATATAGTGTTGCAGATTAATTTATTCCGCCATGAACATCAAGAATCATTTAAGAACGTTACAAAACCCGAAAAGACTACCTCATCTTCTGGGAAAGTAATGTAAAATACAAATCATTTACTTCAAGCTTAAATATCGCTATAAATACATCCATCAAAGTTTAATTAAGCCTTTCAAGCTTAAGATCCAGATCCAGATCCTCAACCACTTAGCACATGATGATAAACAAAGATTGATTTTCAGATAACATTATTTAAATATAGATTATGTAGCAAGATAGCTGAAATTTTTTCGCTTGCAATGCTAGCAGGTGCTTGTACCTATCTTGGACGGGACCTTTTTGGAATATAACTAGCTATCGTTAGGGCAAGTGACCATGCGAGATAGGTAAGCACCTATTTGTCTCTAAAGAGGGCATTACTTTATTGAGTTGAGCTAGGATTTCAGAATAAAACACAGAATAGTAGAATGCATTCATAGCAGAACACAAAATTAAGGGATAAATGCTTAATTGAGTGGAGTTCCTGTTTCTTGGAAGCAAAATGTGGTTGGCCAGGAGGGAAATTTCTACTGATAGCAAACGATCGATCAGCCATATAAAATATATGAAGATACGAGCACCACTAAGCTACTTCAGCCACCAAAGTTCTAAGAAATGATTATACCTGAAACCTCATTGGACCAGGCTTATATAAACGTAAATCTACCTAATAAAAAATCCAAAGAAAACAAACAAACAGCTGAAAAGGAAATACACCACAGATTAAAAACATATATGCATACAATAGAATGAGTAATGAGCAGCACAGCCTAGCTAACAAAAGCTGACCAGTCTTTGCGGTAAGGTGGGAATCCACTAGTGTTGGTGCTGCTATAGAATTCTATTAGCATATGGTTTCAATTATTTTAACATCAATCAAAGCGAACATATTTCACTTCTAAGACTTTTGTGAGAGAATTCCCCAGGAAAATGCAAAACAACCCAACACGTGTCCCTCTTTCAAGGTATCCTACGTTGAAGATGTGCTAAAGGCATTGCAAAAGAGTGAAAGAAAACATTTTTAAACACTGCTGTGGTGTGGCCGGCCATGCAATCTTCAAAATGTTCGGGTCAATTATAAACATTCATGTCTAGCAGTATTTGCCACTCAAATCCTTACACGTGACCAAAAGAAAGAAGAGAAGGAAGAATTGTAGTGATTGTGTGTTGCCAACACAGCATGGAACTGAATAGGAAAATCACTAACTAAATAAGGATCTCAAGAATTTGGCCAGTGGCCACTATCTTTTCAAGAGTGTCACCACTGACCATAAAACCACCCATCTAAGCGTCACATATGACGGCAAACCCTCCCAAAATGTTGATGTTGTGATTTGACCACGAAGGAGGAAAAATATTTAGGGGACAAAGCAAAAGATTTAGCAAGGACCACTTGGTAATCATAATGGACCAAGAAATATCAATAACTTATGTTTCTTGTAATTAAGCATGAACATATATGGTTTGATAATCTGTTGATAATGATAAATTTTCTTGAAAATCTATATATTCAAATACTTCAAATATTGCTAGATGTAATTTACTCTCAAACCTGAAATATATAGTTTCCCAAACTCTCTTGCACTGCCCAAAATACTTAAATCTCTCCCTGTACATCTACTACTATTGAGAAGAGAAGGCTAAAGACACCATTGATGAAGAGGCAATGATGCTATTTGCCACCTTCAAAGTGCTCTTAAGACTAAAAGATGCTTTCTCACGCTATGAATGGCGTCACCAGTATTTTCTCCACCTCAGTCCACCTTATCATCATAGTGTCCAAGAACAGATTAAAGAGGATGCTTGAATAAACATTAAAAAAATCTCCTGCGTACGATTTCTATCTAATATATAAACCTAGCATTAAACTTGTACTGCTTCAATTATTTATTTATATGCGGACTTTGTCTTAGTGACATCCCCCCCACCAATCTATTCTCAACAAAATAATGGCAGCAACATTATTTTAACGTACACCCCAAACCTAGATTTTCATTCTTATATATATATATATAGACTTTGATCCAATGCGGTAGTGCCAAGCCAAGAGATTGGCATGCATTGAATATATTTCCTTCAAACTTTGAGTGTAATCCACAGAGATAATCACAATTCTCCCTCCTTTATTAAACCAAAGGACACTAAAGTATCAGCTTGCTTGATCAACTCTAAACATAAAAAAACTTAGTGGATATTAATTGCTCCTTTCGTACATAGGAAGCTTCCAGCTAGTTTGGCAAAAAAAATCCACGATACTTACCTTCAAAATAGTAAATGTATGATCACTACACACGACACTCAACGTCTACATGATGTGAATAAGGTCCTCATGATGTAAGGAAGGAACTCATCATTGAAAAGATACGCGTGACTTGTCACTACCAAAACCCTACCAATGGAAGCAAGTCAGCTCAATTATAGATCCATTGAATTCAATGTTGTATAGTACCCAGAAAAAAGAGAGTAAATGATGTGATTCTTTCGACCATCCACACAGCCCGTGAGCCAATCAAAACTACAGCAAAGGATATGCTAGGATGGTCCATTCTATACCATTAATTTTCCTCTTCTATATTAGACAAAAGGTAGGGGAAATGCTTCTAAGGAAATTCATATTCTCAACAAGAAGAGAACCTCTATTTCCAACACAGAAACATCCAAAACTCAACCCTTCGACGGCCACTTACTCATTTTGATAATAAAATGCTTCGGATCTATTCGATCATCTCCTTCGTTTTATGAAAAGTTCAAATGTCCTAGCATGTCTAAATGCGCTACAAAACAATTAATACAAACGCGCTTCCTTCCTCAAGGTTGTTGCACACCCAAAAGGAAGCATGACACAGTTACTTGCTAATCTAGAGTCTTTTTGGTGTGGTGGGTACTAGCGATAATTTTTTAAATTTTATTTTTAATATTAAAATATAAAAACGATTTAAAAATAAAAAAATTAATTTTTTTCTAAAATATTTTTTAAATACGAAAACATGCTTTTAATGTTGCCAGAGATGAAATGAAATGAAGAGGCACGGTGGAATCTATCCAAACGCGCTGCTCATGCGAGTGGAATAACTAGGACAAAAAGGGAAGAAAAGAAGGCAGCAAAAAACAGAGTTTAAGGAGTCAAATCGAGTTGGCTAAAAGAGGTAAATAAAGAAAAGGAAAGGAGACCGTCAAAAGGAAGCCAAGGAGACAAGTGGAGAGCAACAGAAATATTTCCCACTTCATCCATTACGATCCCAAAAATCAAAAAGCCATACGCATCCCTATTAATTTTATGAATCCACTGAAAAATTCCATGAAAAATTTTATTAAAAAACCCTTCCCATCTCATTGAAAACATTAAAATAATTATTGATTCATATCACTGCGTCTGCTACCATCCAACAACCGCTAGGTAAGGTAGCTAGCTGATCACTTTGTCAGGTGTCTTTTTTCAATTACTTAACTAGAAAGGTGTTGGCCAAGGAGAGAGTATATAATACTGCAACTCAAATCAAGGTTAAGAATGAATGCCAAATCACAATCTACAAGATATCTACACATCTACTTCTGCAGCTAGAGTTGTGTGGCAGGAAAAGGTCACCATACCCTAGCGTGGGTCTGCCCTGGAATACAGTTATACTAGAAGGGACCAAGAGGGTCAGCCTACTTCTACTCTAGCTTGCATAGCTCTATGATCATCAACATAAAGGACAGGGTAAAGATATGGAGAAGCCGTGCATCTACATCTACATGCCACGTGATGATGTCTTCATAAGGGACCACCTGAGCTGACTCTTTTCCCATCATCATCAAGTGTTCTGCAGTTATATCTCATCTTTTGAGTTTTGACTCTTGAAAAAGTTACCTGACCTTAACTGCTCATCATGGAAAACTCATAATAGACACAGTGCTTTTAGGATCTATCTAGCTGCTACCGCTACCACACAAGTGACGTGAAGGTTTTCAATACGGCACAATCACGTTCTATTTTGGGTTTTGGGGGGGCGGCTCACGCACAAAATTACAAACATGGAGATTAAAGTATACGTACCATTAGCGAGATCAAGGAGAAAATCAGCAGGATTCATGGGGAAAGACGGTGAGTATCCAGTTGTTTGGAAATAAGACATAGCTTCACTTCCCTTGCCAAAATACAAACACCTTCCTTCACTTAACACCAGAACTGAATCAAACATTTGATAAACTCGACTTGAAGGTTGATGCATGGATGTAACAATAGTCTTTCCCTTTTGTGCAAGTGAACCTAATGTCAAAACCAGCCTGTAAGCCGCAGTTGCGTCCAAGCCTGACGTGGGTTCATCAAGAACGAGCAAACTAGGGTTTATCAGCATCTCATGAGCTATACTCACTCTCTTTCTTTCCCCACCAGAAATCCCACGTATGAAACTGTTTCCAATTATTGTATTCTCACATTTTGTCAACCCCAGCTCGGATATGACTGACTCTGCTACCAAAGTCTTTTCTTGTTTTGATAGTGATTTTGGTAAGCGAAGTAAGGAACAAAAGACTAGGGTTTCACGGACTGTAAGATGGGGATAGAGAATATCATCTTGAGTAACAAAACCAGTTCGTTTCATTATTTGTTTTGTTGGTTTTCTGTTGTTTGCAAGGATTGTTCCTGTGAAGCTGTTTGATTGGATTCTCCCAGCAAGGGCATTGAGAAAGGTTGATTTTCCACTTCCAGATGGACCAAGGACGGCAAGGATTTCCCCTGGGGATGCCATGCCAGTGATCCCATTCAAGATTGTACGTTCTTGAATTTGATCACAAATTGTGGGTTCATGGCCCAAAATCCTCTTGATATTGCTGACTTTGTTCCTGTTCTCAAATTTCACTCTATACCCTACTTCCATAAACTGCATGAAACAAATAAAAAATGCAGGTCAAACTCATAGTCAAAACGAGTCAAAATAAGTCAAGAACGAGGAAAACTGGGAAATTAAAAAATTAATTCTTAACTTCCTTTTGTAGTGAAGTTAATTATTTACCTTGAGAGTAATAGGATAACAAGAGGACAACATTAAAGATGGCAGGTCACGAGAATCTCGAGGAGGAGGAGCTTTGGATCGATCTGGGCCGTCCTGTGAGTCTCCATTGGTAGTTTCCACACCATTATACATAGGCATTGTTTTTTTCTATTTCTCTCTCCTCTTTAAAAGAGAAAAGGCAAAGCATAAAAGATATGGAGGACAGGGGGGAGAGAGATGGGAAATGAAGGTTTTTGTTTATGTAATTTTGTTGAAAGAGAGAGGAGAGAGGAGAGAGGAGAGGGGGGGTGTTGGGAGGAGAGTGGCGAGTGAGTGTATGATGAAATCAAGAATGGAGAGAGACCAGGAGGGTCTAGCAAAGAGGGGTATATATTCAGGAGGAAAGGGGGCCAATGGTTGCCACGTCAAGGTGTAACGCCTACAGAAGATGGGATACGTGGCAATTACATGACACATATGGCAGCTCTTCAAAGTGATCAATCAAGCACCGTTCACTTTCATTCTTCCTTTCTCTGTTTGATTCTCATCTCTACCTTTTGTTTACCTTTTAATTTTTAATCTTAAAAGGAGAGAAAGAAGGAGAGCTTTGAGTTGAGAGGGAGAGAGAGGGAGATGACTTCGAGATGTGAGAATGGAGAGAGTGGTGGAAGAGCACTTATTGCAATAGGCGACTTAACCTCCATTTCAGTTCCTTCAATATAGATAGCTGGATTCTCAAAAAAAAAAAAAATCATGTTGTTTGTGTAAAAACATGAAGATCGTATATGATGATGCAGAGTTTTATTTTATCATTAAAGTTTTATGGGAAATATCATTTTCATAGTGAAATTAATCCTTCTTGGCGCCATGCCCGAAGTCAATTTGCAAGCATACATATAGCATGAAGGACGGAGTCAATATTTTTTTTTTTTTCTGTTATGGGATAATAAGTAAATACATAGAAATATTTTTTCAAGATAAATCATTGACGTGTATATATATATATATATATAAATTTATCATATTAATAATAAAGTTCTAATCCAAATATATAATATAAAATATAAAAAAATAAAATTCAAAGTACATAAAACTAAAGTAAAAAAGTAAAAACAAACTACGATATCAAAGTTGCACTTTTCAATATTTTGTAGAATAGAATTTATTTTAATTGAATTTAAAATCAATATTTTTAGCAATCTCTTGTTTAATATAAATCATTATAGAATTTGTTAAGAACTTCTTTTTTATTTTATTACGAAGCATAGTTTTAATATACTTCATAGCTGAAAATGGTCGTTTTGTTATGGAAATGGAAACAGACAAAGTCAAAACAAGATGAATCAACCTGTCAATCAAATGATAGTACTGTGACTTATTTGTTTCAACTAATCCTCGACATCATTTGAAAATGGTAGACCTATTTTAATGCTCGCATGATGGATCATATCTATCTGATAATATTGTAGCTGAGATCTCAAATAATGTATCTGTTGTTCATTGAAATCTTTAGGATAAGATTTATCAACAAGCTTGCAAATAGCATGAACTTTAAATGATTTAGTCCTTAGATTTTAAAGCAAAGCTAAGTACAAGTGAGTTCTCATCACTTAATCTAGAATTTAACTCTTCAAACTGAAAATCTATTGTTAAGTTAAATATATCATAATGATAGTGTTGGTAAACTATCACTAATCCTTGTCGCTAATATAAATGACATATAGCCATTTTTATTTGAAGCATTCATAAGTAAAATATCAATATTCTCATATTGTGTGAAAAAAATTGCACATATCCAAGTCGAAGATCAAATATGACATCTCTCAAAGTTCGAAGCAATGTTTTAATAGTTGATACAAGATCCATTTCATTTAAGATGTCAAGAGATTTTTGTTGCAAAGATCGACTTAGACAAAGTAAATCAGTAATCCTTGTTATTTTATGCATCAAATATAAGTTCAATAAAAATTCAAAAGATCTCATCACAATAAAAAAAAAAAAACCACCAGCTTCTCCACGTATAGAGTTAAAAGATCCTTCTTGAACCATACTTTCAAGCAAAATAATAGTTGCACCATGCATATCTATTAAGTTGCAAATAGAATTAAAATGAGAGCTTCACTGAGTAGTTCCACTTTGATGTAAATTACCAATTTCATTAGCCCCTTCGTAGTCTCACATTCTCCAATAGCTACGATATGTATAATTTCTATAGTATGAGCACAATGTAAATCGATATGATATTTGGGAGAAGCACTAATAAGATTGATAATGGTTGTCAATTTGTTTTTTTAAATAACCAAATAGAAATCTCATTTCTAACAACTATAACTAATGCCAGTTATAGTCAGTGGGCAAAGCAATATACATAATATGTATAAGGGCAATCTCTAAGAAATAGAGTTTATAGTCCGTTTCATGCACCACGCGTATTACTGGTGCCATTATACCTTTGACCTTGTATAATGAGGATATGTAATTTGTATTGAGCGAGCACATTAGAAATCTCTTTTTTGAGTGTTGAACAAGTATCTAAAACAAGCAAAATCTCAAAAAACACTCTTATAAGAAACCCTGAATATCAAAAATCTTTTAAAAATAGCTATTTGTTTTTTATTTGGTGCATCTTTGGCTTCATCAACCAAAATACAAAACCTTGCCTCAATTATTAGAAGATAAAGATTCATCATGACCTCTAAATGCATATGCTTGTAAGCAAAGCAATCGAACACTTTCAATTATTATCATAAGTCATAACCAATTCTTCTGAAGTTCTTCAATAGTTTATGCATTTAACACTTTATCAATATGTCTACTTACTTTAATTAAATCTTCAGCGGATTTCACAGCATTACTATGAGGTGAAGTGAAACTTCCTAAATGCATTAAGAATACACATCTAACTCCGTCACTAACCGTATTCCAACTTCTAAAGCTTTCGGTAGTGAATAGAATGATAAGGTAGTTTCAAAAGGAAAAAACAGAAAACAAAATATTGCATTCTTTGATAGAGAGTACTATAAATAAGAAAATTGATCAACCCAAGTGCACTGAAATTGACGATATTGTCTTCCTAATTCGGTTCTCGAATACACTACTAACTTAGGTTGATACGGACCCATTTTGATATAAGTTCTTTTAATTTCATCTTGTTGATTAATAAGATACTGCCACAATAAAATCTGTATCATAGAATCTCGTTTAAAAGTATTAACATCAATTTTAACTCTTTAAGATTTGGAAGGGGGTTAGTCATTATGATATGACACATCAATATTGGATGGAGAATGTCATTTACTGGTTTATATTTGTTCACTTGGTTTAAAGAATGAAAACATAGTTTTTCCTCTCTAACTTCCTTGATTTTTTTTATTATAATTTATAACCTATTCAAGTAATATATTAATATGTGAGTAATGTCTAGACATTAGCATATGTGACATATACAATTATACAAGATAGTCAGTTTAATATAATTCTATATATTATATATTATATATATATATATATATATTGATGATTGGAGTATGGTAACTTATATACCTTATTTATTACTCATTGAATAAGATAACTATAAAAACAATATCCACTCATTCAAATCGAGTCAAATTAATATCAATTGAGTTCTAGTTAAATTATCATACTTATCTATAAACATCCTCTTAATAAATTTTATATTATTATAGGAGTAATAACTCTGTAATACCAATTTAAAGTAAGAAATAATTACCAGAAAAAAAGACAAAATTATAATGGTTTTTACTAAAAATAATTTAAATATTTTTAGCTAACTTCAAAATACTTTTTCAATATTTTTCCTCTCAGTTTGTCTATTTTATTTTTCTTCCTCATTTTGATTTCAATTTTCATATTACATATCTTGATTGATGCTCTAGTCATTTTAAAAAGAATGGGTTGTTCATAGAACTGTTGACATTCTTTGAAAAAAATATTGGAATACATGATATTCGTGTATTTAATTATCCAGTGTATTTAATTATCCAATGAATGAATGTCTATGAGTTTAAATCTATATTAAATACTGCTATATTTCACAAAAAAATAATCATGAATAATTAACAAATAGATAGAAGCTAAAAATTTTTATTCAATTTTGAAAACATTTATTACACGTGTCTATTCATTAATAATTCATGTCAAACATCATTAATTATTTATATCATATCGAGAATGTGAAAAGTTTAAAAATGATAAGAGTCTACATGTGTTAATGTTGTAATGCCATTGTTATGATTAGCGAACTATACGGGGGGAAAAAACTTTGCAAAGTTAATGGAGTGAAGCTCCTTTAATTTGTAAAGAAAACGAAACCCAGTCTCCTTCTTTTTTCATGAACCTTTTTTTTTCTTTCAATTTCATTATTGGACTTTTTTTTTAATAATGATTTAGGTTGTCTTTAGACTAGTAAAGTCAACTAGATCATGTCAAGACAATTCTCATATGATGTAATTGTAAACCCAAACTAGATAAAAAGCTAGGACAAAAGGTTTTTTATGTTAATTTTATCATTTTTCTCAATTTCATCCTCAAACTTTTTTAATAGGTCAACGGAGTTTCCTTTGGACTAGCCAAGTTGACTGGGTCATGTAGAGCTAACTCTTATACAGTTTCATTTTAAACTTGGGTTAGGTAAAGAATCGGATCAAGAAGTTTCAAGGTTCATCCACTAGGATAGGTTTAATAATAATACAAGCCTGTAAACCAGGGTTGTTAATTCTATTCTGTTTCGGCTAGAATGGTCAGTATACCTTATACCATTTCAGAAAATGAAACAAAGTCATTACTAGAAAATTGGCAAATAGCAATGAAATTACCAATGAAAAATATTCCATTGGTAATGTTCAACAAAAATAGCGATAGAGCATTTTTATCGGATTTTTTTTATAGAATTAGCAATGAAATATGTTCTGCTGGTAATTTCTAATGAAATTGCCGATGGAATAAAAAAACAATAAAGATTCAGTCAGCAATATGACACATCATCATTTTCCCACAGAATTGCCGATATAAATGTTCTGTCATCATATTTCATTGGCAATTCTATCGATAACTTTAAAAGAGTTATAACTGACAATTCTCTCTTCTCTCTTCCCTCCTATTTCTTATTATTATTATTATTTATGCCAAAAACA
This sequence comes from Populus deltoides, assembly GCA_015852605.2. Lineage (NCBI taxonomy): Eukaryota > Viridiplantae > Streptophyta > Magnoliopsida > Malpighiales > Salicaceae > Populus > Populus deltoides. The sequence goes on along the minus strand of CM027582.2, from coordinate 13,567,287 downwards.
CAATTGCCCAACCTAGAAAATCTGGCCTCTATCCTCACAAATTCGGCCACCTAACCCACCAACATTGACCTACATCTATCAATAGTGTCGGCATGTCCCTTTTTTGGTTCGTGTTTTTTATGAAGCTTCACTACATCATGTAAACAAACCTATCCATTTTTTTAACCTATTAATGGTTTAGGTTAATTTATTGATCTAGATGTGAAACATCATTATGTAATAAAATTGACATTGTGTAATTAAGACATTTAATGGTGGTTTATATTAATCTATTATAGTTTTTACATTTTTCAAGTGTTCATTGTTGTGGTTATGGGATTAATGTGATCAATTGTTGCCTTGAATATGTTTGATGTTATTGTTGTATATTTAGGCTGGATAATAAATAAACCAAAAAAAATAATGAAACATCGATGGATCAGCAGACAAAAATAACATTCCCAAAGAAAATGCAATTTTGTTGGAAAGTTACGCAATGGTTAGGAATTTCCGATGGAATTGTCGATGAACATGCAAATATCATAGAAAAGTTATAGAAAGGTTTGGTATTTCTGGTGGAATTGTTGACAAAAAAACTCCATCAAAAAGTAAGATTATTATTAGCAACAGAATCTGCAATGAAATTAAAAAATAAAAAAAATTCTATTGGTATTTCCATTGACATTAGATGACATGTCAAATTATGAAAAAAAAATTCCATTGGTGATTTAAAATTAAAATAATACTCTGTCGATCCTTTCCTCATTTTTTTTCTTCTCTTCAAATCCTTAATTTCCTCCATTTTCCTCAAAAATTTCCTCTACTCACTCGCTCTTGCTCACAACCTCTTCTTTTTTCAGGTATGATATTTAGGGTTTCTTCATCCTATATTTACTTTTCTTATTGTGAGTTTTTTTTTTTGTTTGATTTCTTATAGGATTTGTGGCCTTTTAGGATTTGATGGTTTTGAGCTTTTATAGGTTTTAGTTATACTGAAAAGCTGTGATTTTTAGTTGTAATTGTGGGTCATTTTTCCTTCATTGTGTTTTACTTAGTTTTCTTAATTGTTAAAATGGTTAGGTTAGTTTGTATATTTCTACTTGGGTTTTGACTATTAGTTTTTGTTTGTTAAAAATTGTGTTAAATAATTGATATTTTTGTTGGTAATGTTGTAGGTTTTAGTGTTTTTTTTTTCCACTTTGTTTGTGTGTGTGTGTGTGTAAATTTAGGTTAGTTTGATTGTTTTTTCTCTAGTTCTTTTAACTTTAATTATGTATTGCATGATTTGTAGTATATTTAATATAATTTGGATGGATTTTTAATTATTTTTTAACATGTTTTTTTTACTTGGATTTTTGAAGTTCTAAAATAGTTATGTTAATTTGTTTATACTACTTGAATTTTGACTAGTAGGTATTGCTAGATAAAAATTGTATTGAATAATATATTTTTGTAGTGGTGTTGGTTTTGGTAATGATGTAGATGATTTTATGTTAGATATGGTAGTATAAGTACAATTGATGTTATTTTGTTATAGTGAAAAAAATATGTTCATCAATAATTGATCATGATAATGGTGGTGGTGATATAAGTGGTGGTGTTAATGGTGGATGTTATATATTATGGTGTTGGTGATGAATGTAAATTAGTTGTAGTTAAAAACTTACTAGTTTTTGTAATGTCTTTAAAGATTGTGTTTTTCCATAATGGATCTTTTTTATTATTATTCTTATGTTTTTACAGTTAAACATTCATTTTCATGTGTGCTACTTTGAAACAAATGGGATTTTTGAAATGTTCTTTCTTATGCTTTGTGCTATAATCTAATAAGGTTAAGGTTTTAGTTTGGGAGATGCCGAGAGAAAGCTTAGAGTCGAACAAGAGTGTTATTGCTTCATCAAGTAGTAGTTTCGATGAGCCTGCTATGCATTTAGATGTCAATTATAAAGAGGCATTTATTAACCAAGGCTCGTCCAATACAAGTCACAGAGCTAGAATCCCGCACACCATGTAAGTAATGTCTTTCATCTCGCTATTGATGTTGTTTACAATGTATTATGTTATTTTAATTTTTTTCATTAATGAAAATGAAAATGGCTTCAATTAAAAGATTTTGAGGTTTAAAAATATTGAAACTATTCGTATGATAACATCAATTATAAACATTCGAAGAACTATTGTTTAAGTAGAGTCAATTTCAGGATCATCTTGAATGGATGAATATTGTTGAGGCTTGGTGGAGAAAGTTTAATGTTAAATAAATAAACCCTAATTTGAGTTAATATATAGTTTTTTAAATTTAGAAAACTAATTAGTTTACAAAATTAACTATAAAGAAAAACAAATTAGTGGGACAAGGCAGACAAGAGGCTGGTCAGGAAAGTGTAGGATAACCATAATATAATTAGGTAAGTTTCAAGCCGAAATTGTTATATTATTGTAAGTGTTTTTTTTTTAATTACCTCATTTTTGTTTAACAATCTTATAAATCAGGTTGGGAGATTCATGATATGAAGCCCACAAATATACAAAGGGTAGAGCATAGTATGATAATGTGTTATGGAAACTTTTTAGACCAAGCCATGTTGAGGAGAGTAATTTGGAAAATTTTCAAGAATTTTTGGTGTTAGATGATTTCAAAAGGTGGTCACAACTCGAGTCATATAACAGAAACAAAGAAACTCATTATTCCATAAACAAGCACACTAGAGGATCTTTTTTTTTTTGTCAATCATGCAAAACGCCTAGTAAGTTCTCTTTTTACATTAATAATTGTTTTTCTTCAAATGTTAATTTAGTTTTTATTTATGAGACCTTTTAAAAAATAATTTATTTTGTAGGCTTCACAACTTGGGCGTGAACTAACTATGATAGAGTTATATGTGGAAACACATGTAAGAAAGGAGGATAGGTAGAAATGAGAGCAACAGTTCATTGATAGTAGAGCCGAAACGTTCATTGTAAGTGTTTTTGGATGGTTATAATCATAATTATTAAACCTGGACCGGCCCGCTGAGTCAATCCGGGACCTAGACCATTTTGGGTTTGTTAAAAGACTGGCTGGTGCAACAACTCGGCAAAACCTGGTCGACCTGGCGGGTCGACCCATGACCCAGGCGACCTGGGCGAACCCGGACGAGACCCGATTTTTTTTTCCCTTTTCAAATATGGTTTTTGTCCTTCGGCCTCCCTTCTTATTTTATCATCTTCTCTATAATGAGTTGTTGTTAGCAGCAGCAGCATAGAGGAAAGAAGGGTGAGGGACGCTGCCGTTAGAGGCTGGTCGAAGGAGATGCTGGTCAGGCTGGTCTCCTGTGTCAGTGGGCGGTGGTTCTGGTTTGGCCAAGAGATAGAGGCGACTGGGAAAGAAGGAGGGGTTCTCTAGTTTTGGACAAAAAAACAGGGGGATGACTGAGAGAGGGATGAGGGAAGTTGTGGCAGGGGTCTTCATCCCATGCTGCTTGACGGAATGCCTTCTAGAACGAGAGTGAAGAAAGAAGGGAAGAGAATGTCTTTTATCTTCCAATTTTTTAAAGTCAGTCGCTCATGGTAGATGTTTTGGCTAAGCAAAAACGGAAGTTGTGGCTGGTTTTTGGGAGATCCAATTTCGGGTCATTTCTTGGTAAACATAATCTGCCATAATCTCTTCGATCCCTTCATTTATATGCCAGAATAAAGAGAGATTGGGTAGGAAAGTGGAAGAGGCTGGTTTTGGGAGAGAAAATCTAAAAGCAGGGGGAGCGGCGACTTGCTGTTTTATTTGGTAGAGACAGGGAAAAGTTTAGGTTTTGTGTGTTTTTCCTTCAAAAATTTTAGTTGACCAGGAAATATATTAAATTGCAATGTGAGGCATTACTCGTAGCTTTTGGAGCCATTTGGCTGGGAAAGGTAAATTACAAAGTTGTTGTGGGAATATTAATTTTCTTAGGTGTTGTCAACAGCTTTCAAAAGAAAGAAAAATGAGTGAATTTTCGGGTTGACCCAGATGAACCCGGGTTGACCCATAAAACCCGAGACTCGGCCTCTTGGCTGGGTCAACCCCCGAGTCGGGTTTAATAACTATAGTTATAATATTCTTACTAAATTTTTTTTATAAATATGGATTTTGACTTTTTTTTGTAAGAAACATATAACACCGATGTGGTTACGAAGCATGAAGAAGAAACTTCAATCTATCCTCCTTGTGATCTTAAGTTATGGTTAGAGCAACTAGTGGACATGATAGGAATTGAATTTACGGTACAACCCATGATATAAGGGAGGGCAATAGTGTTTTGACTATAAACACACCATAATTCAGCCCCAACCAGCCATCACCAGCCATTTAGGAGATAATCAGAGAACAAGTTAAGGAATGATTGTTTGTTCTGAAGACCGAGCTGGAAGAAAAAAATGGGAAGAAATGGGAGCAATTAAATACATGCATGCATCGCGATGTAATATTCTTCCCCTCCTAAATATTCTGGACCACTTGGTTCAGGATTTTTTTCCTCTCCTTCCCCCTCTAGCTCCATTTGTTAAGGAGTTTTTGTGATGTGATTAAGATATTTGTAGGGAATATTGATATTAGCTATTAAAATAATATTGTAATTTGTTATCAATTTGTTATTTGTTGTAGTTGTAATTTTAAGTTTTAAAAAATACAATTGGAATTATTACAAATAAACATGCAAAAAAAAATTAATGAAACATCAATGAAATTACCGATCGAAATTGATATTCCATCGGTGATACCATCAGAGATATCCAAATTAATTTTGTTAGAGAATTATAAAACGTTGTGAAATTTTTAGACTTGTCGATGGAGTTAGCAATAGAAACATCATTGATAATTATTATACTGGTGGATTTGTCGACGAACATCTATTTTGACGAACATCTATTTTTTAACGTAAATATTTCATCAGCATTTTAATTCACCAATGAACATCAAATCCCAGATGGATAAGCTAACTAATAACATGAATCAGTGATTTTGTCAGAAAATAAAATGCCAACAAACATTAAGCATGAACACTGACATAATATTTTGTTGATGGTAAGCAATTATCTGATAATGAGTGGAATAAATTTAATCTCCCTCGTGATCTTAGATCATTTTGGATTTCTCACTCAAATTCCGGCCTGAGATGTTCTAGCTAGGTTTACGTTGTCTATTATGTTCTGGATAAAAGTCTCACAAAACTGAAGTTTGAAGCTTGTGGTGGTTTCTTGATGGGGTCTTCACAACTGCAGCAAATTCTGCTTCTTCTGTTATTACATTTACTAGTATCGTTTTTTGCAGCCGGCACATGAACACGTTGAGTGAGATGATGAGAGAAGCCGACGAAGCGACGGTGGGATTGAACAAGATGTCGATGACGACCCCAAATGCAGGAACTCTCCATTTGAACTCAGTCCAAAATTGAAAGAGAGGCTAAGCTCTCTTACTTGTTAGTTGCGCACTGCACTATTGTTCGTCTCTGCTGGACTAAACTTAGAACTTAATTAAACTTACTGTGAGAAATATACAACAACTTCCCTCCTTGTTTTCAACTGTCACTGTATGAAATCAACTGAGAGGATTGGGATTTTCTGTTTTGGAGTAAACTGGCCAGGCGTGCATTTTCCTTTTTTTCCCAGATTTTCAACTAGAAAAACTGCACTGTTGATTCACTTTTTTTAAGAAAAAATTCTTTTCAAATGACGTGAATTTGAAAAGAAGGCTTCTTAGTTCAGTTGTAAGAAAAAAAATCAAATCACACGTTCTTGTTTTAAAACAATTAAAATTAAAAGTTGAATTGATTTGAAATATATTTCCAATATTCTAGCAACGTGAATTTCAATGCATTGGTTTAATAGTAATGATAAAAATTCTAATTACGTATTCATACAAAACGACACTTCACCGGCTCTTCGGCCTCCATTATCATGAACGACACTTCACCTTTTGCCTTTCAAGATTTTTTCTAACGTAACAAGTCGAGATTTATTGCCTCTGACGTTGATGTATCCATTTTACCCGGATGATATTGGTCAACGTAACCCTCCACTGTCGCTGTTTTTCCCTTCCCTAAATGGGCTGTCACATACAAATTTAGTGGTGGTCCCTCTACGTTAGACTTCCTCTTCTCAGTGGCAATGTGGGTCCTACTTTACGCGTGTCAAGCAGACAATGCAACGGCACGTGCTCCCCACTCAATCTCTTCCACCACCAAATCTCCCCACTCGGCCTCGAGGAAAAAGGAAGACCTATGCATCTGCACTTTGGTGGCGCGTGACAGCGCGTCGGCACAGTAGTTAAGGTATAAGATCAAGTCGGCATGGAGAGGAAATCCTGTTTATCTCTTATTGGACCACAGGATCCACACATACTTTATTAAATTTGATAGATAGTGGCCCATTTTAGGGTTCTTGTTTAGGACAGTTTTTATCACAGTCCTATGCAAAATGTGTTTGGGCGAAAGCAAAAAAGAGAGCTTTAAGTGAAGTTCAAGGTTGCCACCCTGCCTATCGTCAGATTCCGGCGAATTGTAGGATATGATCTTTGTATCCAAAAGAAGGAAAAATGCTGTACATTGATGGATACTATGAGTTATGGAAGGATTTGAAGGAGTGGTAACATCCATTCATAACACTGTTCGTACCATCATTACGTGCCGTTGGCGTTTGGAAACTGTTTAAGCCAACATAATGTAATTGATGCAACCGGAGATTGTCGCTTTCTTTACTTTTGAATTGGCAATACAAATAATAGTGTTCTTGGTCAATGTTTATTCAACTTTAGATAATGTATAATTTATCAATAAGCACTTAAATTTTTTTTAGATAATATTTGGTTATTGTTTCGAGATAAAAAAGAAAAAAACAATAAATTTTTATGGGTATATCATCCATTGTTATTGCCACATATTTTTTTATTTGATGGCACCCGAAAAGTAAAGAAAAAAGAAAAGTTCTTATTTAATTTTTTTAAAATTAAATTTAGATTCAAGATGGATAATTTTTATGTACAATTTAATATAAAGTAGGAAGATTTGAATACACATAATGATTAAGGTTCTTGTCTAATTTCTTTTTATACATAGCAATAATAGTTCAATAATTGAAAAATAACTAGTGTTATAATCCACATCGCACAAACTTATAAAAATAAATGGCTTGTTTTATGTTTGAAAAATAAGATAAAAATAAAAAGATAAGTCGTTATCTAGTATTATAGTTATTAGTAAACTCTAACTGATTTTCAGATATCTAAAGCAAAGAATTAATTATACTAAATAAAAGATATTATCATCATAAATCATCTTACATAAGATAAACTATATTGATAATTTTATCTTTTATTTCTAACTATTTGTTTTGCTTAATATAATGTGGTCCATCTACTTAGAAATGACAATGGATACACACAAGTCAATTTTTACAATACTTGAACCGGAACCCAAGCCTAGAATTTTTAGCTAAACCTAATCGGGTATAAACTAAATCTAACTTGATCAGATTTTAAATATTTATTAGGCATTCATACCTAACCTAACCCAACCCGAACCATAGTGTGCACTGGATAAATATTATAAGAAACTTTTATGTGTACAACATATATATTAATAGCACCGATTTCTTGAAATCATTGCAATATATAGAGGCGATAAGTATATTGTATAGATCAAAATTAATCACAAGCCTACACGTTATCTCATATCCAGTGTTAATCATCCACATGAACTAGCAACAACAAGAAAAGCCATCATTTCTAACACTAAAGGCTTTTCAACCATTAGCACGACAGCCACCTGCAAGCTCCTCGTAATCTCCTCAAATTGCTTGTATATGCCCTGGTAACTTGTATTAATGTTCTTTTAAACAAATCCTCGAATAAAATACTATGATACCAGAAGCAACAAGCTGTATATGGTCTTGGTTGTTTAATTAAGGGAAAGGTATTGAAATTTTTATCATAGCTTTTCTTGGATATGAGATTACAAGTAAAAGTTGGGAAAATTGAAATAATAATTAAAAATAAATATTTTAAAGAAACAGAATTGAAAGAACAATGTAATTTTGATAAATCCTAACTAAGTTTTTGGGTAGCTTTGAGGTAACCTGGGTTTCTTGGGTGAATGAGATTTGCTTCAAAGCAATTTCCTGCCTCTCTGCAGCCCTTCCTCCTCCTTTTATTATAATTCTCGGTTAGTTGAGACTTTAAAGTAACTAATAGGCTTGTCAGCTGTCTTATCAATCTAATTTGTATTTGGACTCTATTTCTTTTCTCAAAATAGTGTCGTTTGTCTTTGATATTAATCCCTTGCTAGCTGTCAACTGCAAGAGCTTCATTATCTCAGCCTTCCACGTAAGTGATTCTTGTCCAATCTTGATCATATATGTGCTCACCTTATCTCTTTGTTGCAGGTAATTCTTCTTCAACACGCCTTCCTCTTTTCTCCCCGGCTTTAGTCGAGCATTGGTTCGTGATGTGGTGCCGCACTATTACACAAGCACACATTTTAAATAAATAAAAGAAAAATATTTAACAATAAATTCTTCAAACAAAACAGGTTAAAATCCAATAAAACATTGTCCTCGTTACCACAAGTGTTTCTTCGAATAGCAAGAGTACTTGTTTCTTATGTTAAATTTACAATCTTTGTAATTTTCCAATAAATTACCTTAAATCTCTAAAGATTGTATTTTCTATTAATATCATGCATTATATCTAATTTATTATACAAACAATTAAATATTAAATAAAACTCTAATGCACACTCATTCACTTGATCCAACACCATGGCATGACTTGCAAGAAAAAAATTAGAAATGAGAAGTAAAATATTATATCAAAACATCACCACAAATTGAGATTGTTAATTGTCATTTCCTTCTTGGCAAGAATTATTTTTATAATATAAATTTCATATCTTTTTCACTATAATCATCAAATATGACACAATGAGCTTCCTTTTATTTTCACTAATTTCTTTTTCCATTTGATCCTTAGCAATTAGATCTTTATTATTTTTTTTTTATTATTATTTTTTTAATTTTACCTGTAAATATTTTGTTGATTTTTAATTAGACAATATAATTTGTTTTGATTTCATATTTGTAGGTTTGTCATGATCTTAAACAAACACTGCAATATTGAGTTTGTTTTTAATTTTACGAGTATCTATTATAAATAAAAAAAATTATATATAAAATTTATTTTTGAACCCAATTGGGTTCTTGAATAGAATTACAAGTTTGACTAGTTAACTTCAGTTGGTTAGAAACCATGCTTTATGATTTGTTTCGGTTGAACAAATAATTATTTATTTATTTAAATAAATACATATATAAACCTTTTAATTTACTATTAATATATATTTTTAAAAAAATATTATTATCTTTATTATCCCACCCGTAATGAAGGGCAAATCTAGGAGGCAGTGTTGCATCATACTGTGTGCTAAGAACCCACTATACAATTGATAACCCTGTCTGGGCCGAAGAGAGATCACTTAAAAGCCTCCTTAAATATATCGAAGAAATGGACTCAAAACCCGATTTGCCTCTTTCATGGACGGACCAATGCATCATATCCATACTCCATAATTTGGTCTATCACTTAAAAGCCTACTGAAATAGATAAAGTTTCATGGGCCTTTGTTCAAGACAAAATTGACCTAGATTTTGTTATAATCTAACCATTTGAATCATGTTTTAAATCTTATCATTGATTTTAAATTTAATAATTTAAATTAGATGAGAGAAATAAGATATTAAAGAATTAAATTGCTTTTTTTTTTTTAATTGTACGCTAAACCACAACCATTCAATAATTCAAATTTAATAATTTATTGCTCTAAATTCCCCTTGTTTTCTCCTGGTCCAATTAATTACAAGGGCCATGAATTCACGAGGCATGGAAACATTGCAGAGAACAAGAAGCCCCACTATCTAGTTACTTTCCTCGTGACTGCTTTTGCTGCTGATTAGATTGTGATGTGGGTTTTTGCTACGTTGTCTAGTGCAAGTGTCCAAATATTATAGTCACAATTCTCACAAATCCGGCCATTTTCTTGGACTATATGGCCACCCAGTATTTTTATCACTGTTCAGTCCAAGAATTCTTTGTTTTCTGAGGGCTTCAATCCAAGAATTCTTTGAAACACTACATTAAGGGTTTTCAATGGAAGATCATTGGCATCGATAAGACAAGTTAGTCGTAATTATGAGTTCTTTGTGATGAAAAAATAACCAAATTATATAATCTATTAATTTGTATTAGTAAACAATAGTGATTTAAGTCTTTATTAAAAGAAAAAAACGACAACAGTGATTTAGCTCGTGAATGCGGGTAGAAGTTATTGTCATTGAAGAAATGTTTGTAAAAATCATTCTATTGCCAACATGGGATGATTTTGCCGAAGAATTGACAAAACTTTGGTGAATTCAAGGGAGGAAAGAGGATCAGATCGCTGTGTTAGACAAAACTGGAAACGTAATGCTACGGGGACCCACCCTCACATGTGAGTAGTAGTTAACAGGGGCATAGATCACATGAACTTGAGGTTTCTTGCAGGTGTTTTGATGTCAAATGTTGGATAAGAACACAAGTCTTTTTCTTGTTTTTACTTTCTTTTCTTTTACTATTTTCATTTAAAGGTATTTTTGGGTTAAATTAGTTTGTATATCTGCTCTATAAGGAATCCAAATTATTTTAAATGTAAGAAAATAATCTAAATCTTAAGAATTTTTTGGTATTGTAATTAAAACTTGAAAACACATTCATTTTGAATTTTTGTTTTGTAAAAATATTTTTTTATCAATATATTTCTTGTTTATCTTGGCCAACACAATGCTTTTAACTAGAAGTATTGTTTTTATTATTTTTTAAAAAATATAATTTTTAAAACAAGTTAAAAAAATCAAAATGAAAAACTTAAACATTAAAGGGTTCCATTCCAACATAGAACTTGTTTTGTAAGATAGATAATTGACTCGCTAAGCCTAATCACTCCATAAACCCAAGACACGACCATGGAAAGCTTATATTCTATCTAAAGCTTTTTCATGAATTCATTAGTGGTGCCTTATGTGAAAATTGAATAAAAAAGTAGTTCATTTCTATTTCATTTCTCGCCTAAATGGTTGACAAAACTCTAGGACAAATGAGTATAACTGATCTCTCCACTATAAAAACTCCCTTATCTCTCTATCAACTCTCTCTTCAAGTGCAAGTGCTCAACAATGCTATTCTAGCTTTACAAGAAATGATAACAAATCTTCCATTATAAAAACTCCATCGGATCTCTATCAACTCTCTCATCAAGTGCAAGTACTCAACAATGTTATTCTAGCTATACAATAACAGCTTTGTACTCTTCCATTCCATTGATATGAAATACAACACACAACATTACATGCATCAAATGCATAAAGACAACTCTGATTCCTTAAAGGATACATGATAAAATAATATGCAAAGTAGACATGATACTCCAACTCTACAAAGAAGTTACAAAAAACACTCCTTAACATACCTTAGCCATAAACATGGTTATTGCCATCAATCTTCTTATGAGTCTCACTCACATGCTCTTCATCATAAAAGATTTAGACATGAGACCACACTAGCTTCTAAGAATAATAAATCACACCATTCTCAATAGGTGGGAGACCCTCTTCCGTGTCATCAAGTTTTACACACTCATCTTTCTGAAGATAGTGTCTCTGTAAAGGCCAACCTGGATAAGTATGATAGTCTTATAGATCCTAGAAAACATATATAAAATGTTAGAAGCATGTTAGAGCTTGTAACATAAAAGAGTGACGGTATGTGAGAAATTTACTCTACAATGTTTTATGGGTCTACTAGGATATGGTATCACAACCTTTAACCTAACTCGATCCTTGGCCATCACAATCTCTATGTTAAAATCATATCTCATATCAATATAAGCATTCAAGATAAAAATAAAAAACTTAAACATTAAAGGTTCCATTCCAACATAGAACTTGTTTTGTAAGATAGATCATTAACTCACTAAGCCTAATCACTCCATAAACCCAAGACACGACCATGGAAAGCTTATATTCTATCTAAAGCTTTTTCATGAATTCATTAGCGGTGCCTTCTGTGAAAATTGAATAAAAAAATAGTTCATTCCCATTTCATTTTTCGCCTAAATGATTGACAAAACTCTAGGACAAAGGAGTATAATTGATCTCTCCACTATAAAAACTCCCTTATCTCTTTATCAACTCTCTTTTCAAGTGCAAGTGCTCAAGAATGCTATTCTAGCTTTACAAGAAATGATAACAAATCTTTCATTATAGAAACTCCCTTAGATCTCTATCAACTCTCTCATCAAGTGCAAGTACTCAACAATGTTATTCTAGCTATACAATAACAGCTTTGTACTTTTCCATTCCATCGATATGAAATACAATACACAACATTACATGAATCAAATGCATAAAGACAACTTTGATTCCTTAAAGGATACATGATAAAATAACATGCAAAGTAGACATGATACTCCAACTCTACAAAGAAGTTATAAAAAACACTCCTTAACAGCCATAAACATGGCTATTGCCATCAATCTTCTTATGAGTCTCACTCACATGCTCTTCATCATAAAAGATTTAGACATGAGACCACACTAGCTTCTAAGAATAAGAAATCACACCATTCTCAATAGGTGGGAGACCCTCTTCCGTGTCATCAAGTTTTACACACTCATCTTTTTGAAGATCGTGTCTCTGTAAAGGCCAACCTGGATAACTATGATAGTCTTATAGATCCTAGAAAACATATATAAAATGTTAAAAGCATCTTAGAGCTTGTAACATAAAAGAGTGACGGTATGTGTGAAATTCACTCTACAATGTTTTATGGGTCTACTAGGATATGGTATCACAACCTTTAACCTAGCTCTATCCTTGGCCATCACAATCTCTATGTTAAAATCATATCTCATATCAATATAAGCATTCAAGATAAAAAGAGAACAACTTAGATTTTCGCCTTTACATAATGAAATGATGAAAAAACTAGGACATATCTCTAAATATTTAACACAGAAATGATTTACGTGGAGAATCTACTCAAACCTATTGCTATTGAGGCCCTGATTAGTGAAGTTTATAACTACTCATCGTGAGAACACATGTACACTCTACATGATAGGAATTTCTTCATCAAGAAACAAGTAACAAAGAACTATATTCAAGAACGAAAGTAAATGTCACTAGACATGGACTTCCTCAGACACAGAGAGTAGAATCCCCACAATATCATTAGTCTTCCATTAAAACATTAAGAGAAGCACCAAAGGATATATTCACGATCACCTAACTTTCCTTGAACTCTTAACCATGCCTCTAACCACCACACTTATTGAGGTGTTAGCTGCCATCAAAGAAAAACAATTTGTGTAATATTCTCATATGAAAAACATTGTGAGCATAAGGAACCCTAATAAGTTATACCTTTTTTTATTGTGACCATAGGCATGACATTAAGGAATTCCATATCTTGAAAAAAAAATATGAAGATTGATTGTCATAGGTTACCTAATGACTTTGTGAAAGGTTACCATAATAAGTTATACCTTTTTCATTGTATAAGGCTTAGATCCCTTAGTATTTCGCAAAAGTGATCCTTACCTAATGACTTTGTAAAAGTATCTGCAAGTTAATGTTTTGTTATAATAAACTCAAGCATAATATCACCTTTCAACATGTGATCTCTTAGGAAGTGATGTCTCACTTCAATATGCTTTGTACGTTGAGTGTTGTATAGGTTCTTAGATAGAATTATAAACTTGTGTATCACACATAATAGGGACATGATCAAAATTAAGTCCAAAGTCTTAAGCTTTGTTTCATCTATAAATTCCGAGCACAATAACTACTCGGCGCAATATATTCCACTTTTGTTATTGATAGGGCTACTGAGTTTTGTTTCATGCTTGCCCAAGATAATAACGATGATCCTAAAAAGTGACATGTTCCATTAGTACTTTTTCTATCAATTTTACATCCTATAAAATCCATATCCAAATAGCTAATTAAATTCAGCTTGCATCCTTTCGGATACCATAATCTTAAGTCAATTGTACCATACAAGTATTAAAAAATGCATTTTACGACATTCACATGGGGTTTCTTGGACATGCTTGAAAACATGCACATAGATAAATACTAAACATAATATTAGGCCTACTAGGAGTTAAAGATAAAGGTAAACCAATCATACCTCGATATTTGGTGATGCCTACATTCTTACTGTTTTCATTCATATCAAGCTTTGTTGATATTCTCATGGGTGTGTTGGCTTCTTTGACATGTTCCATCCCAAATCATTTTAGTAGATTTTTGATGTACTTGCCTTGGTTGATAAAGATGTCATCCTTTGTTTAATTTGCAATCCAATGAAGAAATTTAATTCCCCATTATGCCTATTTCAAACTCATCTTGCATGCATTTTAAAAATTCCTTACAAAGAGATGCATTAGTAGCACCGAATATAATATCATTAACATATATTTATACAATGAAAATGTCTTTACCTTTTCTCTTTTTGAAGAGGGTGGTGTAAATTTTGCCAATATTAAAATCATTTTTAATAAGAAAAGTCTTTAATCTTTCATACCATGCTCTTGTGTTTGTTTTAAACTATATAAAGCCTTTTTAAGTTTAAAAACATGAACGGTGAAATAAAAGTTTTCAAAACCTTGAAGTTGCTTAACATATACTTCTTCCATAATAAAACCATTTAAAGATGTGTTTTTAACATCCATTTAAAAAGAATAAAATTAGCATGGCATGCAAAAGTTAAAAGCATTCTTATGGATTTTAGTTTAGCCACAGGTGTAAAGGTTTCTTCATAATCAATATCTTCTTCTTGATTATAACCTTTTACGATTAGTCTAGCTTTGTTTCTCACTATGATCCCATGTTCATTGACTTTATTCCTAAAAACCCATTTTGTTCCTATAATGGATTGATTTTTTGGTCTAAAAACTAGTTCCTAAACATCATTAATTTCAAATTGGTTTAGCTCATCTTGCATGGCTAAAATCCAATTTGCATTTTTTTTTGGGCTTCTAGGTTGGATTTGGGCTCTATATGTGAAACAAATGCACAATGCTCATTAATATTCCTAAAAAATGCTCTAGTCTTAGTTCCTTTAAATAGATTATCAATAATTAATGCTTTTTTTTCTAATGCATATTTTTCAACAAGTAAACATGTATGACTTTTTTTTCAATGAACTATATTTATGATATAACTTTTTAAATTCATCATCCAATGATTCAAAGGTATCATGTAGTTCATAATAAGAGAGGTCGGACTCATCATCTGAAAAAAGTACCTTATTATCGCTTTCAATTACTATGAAATCCATGTTTACAACATACTCTTCATCATCTCTTGAGCTAAAGTCTGAGTCATCACTCAATATTACTTTCATCCATAAAAAAGAACTTATTATCATCATTGATATTCTCATTTCTAGGTTTAGGAATCATTATATCATTTTCAATCTTAGTAGGCTTGTGACTTCCATTTTTAATAGATAGTCATAAATCATAAATCATAATCAATGGATTAAAGATATATAATCATCCTAGCCTTCTAATAGATATAATCATTATCATCAAAGAAGAGTGGCCTGGAGGTAAATGCTCCTTCGTTTTGAATATTATAGCTAGTGGCCGTCTACTTAAGTCTAAGCAAATTTATATATATGAGAACTAAGCTTTGATACTAATTGTTGTTCTAGGATTAAGGCACAACAACACCTAAAGGAGATGAATTAGGTGTTCCACTAATTATGTCAAATAATGCAAATAATCACACTAAGCACATATAACACAATAACCAACAATATAATTAAAGTGCTTAAAGTAAAAAGATAAGAAAAAAGAGATTACAAACTCGGTGTTTAATGTGGTTCAACAAGCCTACATCTACACCTCAAGTACCAATCGTACTTGAGTATTATCCTTTTTTAATAATCCAAAGAAAAGATACAATGCCCTTAATGAATTCACACTAAGAAATTACACTACTTGAAGATATCTTCTATTCAAGATTTTTCTATTGGTGGCAATACCTTACCAATGCCAAGAGTTTATCCAAACTCTCAGGTGTTTACAATTATGATTTTTTTACAACAAGATTTACTCTCTTAAAGAGTGGATTATACAATTGAAAACTATAATTTCTATAACTTACTCAATAGCACTTAAGATGATTTAGGGTGTGTAAGTGTAATGAGTGTGAGATTTTATACTCTTGTGCTAGAATATAAAATTTTAATTTAGCATAACATAAAGCAAGTTAGGATTGATTATT
The DNA here is from genome assembly GCA_015852605.2 of Populus deltoides. Lineage (NCBI taxonomy): Eukaryota > Viridiplantae > Streptophyta > Magnoliopsida > Malpighiales > Salicaceae > Populus > Populus deltoides. Next base: position 13,550,976 of record CM027582.2, on the reverse strand, counting down.
TATAGTTGGTTTTTCTTTTAAGATAACTTCTATATCATGTATGTTTAGAATTTCTCCTTAATTTTGCATAAAAAAGATATATATATATATATATATATATATATATATATATATATATATATATATATATATATATGTTTCTAAAAGAAACTAGCTGTTAGAATGCCTCTGACACCTAAAGAGGTTGATCGATTCAAATGAACATATCATTCGATCGACTAGTTACTGTAAAATTCTCAGGTGTTCATCATAGATGAACAATAGTCAACCAATTCACTTGATATGCCCAAACAGTTGACTAATTTAGCTTGAAAACCAGTTTTAGTAGTTTAAAACCTAGTGAAACTTGAACCGATTAAATGTATATCAATCCTATTTATGTATGCTTTTATTGCAACCACTCTAAAATAGATAACCACTCTAAAATAAAAAGCATAGCTTACTATTTATAGAAAAATCTGAAAAACTTTTTAAATTGATAAAATATCAATTTGCCCCCTCAATAATATTCATATATTATTTCAGGACAATTTTAGAAATTAACTCAATTAAATCCATAATTGATTTTTTAATGTCTAGAAATATAATCCATATATTAATTATATTCTAATTTTTAATTTCTAAAATATATTTTAATCAAGTTATACTTAATTAAACCATTTTAGTTTAATTCCTGAATAATAATTTTTAATGTGTGTGACCAATTAGGTTCCTAATATGTTGGCCCAATATAAATTATAATTCTAATTAAATAGGATTAAATAAATTAAAGAATTTAATTTATTATCTATTCAACAATTAATTAATTTATATTTAAAGATCAGGTACATTGTCTAATAACGTGTCATGATCCTCTCCAAATATTAGAAAAGTTATTAGTGGTTTGACTTAACCTTTTAGTGACTGATTTCTCAATGTAATTAGTATCCTTTTATCAATAATGTTCTGATTTAACATTAAATCGTGGAGTATGTCAGCCATATTAAATTATGTTTATTCTTTACATAATAGTTATTGTTCATTTGAATAAGATTTGAAACTCTTTTCGAATATCATTCCACATTGGCTAAAGATTTCTCAGTTAATACTATATGAGAATAGATGAAATGTTTTCTCTAATTTACCTACGGTGATGAATCCTCTCTTGACCACTTAATTACCTTCATATAGTTCATGTTATATCCAATATATGCCATTTTGTTACCTTAATTAAGATAATATGTAACAGGATCAAAGCATAACATTCTCTATATAAGATAAGTTAGTGATCTCAAGTCTAAGGATCACTTACACAACTGTCATGTGAACCTTTCCGTAGACATATATGATTTCTCTATATGAAATTCTCATGCGGATCAGCTCAGTGTATATGTATTATGACAAGCACTTACATATTAGTTCTAGGTATCATTTGTACCTCAGCTTATGAGAACAATTGCTTCCTTTCATAAAGAAAAGAACATATATATATTAGTCTCTACGATTCTAATAAATGTTTATTATTTAAAAAAGCATTGACCATGAACATTATAGAAACAATGTTTTGATACATTAAGAATCTTATAATTATAACAACTTTATAATTTTCTTTGTAAAATTATTTTATCTCATGAACTTTATTTTTACTTTAAATTCATTAATCAAATATTAGATTCATTAATTTAATATTATATAACAACAAAAACAGGGGAAAGAAACTACTTGCTTCACGCTTTTCACAATCACTGTCTTCATTCTAGCTAGATTTACATTTACAAGCAATATATATAACTTCCAGGATCCAAAATGATGTTAATGGATAGCAACACTTTTCTATACAAATCTGGAGGAAGGATCCGTTTGAATAAGATATAACCATTGCTTGCAACACGGGCTTAGTTACCATTGGGATTCTTCTTTCTCTTGATAATATACCGCATTATTTTAAGCACTCTCCGTGATTTTATTTATTTATTTATTTTTGATAGGGCAGTGCAAGTAAGTGTATATATATAGGATAAAATACGGCCCCTTCCAAAGAATAAATAAATAAAATAAAATAGCAAGAAAAGTAGAGAAAAAGGAGAAGAAATGGAAGAGACTGCATGGTGATATCATCACCACATGTAGTTTCCCATTTTGTCCCTTGTCCTTTTCTGTCCCTACCATTTGACATCAATGGTTGTAGGGTCGTCTTCTGTTTATGAATTGTATTATCTCCAAATATTTTATGTTTAAAAAATGATGGCATTAAACAACAAATTGCAAGACTTCTCCTTTTCCCTCTTTGTATATATAAAATGCGGGTGGCAAAATTGATTAAGAAAAAAATAATAGAAGTTGAAGAGTAGCTAACAACACAAAGCGTGTCTCTTCTTTCTTTCTCTGAAGCTATGGGTTCCCCAGCAACTCTTAGTGACCGTGCCCAAAATGTCCCAAAAGAATGCGACACCTCTTTTCCGGCCACCAAAACTGCTTCTTCTCGCCGAACCGCTTCCTTTTCCTCCTCCTCGTCACTCTCATCATGCTCATCTTTGCGTTTTCTTGATGATTCGCCCCTTAGTCCGGCCACCCCGCTTCAATTTTCCGGTGTTCCATTTTCTTGGGAACATTTGCCTGGGATTCCTAAGAAGCAAAGTTACAAGAAAAAGGACTCTACATTAAAGGCCCTCCCATTGCCTCCTCCTGCCGCCCCTGCATCAATCCCCAGAAGAATCAATTCCGAGGAAATTGGAATCCGAAAGAAACACAATAATGAAAGTCTTCGAAGGGATCCCTTTTTTGCTGCATTAGTTCAATGTTCAAAGGATGATGATGATGATTATCAAGGCAGTGACTTCTGGGGTGGTGCTAAGGTATCGAGGAGCATTAGTGACAGGTTTGGTTTTGTAAGCCTCTACACTTCCTGTAAAAAAACTAGTGATGTTTCTGATTCAATAGTATATCTTCCAAGATCACGCAGGACATCATATGATCTAATTAGTCGCCGTTCTCGCTGAATTTGTATGATCATTCTCCATGATCATGATGATGTTCTTCTGGCCTATGTGTTCATCATGTTCTTATAAGATTAAGGTACTACTGAATTTACATTTGCTTTGCTTTGCTTTGCTTTCCTTTCTTGGTTATGTGAGGGCTAGTAGTGTATGTTCTGCCCCAAAAAACATCAGTTATTGTAATATGTTAATATAACTTGTAAGAATATGAATGGACCGGTAGCTTGCTTTGTTTTGTTTAATTAATGGATTGTTTGAACTGTCTTTTAACTTATGCTCTGTGATGTTACCAAGATATAATTGCATTATACATATCATCTTTACTGTATTTCATGTGATTACTAAGAGGGCATGGAGTGAAGCTTACATTACACCATGTGAGGGCAGACAATGGACCACGGAAGCAGAGGGACGACGACTTCATTATTAATGTGACTTTCTTTGAAGGGATTTCTATTATTTTCTAGCTTTATTTTACATATTATTGGTATCTTGGTGTGCATTGGGATGGGTCCAGTGGGAGCCTGTGAAGCTACCTTGGCTCGTATTTTCACAAGATTTGTACTCTAGTGTTCTAGAACCAGATTCCTAAAACTCATTTTCATGCTCGCTGGCCCTAAAAGCACTTCTGTGGAAAATACTATTTATTACTTTGGTTTTGTAAATTATGGATGTATATGATTCATTGGTGATTGTAAAAATACTAAAATATGGACTGAGGAGCCTTCTATAAGTCCAGAAAGCTAAAAGCTTGTCTCATTTGATCATGACCTAGCTTAAAGCACTTTGGGTCAAATGTTTTAACTCCTTCGTCTCCAAATTATTCTCCAGATCCAATCCATGGTCAAATGTAGAAAATTACCTCACAAAGATGCCTTAAGCCGGTTTGGTGGTTAAGTATATTATTTTTTAAAATATTTTTTTTAATTTATATTTTATTTCAGCACATTAAAACGATCTAAAAACGTAAAAAAAATTAATTTAAAATAAATAAAAAATAATAATTAAAAAAAACTTATGAAATGTAAAAATAAACGTGCTCTTAATAATTTACAACATGTATATTTTGGGGTTTTTAAGTGCTCAGCATATAGTTCCATGTATTTCAAATTTACATGTATAATTTATTTGGGAGTGTGGTAGTGTTTTTTTCAATAAAATATATTAAAATAATATTTTTTTTAATAATTATTTTTTACATTAATATATCAAAAAAATAAAAAAAATAATTTTTTAATTAAAAAAGTCAAATTTTTAGATAATGTGGTTGGGTTCCCGAACTAGCTCATAGTTTTAACAACTTTGGATTTGAAGTCAACACCATGGTGGGAGAGGAATTTTTAATTAAGAACATTGTATTGAGGCAGTCTCTTGGGACCCAAAACTAATCGCCTAAAGATTTTTTCCGAACCACCACGATTCCGGTTGATTTTCCGTAAACAAATTTCAAACCAACCATTTAATTTTAGACCCATTTTCCCCTCAATGGTTTCTTTTTTAAAGAAAATCAAATGGCTTGATGTTCCCAGCTGTCCTCATATTTAATTGTCATGAACATCCAGTATCGAAAGTTAATGTATTGAAACAGAAAAAAATTGGTGTCCTCGTGAAAAAAATATTACTCAAATGGCAAGAGAGGGTTCGTGAATATTTCTTTTTAATAACAAGAAAACTTAATTCTCATTTATCAAAAAAATCTTGCTTAGACTATGTTTGTTTTTCAAAAAGTGATTTATGAAAAATCACTTTTCAAATTTTTCTTTATTTGTTTACTATTAGAAAAGTTGGTTAACGGAAAATACTTTCCAGTCAAAGAAAAATTTGGCTTGATTTTCAAGAAAGTGTTTTCCTGAAAAATTTAGACGGAAAACACTTTCCGGAAGTTGTGAAAAATTTAAAAATGTCATATTATTTACTGATTATATTAAATTTGGTCCTCAAACTTTTGATATATATATATATATTGTTTTGAATATTTATTTTTCAATTTCATCTCTTAAAATTTAATTTTTATATTAACTTTGGTCCACATTTTATAATTGTTATTTGCTTTTCCCTTGCTATTTTTTTATTGAAATTTTTTATCTATCAAATTTGATCCTTATTCTTTTGATTGTTACTTATATTATTTGAAATAATTTATGAAATGTTAATTATATATTATTATTTTAATTTCTTCATCTTTTATTTTTATTTTTTTTATTTGATATCTATTATTTTGATTATTATTTATTTTATTTAAGATAATTTATAAAATTATATTTTTTTTTCAATTTCATTCTCATTCAACTTTTTAATTTATAAGATTTGTTTCTCATTATTTTAATAACTTGAGAAAAATAAAACATTAGTAAGTTATTTTCCAGCTCATTTTCCATGAATAACCAAATACTGGAAAGTATTTTCCTACTTATTTTTTATTACATTACCAAACATCAGAAAATAATTCACTTTCTCGGAATTTACTTAAAAAAAACTATTTTCCAGCAAAGAAATAGGGCTTTAGATTTATATAAAAAAAATCTGGCTGAGCGAGGGAAGCTGAAAAACACGATGGAGTAAAATATATAAAATCACAGGCGGCATCAGTGTTTTCTGAAAACTTGACAAAACACCATTTTAGCAAGGCATTTTAGATACAATATCGACAAATTTGTAATGTTTTCTTAATATGGAGGGGTCTTATATATGCTAGTATCTTTGATTTTTAATTTTTATCACAACTTGTGATATTGAAATCTACCCTACTATATATTAAACGCATTACTGAAAAATCCATCCCAAAATATTGGCTTAGAAGAGAAGATGATTTCTATCGCTTTCTAGCTTGCTGGAGTCTTCCTTGAGTAGGCTCCATCATCCACAATCTTTTTCTCCGAGCTGTCTAAATTACTTCGAATATTTCCAAGTTGTCTTGGTGTCTGTGTATGTTCAGGGTCTCTGTCTCAGGAGCAAAGTTCAGTAGAAGTATATGCCCTGAGAGTGATGATTGAAGGGGCGGTATGATGGATAATTGGTCCAAGAGGGAGACTATGCATGGCCCATATTCTCATTGTTTACACTGTTCAACTGAGTGGAAAAACTAGATATCGTAAACCATAATTAAAGAGGGCAAGGAAAACTAAGTCAAAAGTAGTGCTCCATGGCTGGCCGGATTGACCTCTACAAGAAAGAAGAGGCAATTATGGGCGTGCTGCTGGTCTTTGTAAAGACAAATCGAGTAAAAAAATGCACGAGGCTATAATGTTTAAAAAAAAAGAAAAAGAATCCAATATCAACGTATTTTATTAAATAAATGAAGTTACGCAATATTATATATTTTGGTATTGCCAAAATTATGTCAATTAATTTACGAAGCACATCATGTCAAAATAGAAAAACAAACGTCATCTAATTGGCTGGTTGCAACCTGCTACTAGTGACTTATTAGAGGGTGAGCCATGCCCATGCTCCTTGCACTCTTTCGTTGAGACAGAACCTTACTAGGCTTCTAACTCTTTGTTCCGTCCTATGATACCACTCTAATAAAATAATAATAACTAATATGGAGGTTACTGGAATGTTATATAATTATTAATTTTAAAATTTATAAAATTATTTAAGTTGTGTATAAGTTGATCCGGATATTTATGTTAATAATATAAATAAATAAATAAAAATATTTAAATAAACATTTATATATAAGATTATTGAAAGTTTATATAATTATTAATTTCAGAACACAAAAAATTATTTAAAATATGTATAAACTGATTCGGATATTCATATTAATAATAAAAATAAATAAATAAAAATATAAACCGAATCTAGAAATATTTACTAGGAGGCCAAATTTTATATATATAAAAATAACATGAAGAAAACAAACACAATATTCTATCCTTGCACTCTTTAAATAAACGACATCTAAATTAACAATTAATTAATAGGTGGATTTGCGATATATATATATATTAGGAGGACATTATTGTACGGACATGCTGCCTGTACTTCGTGTTTCTTTCTTGTCTACTCTCCAACTTATTTCATTTCTATATTCTTAAAAATAAATATGTGGTGTTCAACAATAATGATTTTTGTTGAGCAAAGTTTAGAGAGAGATGGAGACTTTATTGAATGGCCATTCACTTGCTGGTCATTTTCTGCTTTCTTTCAATAAATATCGATTTCTTTAAAAATAAATAAATAAATAAAAGTAATGATTTTGGCCAAATAGCCTTATTAACTCAATCGATAATTATGCTCTAAGAAATTACAAGGACCTTTCATGGTCTAACCCAACCCAGTTGCATATATAGACCCTCTGCGCGCAATAGCTTGTAATAACAATGGATCGATCCAATTTCTTAATTCTCATAAAAGATTAATTTTGGGTTCATTTCTCTATTTTACCACATGGAAAAGAAAATAATTTTTAATTTTTAATTTAATTCCATTTCTTTGCAGGTTGATCTTGGATATGAACTCCTACTCAACATATTCCCTCCATAATTAGATGCTCTCCACGATCAAGATCGTGCTTCTTACCTGATATCTCGTGTGGTAGGTGATCACTCAGTGGATGTTGCATATAATTAATTAAATAATAACAGAGGAAGATTCACACTATATATCTTGAATAAGAAATTTGTGCAGTGTATCCCAGTGAGAAACATTATCATGTTGTTTGTCATAATGAGCTCTCTTTTTTCATCATGAACGTAAAAGAGCTGCACTTAACACGATATATTTGAAGACCAGCAGCAGCTGAGCAATAAGCCGTCCATGCCACCACCGACGGTTCGCTAAACATGCATAAATGTGGAGAGGAACTGTGCATGGGATATCAATATCATGATCGATAGCTTGGGGACCCCATGGCATAATGAAACATTTTCAAGACGGTTGCTTGAGAAGAAAGATTGCGTTTGTATTGGGAATTGAGGCGTGCATTCACTCTTCATCAAGAGTCCAACATGGTCCTAGCTAGCTAAGTGTGCGTGGATCTTTTTAAAGTGAGGACCAAGCATGGGTAAATTTAAAAATGAAGCGAAAGAGATAGATCAAGGGGTAATATATAATTACAATGTTTAGGACCTAATTGAATAAATCTAAACTATAGGAATAAAATTAATTTTAGTTAAAAAGAAATTTGGGAGGTTAATGTGGCTTCTCACGAGCTAGTGCCAATACTTCTATCTAAAACACAACTAAGAAGATAGACATTTAGGCTCAATACACCATAGTAATTAAGTTCATGACTATTGTCACAAGGGACATGGATGCAATCTATATGTAAAAATGATAAAAAAAAATTATCATCTAAATTTATAATAATTTAAAATCCTAATCAGTCATCAAAGATGTTAGATAAAATCCTAAAATATATAGGAATCTTTTATATATATAAAAAAAATTGTGTTAGACTAGTTTATTAGAATCCTTGTTTAATTTGATAATTATATTCCTAGTTATATTAGGATAATTAGAGGAGAAATCTCCCTATAAATATAAGTGCCAATGCATTCAAAATTTAATTGAGTTGATAAGAAGTGTATACTAATAAGTGTGTTAATTAGAAAAGAGAGTTTGCCCGTTAAAAGTTGAATATCAATCAATAAATCTTGCAATGTCTAAATATTTGTATTTGTCTTACTTCTAACAAATATCACAATTTCATATATAACCAAGAATAATCGTTAGATCGATAAAATCCTAGTTAAATATTTGTATTTGTTTTACTTCTAACAAATATCACAATTTCATATATAACCAAGAATAATCGTTAGATCGATAAAATCCTAGTTAATATGGGAATACTTGAAAAAAAAAGTTGTGTTCGAGTAGTTTATTATAATTTTTGTTTAATTAGTTAGGTAGAATCCTTATTAGATTATAATAGTTAAGAGGAGCAATCTTTTTATAAATATAAAAGTTAATGCATTTGGAATTCACGTATATTGATAACAAGTGTATTGAGATAAGTGCGTTGAGAGAAGAGAGTCTGTGTTAAAGATCCAATATTAATCAATAAACCTGAGAGGTCTAAATATTTATATTTGTTTTGTTTCTAATAATTGGTATTAGAATTTAGGTTAATTAAGTGGGGAAATGCAAAAAACCTTTTCAAGGGCAGTAGTAGCTTCCAAATTGAACAATTCATCCTAAAACTCAACCAGAGCAGCTTTAGAGTCCGTTTGTCTACGTGTTCACGTTCGCGTTTCTTAAAAAACGCAGTAATTATCCGTTTGGTTACGAATTGTAAACTGTGAAAAAACGTGGGTCCCACCATTTTATTTGCGGCTGTAACTTAATTGTTAAGAAGCAGAGAATTCATGCTTTTTCGTTACTGTTCATGCAATTGCACTGTTCAATGAACAGTGCAATTACATGAACAGTTTTTTTTTTTTTTAGTGTGTTAAATTTTTTAACAGTTTTTTTTTAAAACAAAAAACTAGTTACACTCGTACTGTGATGTGAACAATATTTTTTTCTTGAAAAACTAGTATAGAATGAATTAAATTCACTCGCACTGTAATATCAATTTTATACCTGATAATATTTTATCTAATTTTATTACACGCTCAAATAATTATGCAAACTGTAGTTTTTATCGGATGAATTTTGTACGTAATGGAATTATAAATAGTTTAATGGAATAATAAAAAATATTTTATATAAAGTATTATTTATTTCATGATATAATAGGAGTAATTAATTTTACAATATTTAAATTTAAAACCATCAATATTAATATATATTTTTTAAAATTATTTTATAATCTCAATTTCAAAAGCATTTTTAACCAAACACATTACACTACTTTTTCTTCAACCTCAATTTCAACCACAGTTTTAACCAAACACCTATTTTTTCAAACCAACCACAACTAAAAGTACTTTTTATAAAAACAACTTTTTTTAAACCACAACCACAACAGCTACCGCAATACCAAACACACTCTTAGTTTTTATAATTCTTTGCTAAAGAATTATTGGAGTGGACAAATATTTTGGTGAAGGATTATTTATGGGGCTGAACAATTATTTTGGTGAAGAATTTATGCTTTTTCGAATGAAAAACAATGGTAGATAAAGATTGTTACACTGAGATAATTTTTTTCTGTTTTTTTGTCTCTTTTTTTTTATGCACACATTTTCTCTTTATTTTTTAAAATCCTCCAAAAATTATCTCTTGATTCTTTTTTTTTCTCTCTAATTTTTTTCTCCTCTTTTTTAATTTTAGTATTTTTTTTAATTCTTTTTGAAAATACATGTGTGAAAACGGGATCAAAAATGGGTTATGAAAATCATGAAGAATATGGAAGTACTGGAAACATGATTGATGACTTGAATAGATTTTCAGTGCAAATTGGTATGGTTAATGCTTCATCTAATTATATATGATGTCTTGGGAAGAGGGTGTGTTTGGAAGTTCGGAATTTGACCATAAATAAACACTTCGGGTTGGACTTTTCTGAAAAGTAAATGCAGGTCAAGATTATTTTTTTTCCCTAGCTTGGATGCTACTCTTTCAGAACTTAAATTATTTAATGCTGCATGATCGTCTTCTGAAATGGTAGGCTCGACCAGTTTTTGTTTTTATCATAGTTTTAAAATATAGTTCGACTTGACAGGTTGATCCGGGACCCAGCCGATCCGAGGCTAAAACCGAATCAGGTTGAAGAAAAAAAAGAGGAAGGACAAGACCTGGTCAAAAACCCGGTTGCAACCTGTTAACTTTTATTTTTTTACTAAAACGATGTCGTTTTGATTTTTTAAAAAAGAAAATTGACCCGGTCCAAACCTGGTGACCCGATCAAAATCCAAAACCCGAACCTTGAACCGTGTTGGGTCTAAAAACTATGGATTTTACGCATTTCAGTTAAATATGAGTAAGCTTAAGAAAATAATTGCTTGAATAAAAAGTTAGATTATCTGAAAAACAGGAAGCCTAATTCACACTGTTTGCTTGCTTTCAGGAATTAGAGTATATACTCGACCACATCTCTTAACAATATTTGGGAGATATTATGGGGACCAATATATCTATTCTTTGGTTGAAAGGTTTAGGTGCCAATTAAGTTTTGCTTCAAGCAATATAAAATAAACTAGCTAGGAAATTCACGCTATCATACAAGTAGAATTCTAAGTTAATTTTTAAGGTAAAAAATAAAGTGTTCGCATTATTAATGTGTTTTATGGTACCATTAAAATCTTTATTTGAGGATTTAAAGATGATGTTTGTGCTTACTAAAATTAATTAAAAAATATATAAATTGATAAATTATAAAACATCTTGTTGATGCTAATTAAATATTAAAGAAAGAAGTTGATGTTTTTTATAAGAATTAAAAGATAAATAAATATGCAAATATTTGATTTCATGTTATGAGACACTCTTCGAGTTTTTTTTATAAATTTATATGGCAATTAAAATAGATATTTATAAGAAAGTGAATGATTTAATGTTCATAGAAAAATATAATTTTTATTTTAAATTCTCTTTTCTTATTGATGTATTTGTTTTTTATAAAAAAAATATTTTTTTATTAGCAATCTGGTTTACTGAATAGAAGCTAAAGACATTGAAATAAATATTCATTTTTTTCTTATGAATTGAAATAAGGAGGAAAAGATATATCCTTTAATTAGAAATCATTTCCCATATTCATTCATTCATTCCTTTTTTTTTTTTTGATAAAAACATGTTTTTTATTAAAAGTATTGTTTTTTTAATAAAAACTTATTGTAATCTTTAGACCAAGTTTTAATAAAAATTATAAATTAATAATTTTGTTGTGAATGTATTAAAGATATAAAAATAATAAACATGAGAAAAAGTTTGTAAGAATTTATAACAAAAATAACAAGTTATATTAATAGGGATTTAGATGTTGAGAATTTAGAAATATTTCACCAATGAATTTTTGAAATAGAATTTTAGGTTTAAGTTAAAAATGAAATTAAAAGGAGGACCAGATTTAACAAAACACAAAAACAAACCTCATTTTATTTAGATGTAGAAAACTTCACATTTCTCTCTATAGTTTTAGCTTATGTATTATTTGGTCCTTATTATTTTAGTCTTTCATATTTTGACCCTAAACTTTTTTTTTCATGATTTGGTCATTGGATGTAGAGAGACGACATATAAAGTTGCGAAAATGATTAAGGAGATAGAAAGTGTTTGGCTAGCCATATTTTAGCCATAAAAAAGAATGATCGTAATTTCAATAGGTTCGTCTTTAAGAGGGGAGTTCAATAAAGGTGGTGTTGTGTAAACCCTAGTTAAAAAAAAAATCTTGTTATACAAATGTACGTTTTTGGTTGACTGTGAAAATAAAAGAAAAATGTGGGGTTCCATGTGAAAATAAAAGAAACATTAGATTATTAAAGTAAATACTGAAAATTTGTAGCTATATAAACATGAGTAGTCTTCTTCAAGAACACTCTAGTGCTGCCTAAGAAAGTAGAAAAATAAGAGAGAAGAATTGTGAGGAAAACCTATAAAATTCATCATAAAAACATAAAAGAGAGATAGATTAAGTAATCAAAGTATATTAGAAAGATATTTGAACAAGAAAAAAAATGGTATATTCAAGGTCTAAACCCTTGAAAATATTCAGCCGATAAGTTTTTGGAGAGGAGTAAGAAAAGTTAGGATAATAATGTTCTTTCAAGCTTCCAACCTTTTTTTTTCTTTGAGTTAGGAGGTAAGAAACTTCTTCAAAACACTTGATTGAGATAGTTTTGTGTGTAGTGTTAAATAGAAAGTTTTAATATATAAGGATATTTGAAATTGTATGTTAGGGTGTTAGTTTACATATTCTTATTGTTGATTTATGATAGTATATGTGAAAAATGATTGGGCAACAATTCAATGTGAAAGCATTGAAGAGAAATTCATTCCTTCTTTTAGACAACGGTTTCGGCCATATAGAATAGAATTTGTGTTTGGACTATTTAATGTAATTGATAGATTAATTGTGTAAAATTATGTTAAAGTGAATAAAAGGTGTGGTAAAGTAATTTGGATCAATTGAAAAAAAAAAAAAAAGAATACTCATTCTTTAAAAAGAAATTTGAGAAGGCACAAAATTAAAAAAATAAAATTATTAACTTAAATTGGTTAATTTACTATGGAATGTGGTTCTTAACATGCTAACTTAATTATTGATAGATGAATAAGTGATCAATTTCAAAGAACTCGAAATAAAATATTATTTCGACATTAATGCATAAATTTAGCTAGGAAAAATAAAGAGATTTATAAGTTTCCATCTTTGAATTAAAAACTTAGTTATGATTGTAAAATGAAAATCTGGTTATGAATGGATGAGAATTTGAAATTTATACAACATATATGTTGGTATAGGTGAGATTGTTATTCTAGTTTAGAGACTAGCATCAGGATTAGAGCAACATGAATAACTACCTCGAATAAGGGTGGATGTGGTTTTTTATCTGAAAAAAAAAGTTTATCATGATAATAAGATAGATCTTCAAGAAATGGCTAAAGTAAAGTCTATTAATATTTTTTTAAAAAAAATGTGAAGTCTATCCATCTTAAAAACCTTGTAAAAGGCATTGCATCTCAAAAAAATATAACTAACAAAATAAATCAACTGATAAAACATAGAAAATAAAATACCACAAGGTGAAACTATATTAAAAAAAACATTAATGACTTAAAAAAAAAAACCCCTCTTGCAGTCCACCATGAAATATGAGCTGCCCTAAAACACCAAAGTATTGTTAAAAAAAAAAAAAAACACCAATTATCTTAGTTTATTTTGTAACTGTGATAGACACACACTCACATGTATTGTTTAATCTGTTGATTGAACTGCTGAGGTGACATGATAAAAATGTCGGTGGTGGTGTTTTTATAGTAACCTGAGCAAGGGAGGGAGGTGCTTTTGAATCTTCAAAGGAACAGCAATCGGAGGAGGAAATGTGGGTGTGGTGATTAATGATGGGAGGAGCTCTTAAATCTTCAAAGGAATAGCAATTGGAGGAGAAAATGTGGGTGTGGTGATTAATGATGGGAGGAGCTCTTGAATCTTCATAGGAATAGCAATTGGAGGAGGAAATGTGGGTGTGGTGATTAATGATGGGAGGTGCTATGATTAATGGTGATGAACAGACATTCGGAATATGCATTAACATTTTGTACGACATGGGCCAAACTGGTTTTACGTTGAATCAAATATAACCCCATGTTTGTATTGCACTAAAATTGCAGAATTGAAACCACGAAGATGACCCCGCAGTTTCCAGCAATAATCCCTCGTCTTAAATGGGGGCAGTTGGAATGCTAATTGTAGTATTGCTGGCTTGTTTTAATAATATTTTTTTATTTATAAAAATTTATTTTTTATATTATCATGTTAAAACAATTTAAAAACACATAAAAAAAATTAATTTAAAGTAAATAACAAATTAAAAAGTTTTAATTTTTTTAAATATACTTTTAAAATGTAAAACAAATAATTTTTATAATTTGTTTTTCTATTTTACATGGCAGAATCCACTTGTGCCAAGTTCACCAATCTCGAAATTGGTTTTGCAATTTTTATTTTAATTCTCCTTCGCTCATTTTGTAAAGAAAATAATGATAGTGTTGGACATACTAAATTATGAACACAATACGTGAAAACAGCATAATTAAAAATAAAAATATATATATAATAAGATTTAAAAGATGATTATGATTTATACTAGCAAGTCCTTACGGGGCGTGGCGTGATGGTAAAGGGTTTGAGATCTGCATAGCAGGTCTTGAGTTCGAGTCAGGACGTGCACCTCTTGTAAGAGCCTGAAACAGCCGAGGTTTTACTCCCTCACCTGAGCCCACAAAATATACTTTCCAGAAATGGGGTTTCCTCGAATTCAAAAAACAAAAAAAGATTTATACCAGCAACCTAAATCAGGTACACTGTCAACATGATTAAACATGGCTGTGTCTGTTGAGTCAATTATCACACACTTGCTTCAGTTGCAAACAACATATAACGTTAATAAAATTAAGTTAAATTGTCGACATAAATTGCCAATAAGAGAGCCAAACGAAATTTAAAGTTACATTGAAGGATTTTCTTCATTGAAAATGAATTATACTTCAGCTGGGCCTGCTCTTACGCATGAAAAATAAATGATATCCTGCACATAACGTTGAAAATATCTAGAAATGAAGCCATGGTAGCAAAACCATATTCTTTATTGCAAATTGATGAAGTTGACGTAAACGAAAGCTTTCTTGGGGATCTATGGCTGTTACAATTCACCAATCACTGCCTATCCCACATTCTTACTCCATTATTGCTTCACGTCAAAGAATGCTTGCAGCTATATATAGGTTATCCTTTCTTCTTTGTTGACCGATTGCATGTCTGATTTCATTTTAGCTGAAGCTAGAGCTAGTTCTGTTTAGATTCCCAAACTGTATGAAGTCCCAATTTGCGATATATTTGTGGCTATAGGAACCACACCTAGGGTATCGGCCCACGCACTTCTATTCAGTCTTATGCACATTTTTATCCTTGATGGTAAAAAAACACATATTGCATGGAGAGTGGATTTATGGAAGATAGTTAATTTTTTACTTCTACAATCTTTTACTGCAATGACAAAATGCAAGCCCATGTCTATCAAATAAAAAACTATAAACAAGCTATATATATATACAAGATTGTTGATGACTACCAGATTTCTAGGAATAATTACAAATACTAGAATCAGTCTATAATATATTACACGAACATGTAAAATAGAGTAATTTTGTGAGAATAATTCGTTCTTATTCTTCTCAGCGTGAGGAGGCCATATATATACACAGTTATATCCTTCAGGAAAGGAAACAACCTATTCTAAGAAAAGCTAAATATTTCTAAACTAAATATTTCTATACAAGATTGTCGATGACTACCAGATTTCTAGGAATAATTGCAAATACTAGAATCAGTCTATAATATATTACACGAACATGTAAAACAGAGTAATTTTGTGAGAATAATTCGTTCTTATTCTTCTCAGCATGAGGAGGCCATATATATACACAGTTATATCCTCCAGGAAAGGAAATAACCTATTCTAAGGAAAGCTAAATATTCCTAAACTAAATACTCCTATACAAGATTGTCGATGACTACCAGATTTCTAGGAATAATTGCAAATACTAGAATCAATCTATAATATATTACACCTCACATATAGCTCATACAGACACTCCCCCTCAAGTTGGAGCATAGATATCTATCATACTCAACTTGTTGGTTATACCATGAAACAACCTTCCTGCAACTGCTTTTGTGAGTACATCGGCTAATTGACTTTCAGAATGGACAAATGAAAACGGTATGATCTTGTGATCGAAATTCTTCTTATGAAATGCCGATCAACTTCAACGTGTTTGGTGCGATCGTGTTGTACAGGATTTTGTGCAATCTCAATGGCTGCTTTGTTGTCACAATAAAGAGTCATAGCCTGTTTATATTCAATTCCCAAATCCTTTAATACGCCTCTGATCCATAACAGTTTACATATACCATGAGCCATACCACGAAACTCAGCTTCTGCACTCGATCTTGCCACAACTTTTTGTTTCTTGCTTCTCCAAATTACAAGGTTACCTTCAACAAAAGTAAAGTACCCTAATGTGGATCTTCTATCAGTTTGATTTCCTGCCCAATCAGAGTCTGTGTAATCTTTGATATTTAAACCATCATTTTTTTAAAACAACAGTCCTTTTCCTGGAGCATTCTTTAAGTATCTTAAGATCCGATATACAGCATTCATATGTTCCTCACTTGGCGCATGCATGAACTGGCTTACCACACTCACGACATAAGCTAAATCTGGCCTTTTGTGTGATAAATATATTAATCTTCCAACTAACCTTTGATAACAACCTCTGTCTATTGGAGTTTGATCTGGAAAGATTCCAAGCTTGTGATTCATCTCTATAGACATTTTTGCTGGTTTGCAGGCAAGCATTCTAGTTTCAGTTAAAAGGTCCAGCACATATTTTTGTTGTGAAAGGAAGACTCCACGTTTCGATCTAGCAACCTCAATTCCCAAAAAATATTTGAGTTGTCCGAGATCTTTCATCTCGAATTTAGTAGCCAAATACTCCTGTAATGCTTTTATTTCACATGAGTCATCTCCTGTCACAAGCATATCATCAATATACACAATTAAAGCTGTTACCTTCCCTTCTTTGTGTTTGATAAACAAAGTGTGGTCTGAATTGCTTTGTTTATATCCAAATGCCTTCATTGTAGAAGAGAACCTCTCAAACCAAGCTCTTGGTGACTGTTTTAGCCTGTATAGTGACTTTTTTAATCTACAAACTTCAGTTCTACATGAGGAGCTATAATTAACTCCAGGTGGCAAGTCCATGTAGACTTCTTCCTCTAAATCTCCATTGAGAAATGCATTTTTTACATCAAATTATTGTAGAGGCCAATCTCGATTATCTGCTATGGATATAAGGATGCGAATTATGTTGATCTTGGCTACCGGTGCAAAATTTTCTTGATAATCCAAACCAAACTTTTGCGTATATCCTTTTGTAACTAATCTTGCTTTATACCTATCAATACTGTCATCTGCTTTAAGTTTCACTGGGAACACCCATTTGCATCCAATTATTCTCTTTCCTTCTGGTAACGGGGCAAGTTCCCAAGTGGCAATTTTCTGTAGGGCCTCCATTTCCTCATTCATTGCCTTTGTCCATTTTGGATCAGCTAATACATCCTGCATATTACTAGGAATAGACACAGTGATAGTTGATTAACAGTAAATGCATACGATCTAGACAATCTATGAGAAGACACATGGTTGCTAATTGGGTATTTGATCTTGGCTTTCGGATTAGGTTCATATTGTTTCTTGGGAACTCCCTTGTTTGATCTTCGTGAATACTTGGGAGCAATACATCTATTAGAATCATGTATTTTATTAGACTCATCAATACAGGGATTTAAAGTTATTTGAGGAAGAATATTCTGGGTTGATTCTTCAGGTAATGGTATAGACGTAGGCAACTCTGAAGGTATTGATGATTCTGCCATATCGGGTGCATCTGCGGGCATTTCCAGTTGCTCCAACACATCATTATCATTTCCAGGGATACTCTTAAAAACTTACTGACCACCTTTCTAATGCCATATGTTTACTTCTTCTAACTCTATTAATTTATTTCCTCCTTCACCTTTTTGTAAACCATTCTCTTCAGTATAAGTCTCCCCTTTAAGAGAAGGGCCAGAAAAATTCCCAGAGTAATAAAGTTCTGTTTCACGAAACAAGGCATCCAAAGTGACATGGAGTTTTTGGGTTTGAGGATCATAACACCTATATCCTTTTTGAAATTCAGAATATCCAACAAACACACATTGTTTGGCACATAGATCAAGCTTAGTTCGCAGGTTCTTTGGAATGTGAACATAGACAATACAACCAAGGACTCGTGGTTCAAGATTTGGAAAGTGAGAAAGGGAAAAAAAGGAGTGCATTTTTTGCTGAAGGGTTTGAAAGTCTATAACGCTAAAAAGGGTACGATTAATGAGATAAGTAACAGATTTCACAGCCTCTCCCCAATAAAACCAAGGCATATTCATGCTAAAAAGAGAGGCACGAACCACTTCCAACAATTTTCAATTTTTTCTTTCTGCCAATCCATTTTACTGTGGAGTATAGGTGCAAGAGGTATGATGACAAATACCAAGATGCCTCAGAAATTTGTCAAAAAATGCATTGACATATTCTGCACCATTGTCAGACTGTAGAACACGTATCTGTGTTTGGTATTGGGTGCTAACCATATTATGAAATTCCTGAAATGCTTGATAGACATCACTTTTATTGGTAAGCAAAGACACCCAAATCATTCTAGTGCATTCATCAATAAATGTGACAAAGTAACGGGCTTTAGAAATAGAAGGGATTTTTGTAGGACCCTAGACATCAGAGTGAATAACTGCAAACGGGATAGAACTTTTATTCAAACTTGGTAAATATGGAATACGATGGCTCTTGGCCAAGTCACAAGTGTCACACTAGAACTTTGAATCATTCAGTGGAAAAAAATATGGTTTTAGTTTCCTCAAATAATCAAAAGAGAGGTGTCCTAGTCTCCGGTGCCACAACCATATGGTTTCTTATGCTGTTTCTTTGCTACTGGATTGATTTGCCTAACTGAACTTCATCCCTCTATTTTCTGTCAACTCCAGGTAGTAGAGGTTGCCTCGTCTAACACCATAACCAAGAATCTTCCGAGTTAGAATGTCCTGAAAAACACAAAACAAGGGCCAAAAAGTTACAGTGTAATTGAGGGTGGATGTGATTTGGCCAATGGATAGCAAATTATATTCTAGGGATGGAACAACAAGAACTATATCTAAAGTAAGAGTATTGGATAAGATGACAGATCCTTCTCCACTAATAGGAGAGGTACTATTATTTACGGTGGAGATAACAGATTTAGAAGAAGAGAAAAAAGATTGTAATTGATTTGAGTCCTTAGTCATATGATCGGATGCACTTGTATCAATAATCCAAGTGCTATTCTTAGAAGTTGTAGAGAATACAAAAGCCTTACTAACATCTCCTGGTTGAGTAACATTTGCTGTGGGTGGTGATTGATCTACCTGGGTGAAGGTTACCATAGCTTTTCTTACAATCTTCTTTCGAGGTTTCTTTGTGAAGTCCCACCATTCAGGATAGCCAATAATTTCATAGCATCGTTGTTTAGAATGACCTGTTTCACCACAATAAGAACACATAAATCCGCTAGATTTACCAGGTGGTTGATTGTTACGAGTCTTTGAAGAGCCTAAAGATAGTCCTTGTCTAGTTTGATTAGCCAACATAGCCGAGCTTTCAAAGATGTAACGAGAGCCTCCCATTGTTTGTTTCTGTTGGTGTTCTCTCCTGACATACGCATATGTACTTTCTAAATCAAGTTTTAGGTCTTTTCGTAAGATTTCTTCACGGACCTGATCAAATTCTGAATCAAGTCCACTTAGAAAAATATGAACTCAAAGTCGAGCCATTGCAGAGTGCAGTTGGACCACCCCTTCAATCGTTCCTTCTCGAGAGATAGTCTTGTGATCAATTTCTTGGAAAATGGCAACAAGTTCATTATAGTAGGTTGATAATGGTTGTCCATTTTGCATGGTATGAAAAGACCTTTAATTTAATTCGAAAATACAGGTTTCATCAGATCCATCATAGAAGGTTTATGATACAACCTCCTATATGTCCTTGGCTGTGGGGAGACGAATAAAACATTGCATCAACAATGGACTCATTGAGTCAATAAGCCAGCTTTTGACTTTATGATTTTTAGTAATCCACGTTCCAAGATTTGGGTCTCCAGGTGTTGGTTTCTTCATTTCTCCAGTAAGATAACCAGCTTTGTTCCGAGCTCCAATATGCATCTCCATTAGTTGAGACCATAATGAGAAGTTGGTCTCATCTAGTGTAATACCAACAGGAAATGCAGAGTTGTCCTAATGGACAATGATCTGTGGTGCTAGTATTGGGATGGATTCGATTGATTCGTCTGTAGTGATGGTCATTGGACACACAATAGATTTACGTTGATGATATTCAAACTTCAGAAAGAAGAGAAAAAAAGAAAAAAAAAACAATATCAAATTTGTTGCTTTGATACCATGTAAAATAGAGTAATTTTGTGAGAATAACTCGTTCTTATTCTTCTCAGTGTGAGGAGGTCATATATATACACAGTTATATCCTCCAGGAAAGGAAACAACCTATTATAAAGAAAGCTAAATATTCCTAAACTAAATATTCTTATACAAGATTGTCGATCACTACCAGATTTCTAGGAATAATTGCAGATACTAGAATCAGTCTATAATATATTACACCTCATATACAGCTCATGTAGACAGAACAAAAAGTTATTTAATATGTTTGGTAAGAATGCTTTTGAAATTAAAGTTATAAAAGAACTAAAAAATATATATAATAATATTGGTGGTTTTTAATTTGAATATTGTAGATTTAACTACTGTTATTACATCATGAAATAAACAATACTTTATATAAATTATTTTTAATTATTTCATTAAACTATTTGCATTTTCATTAGGTAAGAAATCCATCCGATAAGGACTACAGTTTCCATGGCTTTCTGAGCGTGCAACAACATCAAGTGAAATATCATTATATCAGGTAAAATATCATTATATCAGGTAAAATATCATTATATCAGGTAAAATATCATCATGAACAAAATTAGGATTGCGATCAAATTCTGCAAATGCTACGTCATCATGCGATCTCCTTCCAATATAATTATTTAGTGTCATTGAATAATATTAAACACTAGTTTTCCAAATAAAACACAATATCTGAGAAATTGTTTTGGATTTTTTTTATTTTATTGGGTTGGACCCAGACACCGGGCATTTAGGTTTGGGTCGGACTCGATCCAACCATGTACAGCTCTCCACTGTTCATGTGAATAGTGGAGCATGCAAAACATGAAAGAGAAGGAGAAGGGAAAGAGAAGAGCAATGGTTGGCGGTGGGAACGGTGGAGGCTGGTGGTGAGCTGAGGGAGTTGCTCTCCACTGTGCTCTGTTGTGCTTTGTTTCTGTTCTTCTTCTTCGAACGGTGGAGAATACAGAAGACGAAGGACAAGGAGAAGAAGAAGGGGAAGGGGAAGAAGAAGAGTAGTGGCTAGCGGTGGAAATTTCAGAGGCCGGTTGTGAGCTGCTCTCTACTGTTCACATGCAACGTGAACAGTGGAGACTGCAGAAGATAGAAGATGAAGGGGAAGGAGAAGGGGAAGGAGAAGGGGAAGGGGAAGAGCAATGGTTGGCGGTGAGCTGAAGGAGCTGCTCTTCACTGTGCTCTACAACACTCTGTTTCTGTTCTTCTTCTTTAGTGCCTCTGTTACTGTGTTTATAAACACACATAGTTGCAATAAACAGAAATAGCTTGTGAAATGTAGCATTATGAAAAGCATGCAGAAATAGCTTCAACAAAACTGATTTTTGAATGCATTTAAAGGTGAAGCCCATACATGAAAATTGTGTTATGTTTTGTAACCAAATGAAATGAAATCACGCTTAAATAAAAACGCTGCCACAAACACTGAGCCAAACGGGCTCTCTAACATGTTTCCAACTTTTGGAATGATCATTTTGCAAATTTTTGAATTTTTAGTGTATTTTAAATTATTGTTAAATTTTGAACTCTTATGGTTTGTAAACATGTAATTGTGGGGCGTGTTTGTAAAAATATAGTAAAAAAAGAGAATATATGTGTGTTGCATTTTTTTTATTTAATGTTAAAAGAATGATAAAAAAAGGAAAAAGATAAAAGGATAAAAAATTTAATTAACTAAATGTTTTAATTGCATGCGACCAAATCCAAACAATTTTTCAAGCATAATTTTTTTTAAAAGACAAAATCATATTTTTATCATGTTTTAAAAATACAAAATGAATATCGTAATTAGTTTATAATTATCCATTATGATTTGGCCAAAATTCCAAAAATTCCACAACAATTAATTTGTTTAATTAATATTCGGAGTACTAAAATTTTTAGGATAAACACTATAAAAACCTCTATAAACCACTTTTAGCCCCAAAACACTTCATAATCACTGAAGAAATGAAAATTAACCAAATAAAAAAAATATAAATGAACTTGATCTATTTTTTTTTATGTATGTTTATATATATATATATATATATATATATATATATATATATATATATATATATATATATATATAAACACCCCATCATCAAGTTCTTCTCGTTGAATGGTACCCGTTGACATTAAAAACATGAGCTTTTCCATAAAAATTGATCATTCACTAATTTTATCTCTCCATCGTTTTCAAACAACTTTTTCTTATTTCTTTTAAATTTAGAGATTAAAATATTAAGAAAATAAATTTTTAAATTAAAATTAAAATTGTAAAAACTAAAAGACTGTTGACTAAACATAACTTTTCAAAAAAATCTTAAATTTATCATGAGATTTCTCCTTGTTTTACAATTTGATCTTTTTTTATTGGATTTTTTTTTAACAATTTTTAAAAAACTGGTAATTAGTTTAGACATAAAGGGTCGCCATTAAAAAATTTAATGAAAAAATAAATAAATTACTATGGATTACGATTTAGTATATTTTATAATTATAATTATAAATTAGTTGATAAGTGAACCCGGCTAGGTCGGATAAAAAACAAAAGGTTGCTAATCAAGCTGTTTTGAGTCCAGTGGGCTGTCTAACATTTGAGTTCTAAAAGGCCGACAGCACCAAACAGAGAATTCTAATCATGCATGGTCCAACAATGTAGCGTCAGCTGCTCCTTCAGTGCCCAATCTTCCCAAGCCCACATTGCCAACCTTTCCAACAACCCATCCATCTCTATCTAAGCCCTTATTGCCTCCACTTCCTAGCTTTCCCACCATGTCCACCGTCCCAAAGCTCACCTTGCCTCCACCACCGAGCATTCCATCATTCCCTCCTATCCCAACCACTACTCCCTCTTTTCCATTCCTTTCTCCAACACCTGGAAACTATTTAGTTATCCTTGCTCATAATCATATACCTAAAAGTGAAATGGCTATTAGAACTCTACAATGTCATTTTAGCTCATCCTTCTTTGCCTCATCTGGGAGAATTCAGTTGTCTGTTCCTCATATAGTTCATCTACAAAGGCTAATATTGACATTTAGAAAATATAAATAAATTTTACCAATTGCTTTTAAGGGGTTACAATATTGATCCAAATTCGATAATTCTAAGGAAACATTGGTTAATTTTGCGCTTTATGAACTCAAGAAATTGCATGTATGTTTGTGGAATGATATATTTTATTCTTCACTTATCTCATGGAATTGTATGATGACAATATTCTTTCTTAGTTAGAACTTCATAGAGACTTGGCTTTGAAGAGAAGGAAAGAAAAAAAAGATAATAGCAGAACAGAGGCATACATGTATACGAACACATTAATTAGATTGGTGATCATAGAATTTAAGAATTTGAAATACAAGCGATTAAGTAGCTAATTAACAATCTCTGAAATAATAAATGAACTGGAGAAAAAGAAAAGAAAAACCCAACAAAGCAATACGGCCCATCCAATATGCACATGGCATCATAAATTACTCATCCAAGCTCCTTCTACGCACCCAAGTGAACAGGCCATGCCAAGAATCAAGATTTAGTTCCCAGGTGGTGGGGTGAGAAATGGGATAGAGGGGATTGCTGTTGGGATAGTGGGGAGTGGAAGCATGCTTGGCAATGGTGGCAAAGTAACCTTTGGAACACTAGGCATGGTTGGCAGGCTAGGAAGTGGAGGCAATGTGGGCTTAGGTAGAGATGGTTGGGTTGTGGGCAAGGTTGGCAATGTGGGTTGGGGCAGACTTGGGATAGTTGGCAAAGGTGGCAATGTGGGCTTCGGCAAATTTGGAAGTGAAGGCAGAGGTGGTAATTGCAGAAGACGGCGAGCTGCTTGGGCTACATTGATGTTTGAAATTGCCAAAGCAATGAAGAAAGTGAGAATGAAGCACTTGAAAGAGGCCATTGTTAAGTGAGTGTTCTTGTACTCCTCGAGAAAATTAGCGAGCTTATATAGTTGTGATTTCAAATGGAGTGGCCAATATTAGGTGATAAGGGCAGAGAAAAACAGTGAATCCAATTTGAGCCACAAGGTAGTTCAACTTCTCATCTATTTTGTTGTTCATAATCAATTTGGTTTGAGTTCTAATTGGTGGGTTATCTAACATTTGAGTTTGAAGCTAGAACACCACCGAAAAAAAGTTCTTGATCACAGACCTTCCATACTAAATCACAGAAGACAACTCTTTCTTGCATCTCCTGGGCCTAGCTTGAAACTACATTTGATGACTTGAAAGTGGGAGATGGTTGCGACGGTGAGCTAACAAGAAATTAACATAGATTTTTCAGAGCTACATCAGCTACCAAATCCTAGAATGTGCATTGAATCTTAGCCCCATATAAGCCCATTACAGACCTTGTTTTTTTTTTTTTCATTCATAGCGAACAAAAGCACCTTACATAGAGTTTAAGGTATACCCCAACATCTACTTAATGATGACCTCTTTCAAATGCTTCAATGTCCTTGCTTTCTTCTTTGCTTTGTCGTTTTCAAGCATCAATGGAGGCTTGGCAGCTCGCCATCTTCTGCAATTGCCACCTCTACCTGCAGTGACAAATTTGCCGAAACCCACGTTGCCACCTTTGCCAACCATCCCGACTCTACCACAGCCTAATTTGCCAACTTTGCCCACAACCCAACCATCTCTGCCTAAGCCCACTCTCCCTCCACTTCCTAGCTTGCCCACCATGCCTGCGGTCCCAAAGGTCGCCTTGCCTCCATTGCCAAGCATTCCCTCAATCCCAACAACGATTCCCTCTATCCCTTTCCTTTCCCCACCACCAGCTGGAAACTAGAGCTTCGTTTTCAATATTCATCCTTGGTTCACTAAGAGGAAGAATGTGGACTATTGGCATTTCGTTGGAGTCTTTAAATGCCATGTTAGAATTTCATATAATTCCTTGGATCTTCTATCTTGTGCTTTGTGTATGGTGCTTGGGTGTTAGATTTTGATGTAATTCCTCCACTCGGATATCGTTGATTCATGTTTTTGCTGTACTTTTTGTGTCATCGTAAATCTTTATCATATACTCATGATTTTAAAAAAAGAAATTAAAAAAAAAAAGAAATTGGATATGCATTATATGGGATATCAACGTCAGGCATTGTTTTCTCTCTCTCTCTCTCTCTCTCTCTCTCACACACACACACACACACACACACACACACACAAAAGGAATATATATAGACACACACACAAGGAATTAGACAACGAAATTACTGATAAGCATGGAATGATAGGGCTAATTAGTGATAGAATTAGTGCCGAGATTTGACTCCACACTCTAGCAGACAAGAATCAAGATGTTGCTTGAATATTTGCCAGGACGAAAAAGACACATAGTTAAAAAAAAAGAAAAAGAAAAATGGCCATTAGAAGGTAAGAATATATTATCTTCAGCGCAGAAATATGGTTTCCCCAGCAATTTTACTTGTTTAATTCATTATTCAAAGCTTAATTAAGATGGGGTTTTAATTTGAATTAATTTTATATAATTAGATTCGAATAATATATTATTCAGTTGATTATGTCAAACTCTATTTAAATCTGACTATGTGAGAAACAAAACTATAAAAAAATAATATACTTTGATAAAATTTTACTTGATAAATTTATAATTTGATTCAAATCAGGTTTTAATTTAAATTAATTTTATATGATTAAATTTGAATGATATAATATTCAGTTGATTATATTAAATTCTATTTAAATCTAATCAGGTGAGGTGAGAAACAAGGCTATAAAAAAAATAATATATTTTAATAAAAAATTATTAACCTAATGATATTTATAGGTTGATATGATTATTTAGTAACTCAAATTTACTCGAATTTTAACCGGTTTAAATATCCGGTCAAGCTCAAGCATGCTAAATATAAACAAAACACTAGATTAACTTTGCTTCATAGTTATTAATCCTGGTGAAGAGATCTGGTCTTAGATTTTGAGTCTTAATTAAAAATAATATTTAATATTTTAATATTTTATTTAAAAAATTTTAAAATAAAAAATTAAACATTATTTTCCATTTGTTATAGTTATCCCACTTCCAAGTCAGGGATGATTAACTCTAAACCATAGTTTTTAATTAGATCAGCCCGGTCCAAGGTTCTGTTCCGGATTACCGGGTCATTTGTGTCAATTTAAAAAAAAAATCAAAACGACATTGTTTTAGTAAAAAAATAAAAATCAACAGGTTGCAATCGAGTTTTTGACCGGGTCTTACCAGGGCACACCAGGTTTTTTCTTTCCCTGTTTTTTCTTCAATTCAGGTCTGGTTCTAGTTTTGGATTGACCCGACAGACCGGGTCGGGTTTTAAAACTATACTCTAAACTCACCTATATACGTGTCATTTTCTGGAAAAAAGAAAAAAGAAAAAAAAAGAAGACGACCACGACGACGACGGTGACCCATGAAATGAACACAAAACCTGGGCATGGGGACCACCGAACTATACAAGTGGCTTCTTTCAGGAAAAAAAATCAATTACTTTGTTTCTTCTCATCCACTACAGAGTGGACACATATCTTCTTTAGAGAGACGAACCTACTTGGATTGGATGTCAAGGATATTCACGCCCTCGTTTATCTCTAATCATGTATCTTCATTGATTACTTTTGAAAAATTATTAAAATGATTCGGTTGGTAAAATTATAGTTTTCAGATCTGACCTGATTTAAGATTCGAGTTTTAAATTTTAACTGGTTATTATTTTGATCAGTTATCAAATTATCTAAATTATTTTTTAAAAAAAAATTAAAATGATGTTATTTTAATAAAAAAACAAAAGTCAATAGATTATAATCGAGTTTTTGACTGGATCTTGTCGGGTCAACCCGTCAGGTCACTAGGTCACACCGGGTTTTTTCTTACCCTATTTATTTTAACCCGGCCCGGTTCCAGCCCTAAATCAACCCATTGGGCTGGGCTGGATTTCAAAACTACGGGTAAGGTTGTTTTTTAAAATAATTTTTAGTTTAAAAATATATTAAAATAATTTTTAAATTAATATAAAAACATTAAAATACTTTAAAAAAATAAAAATAACAAACACCCCCTAACCCCTAAAGGATAATGACAATAAAATATTATATCACATTAATTGAGATAAAGTTTAGGAAACAAAAGAATGAAAACACTTGCATCCAATTAAACAAAAGCTTTCCCATCCATTTCATGGTATAGTGTATTTTTGCTCTCTCTCATCCTTTATTTATTTATTTTTATTTTTCACACTGAAAAAACAAAACCCTTTACATGCAAATCAAAAGCATCAAAACCCAGAATCAGGATCAGAGGATTCAGATACTCTCTCAGATGGAAGCTGATGTATCCATTCTCATCAAAATCAAAACCCTAACATAAACCATAGCAAAAAGAAAAAGGAAAAAAAAACAATTTTTTGTCTTCCTCTTTCTAAGATAATTTTGGGTTTTGTTTATTTTATTTTGAGAATCAAATCGATGAAGGGTGTTGTAGTTTTATTTTTGTCTCTATTGAGTTGCTGTTTGGTGGCGTCGGCTAATGTTGTTTTGATTGGAAATAATGTCACCATGGCTTTCAATGATATCGAAGCTAATTTCGGTGAGTTTTTTTTTAATATTTTTTTTATGTTTGTTTTGGTGTTTAGTTGCTAAGAAAGTTTAGGGAAAATGAAAGAATGTGAGTCCCTTTTATTGCTAGAGCTGAAAAGATGGAAACTTTTCATTGAATTAAGCTTTATATGCCAGTTAGGGATCTTAAAAGTTTGAATTTCTTTTTAGATTTTTGTTAATTAGCTATTGGAAATAAAAATCCTTTTTAAATATGGTTGATTTTAATCTGTTGAAAACTGGTTGGAATTATGGGTTTATGAGAAAATTTAATTAACTTGAATGTCAGAATTGTTGATGCAAGAATGTTGTGCATACATAGTTTCTTACATGTGTATGATTACATGCTGATTATTCATTTTGTTGATAAATTCAGCTCCGGCAATAAAGGGCTCAGGTGAATGTGGGGTATTGTCTTTGGCGGAGCCTATTGATGCATGCACGGATTTGACTAATAAAGCTGAAAAGGGTTTGAATAGTAGCTCGCCATTTGTGTTGATTATTAGAGGAGGGTGTAGCTTTGAGCATAAAGTTAGAAGAGCACAAAAGGCAGGGTTCAAAGCTGCTATTGTCTTTGACAACGAAGAAGGAGTCTTGGTTGCAAGTAAGACCTTTTCCTATGTGAAAATCGGTTAGTTGTTTGTTTTTGTGAGTATGAATCTGTATTGGCATGGGAACTTATTGATAATTCTAAGAATTGACTCTTAAATTGTCAGCGACACACGAATGCATACTTACTCTCTCTATTTCTGTTCTGGTTTACAGCACAGTGATCTTACAATGAATTCCTTTCGAGGCTACTTTAATAGTTTTGAAACACAAATCCCTTAAATTATAGATGCCAGCCTGCTGTGAGTCCTAGATCCTCAAATTGTTGTGAGGGATTTGCCTTTGTATTGTAGCCCTGTGATTTAAGCTTATTTTCTAAAGAGAAACTTTGAAGAAATTAGAAACAAACCGGTGGTAGGTCTTGATATTTGTAATGTTTGAAATTCTCTTTGTTTCTTATAAGTTTGCTGTCTGACTTTTTGCCCCTTCCTGATGAAAACTCAGAGCAGGTAAATCCTTACTTGAGTACCTAGAAATTTGTTCGAGTAACCTGTTTTTCTATTGTTCTATAATTTGTTATTGTTCTTTGGGCAGCTAACCTCTCTCTCTCTCTCTCTCTCTCTCTCTCTCTCACACACACACACACACACACACACACA
The DNA here is from genome assembly GCA_015852605.2 of Populus deltoides. NCBI lineage: Eukaryota > Viridiplantae > Streptophyta > Magnoliopsida > Malpighiales > Salicaceae > Populus > Populus deltoides. Next base: position 13,521,536 of record CM027582.2, on the reverse strand, counting down.
CACACACAATTATAAATGACAAAATAAAGTATCTTGGTATCACACAATACTAATTCAATGTGCTGGAAAATTTTTCAGTGGCAGGAAACTCAGTTGGTGTAAAAATACATGCCGTCTTTGTTTCTAAAAAATCAGGCGAAACACTTACGAAGTATGCTGGGTTGACTGGCTTGGAGCTGTGGTTAATCCCAAGCTTTGAAAATTCAGCATGGTCTATTATGGCAATCTCTTTTATTTCTCTTCTTGCGATGTCTGCAGTATTGGCAACTTGTTTCTTCATCCGCAGACATCGCATAAGAAGAGAGCACTCTCACTCATCTCGTGTTCGGGAATTCCATGGGATGAGCAGCCGCCTAGTGAAAGCAATGCCTAGCCTCACATTTACATCCGTTCTAGAGGATAATTGTACTTCTACTACATGCGCCATATGCCTTGAAGATTATACTGTTGGAGAAAAACTCAGGATTCTGCCATGTCGACACAGTAAGGCTTCTTTATTTCCTTGGTTTCCTAACAAAGATGATATACTTGCTAGTATTTGCTTGTTTAATACATTTGGTTTGCATAATTCAATTTTGTGCCTGCCCATTTACATGTTTCTTTTAAGGTTTTGGGTTAGTTTGTAGCCACTGTAAGTTCAATGTCAAATGGGTTTTCGAGATAGTTTAGAGGGATAATAGAATTATGAGAAGTGGCTGACTGCAAAATTGCTTTTGTACATCAAGTCAGGTTGACACCTTGTTTAACTTAGCTGCACTGGTTGCCCCTATTATTCTGGCTAAAGCATCAGGCAAGTATTTCTGTGGTCCCCAAACCCAGTCAAGCATGGAAAGGGCAAAGAAAAGAATTTTTTTTAAAATAAAAAATTTTCACCATTGACAGTGGTTCAGTGATTTGGGCATCCTATAGTGTCATAGTGAGCAATTGAAATACTTAGATTTCTTGAGCAAATGTTTGGTGGAGCATGTTATCTGTTGTAACTGAAAGGAACAATTTTGGGAAAAGCAAAAATAAGGAGACTCTTTCCCATGTTATTTTTTAGACTTGTGTATTTATGCATATCAATGGAATTTACTGATAGTAAATTATTTAAGCCTCTCTGACATGTACACCTAGTGAAATGGATGTGCCTTAGAAACCGAGTTCTTCCTGGCAATTTATCCATAGCATGCAAGATCAAAGCAGGTACAGCTTTCAGAAGTTGACATGTGAGGAATCCATTAGAGGTGAATTAAGTAGGATCCAGACTTGATTTAGTGAATGTAAATTTAGTAAAACTTGGAATAGAGATAGGAGTGAAGTGAAAATTGAATGTTAGATTGCTGTGACTCATATGTCAGCAACCTTGTTTTATGGTATATTTTCTGTAAATGCAAACCCATTTTTTTGTAAAATTGGTATGATAGAAATAGAACATCAAACAACATTGGATTGGAAATCCAAAATGATAGTAATCAGAAATGAATTGATTGTATTTGTCAAAACATGGAAAGTAGCTCTTTTTGACGAATAGTTTGTCTAATATAGGTTCATAGAGCGCAACATGGAAGTTTTGATGTTTTCATTATACAAGGATGGTTTTCACTCTTATCAAATAGAAATAATGAAAAGAGTGCAAGGTATTTAAAGAAAATCTATGCTTGCTGTATTCTCAGGAAGACGTCTGTTTTAGATAGTGTAGTATAGAAATAAATATGTGAACTTGCCTATACCAACTTAGTTCAGTACCTGGGATTTGAGTAACACACTTGCACTTGCGCACAATATAAAACAACCCAACCGAACAAATGAGATTGGGGTTGATGCTTTGTTGCAGTATAGATTATAATATCTATATAACAATTGATGTTAGGAATATTTTCAACAACCCTTCCACCATGCCAATTAGAAATAATGTTTCTTCTTGAAGCTTTTGACAAAACTTTTGTATTAATTATTCATGTCACTTTTAACTGAATCACGTTCTTGAACTTTGTGCAGAATTTCATGCTTTCTGTGTGGATTCTTGGCTAACTACATGGAGAACCTTCTGTCCAGTATGCAAGCGTGATGCAAGAACTAGCACAGGTGATCCACCAGCATCAGAATCCACACCATTGCTTTCTTCCAACCCATCCTCTTTGGCTTCATCATCAATGCTGTCATCTTTTAGATCTGGAACATCAACTGCCATACAAATTGCCTCATCAAGGACCCCTTCAGTTTCTCACGTTTCCTCTCTTTCAAGCACTCCTTATGTCCAACAGCCTCTTAGATCCTACCAGCACTCGACTTCCATAAGTATAAGTCACAGCTCAGCTGATCTTAGGCACATGTCTTCCCAAAGATCCCTTACTTCCCATTTGGTTTCACCCCATTCTTTGGGCTACCCATCAATATCACCCTTGAATACCAGATACATGTCTGCATATATTCCTAGCCCAAGCAATGCCTCCCCAAGTCTGGTTAGCTCTAGTCATCAGCCACGCCCATTGCATTGCAGTGAGTCTGCTGCAAGTTTCTCCTCATTTGCCTCTGCCCAGTCTCTTCCAGGTTGCTGATTGAAAATACAATTTCGAGTGGGAAGTCACGAGTACAAGCCATAAAACTCTGCAGGATCTGAACCAACATGTCGTATTCTACAAACCTCTGGTTCGTACCTTAAGGCATCACTGATGGGGTTCCTTTGGATGTAATTGGTCGTCATCTTGTGCCACACGAGAATGTCACACGCTCTCTGCACGATTTGTACAGTGTAGGATACAGTTGTGTCATTTTTATCTATTTTCAAGTGAGAATTCTGGTCCATACAGTTGAGCTCTGGCAAATTCTTATGCGCCAAGTCGTGAGTTTATTTGTGCTGTATTGTGTTGCTAACATTAATGTTTTGAATAGCCGTATTGGTCAATATTGTGAACTCCAAAGGCACTAACCATTGTACTACGTCGAGTTTGCATTTGGAGGTTTGCGTGATGATTTTAATGGATTGGCTTTTCTCTTTTCTGGATCCTTTTTTCTTCTCCATGTCTTTGTTGCAGTGTTTTGATCTAGATATAGGCAAGGGAGACAAGCAACCTTAGATTTTATCTAAAACTCCTATTTAAAAGCCAAAATTAGCAAAACGAATTTGAACAAATGTCTCACATTGAAAAAAAAAAAAAAAAAAAGGGCACAAATTTGGGTTGCTTTGGAGAGTTGCTCAACAATTGGTTTGTTGAGGAGGTTTGTGTTGTCTATAAATAATTAACAATTTTATTATCTCTACTTTTCAAGTAAGTGTTCGGGGAAATTTTCAAATTTTAAATTAATAATTATATGGGCTAATAAATAATAAAAATATTTATTAATAATAACTAAAATTCAAATAAAAAAAATTAAGAAATAAATGTAGATAAAGAAACATGTTCTTGTATCATCTTATATAATTTAATATTTTATTTAATTACATGTTAATATTTTTTTTAAAAAAATAAACATAAAACTCAATCTTATTAAATTTGATTTGCCTAACGACATGGCTTAGATTTCAAATTGGCTTGGATATCAAATTAAATTGTATTGGAATTGGTTTGATGTGACTCATTCAACTTATCAAGTTATGTTATAATCCAATTTTTTTATTCAAAATTCCAAAATATTTTTCAAAAATCTAAAAAAAGAAAAAATAAATCCAAAAAACTATATTTTCGATGCATTTTTGTCATCCACGCGTCCATTTCATTAATTGTTATTTTTTAAAAAAAGAAAATCCTAAGGTTGGTATACGAATATTACTATTATTATTTTACAAAAGGTACTAAGATTGCCAAACAAACTTTCACCAAAAATAGAGAAACTGATGAAAAACCGATTGCCTGAAATTAATAATTTATTTGATTTTTTTTTAACAAAAAAGTAAAATCCTATGTTCATCAATCTCTCCCTAATTTACTGCATCATGTCTCTTATGCTTTGCGTCCCAATTAAAGAAAATCTAAGTGTTTTTATGCACCATATCTCATAAATTTAAGGGAACTAACTTTGATTTTAAAGATTCGGACATTAAGTTAATTATGTTTAAGAAAAAGTAAAAACTATTCTTAATACATCCTTTTAGATAAAAAAAAATTTACCATTACTTGTGTTTTTCTAAATTTGTACAAATACTATAATATTTTGAGCAATTTCAAATAAAAACAAACAATTATTTGGATCAAGGTTTTAATAGGTTTGATAAACTTATTACAAAACCTAAAAATAAATTTTTTAAACAACTGTCAGAAACACTTTTTTTCTTTACAATGCTAAAACATGGAAAATGATTTTTTTTTCTCTTTCTTTTTTCTTTTTATGCTAAACATAATATTTAACAAAAAAAATGAAATTATGCAAAAGATATTTTTATTTTGCTTTTTTTTTTAAGCTTGGCCATTATTCAAATTAAAACACTTAGTTAATTAATTTTTTATTTTTTCTACCATTTAACACATGCAAGAAACATGTACCGACACATATCTCCTTCACAAATTTACCCATACACACCCTACAATCATACATATTTACAATAATCATCAAAATTGAACATTCAATAAACCATTTAAAAAAGGATAGACAAGATCTGGATGGGTTGGAGGAGTTGTTGGAGTAACTTGAATAGTGACAACATGTGGGTTCTATATGCCATCACAATGGCCATAATATAGGCCCATATGTTGTTATTGCTGGAAAAGGTGTACCAAATGAAATTGAAACTATTTTGTCTTCTTTGAAATTAACCACTAACTATGCAAAAAACAAACACTTATGGAGGGAGCTCTTCTTTGTTAAAATTTTAGTTTTCTTCTTGTTTTTCAGTCTAAGTTTGTCTTTTCATTCTACTGCTAAGTGTTATTGCTGGTACTGGTGGGTAAACCTCCTACCTGGTATGAAAGCACTTTGTTTGCTCTTTGATTTCTAAAATAGCAAACATATACTTGTAGAGGGATTTTTGCTATGTCAAAATTTCAAGTTGGAGATGGACGAAGGCTGGATTTTGTTTTTCATTGATGTTGTTTCGGTGGTTTTTTTAGCCACTTTATAGGCCAAAGGGGATGGTATAAAACCTATAAGCTAGGTAATCTTGAACCCTTTATGTTTGGAGATAGATCTTTGTTGTTGATTAAAGATAAAGATGAAAATTCTTTTGGCTCTACAGCTGGTAAGGGAGTGCACAAGGCTTTTTTTTTTAGGTTGAGCATTGTTGGATGGTGTTTTTTTAGAGAGAATCTGATGCTGAATAAAAATTAAAAAAAATCTAAAAGTAAATAAAGAAAAAAAAAAGAAAGAAGCCAAGAATTAAAAGTAAGTAAAGAAAAAAAAAACTATGAAGAAGAGAATTCAAAGGAGGAAAAGTTTGTATTTTATCAATTCATATAAAAATATCTTACAAACTTAAAAAGAAACATATAAATAGCATAACCCTAAAACATCTAAGTAATGAGCTCAGTCTATCAATTAAAATTGTCTAACATAAACAACCCAAATAAATAAAACAAAAACAATCAAATAGGCCTAGATAGGCTCAGTCTCCCAACTAAAGAGTGACAGGTCGGGTCATCCTTTATTGTCTCCATCTATATACTCGTGTAATCTACGGTTTGGGTTTGGTGTCCCCACAAACTCTCCCGAGGTCGAAGAAACTTGACCTCGTCAAGTGTAGTTCTAAATGACTCTAATAGTACTCCCAAAGATCTGAATCAATCTACTGCAATCTATCTCTAATGATCTAAGTACAATTTGAATCTGGTCGACCCGCCCATCAAACGAGAAACTGTTGAACTTCATTATCCCTTGTAAAAACAATTATTTCATCTAGAATAGCATCAATATTATCTTTTTGTGCTGATGTCAAGGTAAAAAAGGTGGAGGTTTCAGTAAGAGCATAAAAAGTAGGATCAGGTGGCATCTCAAAATGAATCATTTAGAATAATATATGGTTTCTTATATACAACTAGATTCTCAATGTTAAATGTAGAGGTAATGCTAAAATTAAGCAGTAAATAAATAACATAAATATTTGGATTAACCCGTTATAGCACTTTGAATGGCCCAGCATTACGTGCCTACAGTTTTCAATTAGTTCCTGAAGGATATTGTTCATATCTAATCCATATAATAACATAATATCCAACATTAGATTCACTATGTCATCTATGTAAATCATATTGAAATTTATATTGTGCATTACTTGCTTGAATCTGCTTAGTGATCTTAACATGCAAATCTTAAACTCTACGTGCAAATAACTCAATTGACTTAGACACCCTAGCATGAGGAGACATGAGAAAAAGGTCTAAAGGCTTTCTAGGCTTGTAACCATGTACAACTTCAAAAGGACTTATGCTTATCGACCTATTGACAAAGCTATTATAAGAAAATTGGATTGTATGAAGAACTATGGCTATGTTTGTTTCCCGGAATTCACTTTTCGAGAAACCACTTTCCAAGCTTTCCTATGTTTGTTTGCCATTAGGAAAGTTGGTCAACGGAAAACACTTTCCAATCAAAGGAAAATTTGGCTTGATTTTTAGAAAAGTGTTTTCCTGGAAAATTTGAGCAGAAAACATTTTCCAGAAGTTGTGAAAAATTTAGAAATGTCGTATTATTTGCTGATTATATCAAATTTAGTCCTCAAACATTTGATTGATATATATATATATATATATATATATATATATATATATATATATTGTTTTGAATATTTATTTTTTAATTTCATCTCTTAAATTTTAATTTTTATATTAATTGTGGTCCTTATTTTTATAATTGTTATTTGCTTTTTCTTTATCATTTTTTTATTGAAATTTTTTATCTATCAAATTTGGTCCTCATTCTTTTGATTATTACTTATTTTATTTGAAATAATTTATGAAATTTTAATTATTATTATTTTAATTTCTTCATCTTTCATTTTTATTTTATTTTTATTTGATCCAAATATTTTATTTGAGATAATTTATGAAATTATATTTTTTTTCAATTTCATTCTCATTCAACTTTTTAATTTGTAAGATTTGTTCCTCATTATTTTAATAAACTTGAGGAAAATAAAACATTAATAAGTTATTTTCTAACTCATTTTCCATGACATAATCAAACACTGGAAAATGTTTTCCAACTTATTTTTCATTACACTACCAAACATCAGAGAATAATTCACTTTCCTAGAAATTCACTTTAAAAAAAAAACTACTTTCCAAAAAACAAACAAGGCCTAAATCTCAATTTCTATTATGATCACACACTATACATCTCAAAATATTGCCTAAACTTCTATTAACCACCTCAATTTGACCATCAGCTTAAGGGTGGTAGGCACTATAAAAGTTCAACTTAGTTTCCACCATATGCCAAAGGGTTTTTCAGAAATAACTCATAAATCTAACATCCCTGTTTGAGACTATGGTTTGGAGAAAACCTTACAACTTAATAATCTTGTCAATATAGAGTTTTGCAACTCTAAAAGCATCTGTGATCTTAGTACATATGATAAAATGGACCATTTTAGAGAAATGGTCACCAACCACAAGGATAAATTCATGCTTCTTTGTAGTACATAGTAGCCCAAATAGAAAATCCATACTTACATCTTGCAAGAGAAAGTAGGAATAGGCAAATGGGTGTAAAGACCAGTGTTTTGTTTTTTATGCTTAGTTGGTTGACATGTTTGACCAACTTAGAAACATCTCTTTTTAAGCTAGATCAAAAGAACTGATGTTCCACCTTTTCAATGGTTTTTTTCTCCTAAAGTGTCCTAAAAGACCTCCAATATGAATCTCTCACGCCAAGAAATCATGCACTGATATTTTCGGGATACAAAGCTTATTATCCTAAAATAAATGCCTTTCCCGAAGGTAATAACCATTTACAACTCAGTTACTCTCATCTCTCGATGTCATGCATATTTCTCCAAATTATGAACAAGATTAATATTTTTCTTTCTGTTTCTTACATCCAGTAACTTCAATACTCAATACGGATAACAACATTACCCAGCAACTAAAGGCATCTGCCACCTTATTTTCCATTCTAGATTTATGTTTCAATATGAATGAATAGACTTGCAAATACTAAATCCAATGACCATGCCTATGGTTGAGCTTATTTTAGGAGTTGAGATAATAGAGGGCCACATGGTCAGAATAAAGAACAAACTCTTATGGTAACATATAATGGCGTCAATAACGAAAGGCCTGAACTACTGCAAAAAATTCTGTCATAGGTTTAGTACTTTTATCTAGTCTCATTAAGTTTCTCACTAAAGTAAGATATAAGGTGACATTCTTGACTACGTACTCCACCTATACTAACTTTTGAAGCATCACATTCTTTTTAAAACACTTAAGTAAAATCAGGAAGTTGCATTACTATGGCCTCTATCATTTTCTTCTTAACCTCCTCAAATGCTTTATTAGCTTCTTTACTCCACTAAAACCCACCTTGTTTCAAACAATATGTGATAAGAGATATGATGGTGTTAAATCCC